>CM045465.1:28162663-28349879 GCA_024666655.1 Dascyllus trimaculatus
ACTTTTCTGATAAACTTCTTCTTGGAGGATTCTAATTTCATCCTCCAAATACTGCCTCTTTGGTCATGCTTTTTTAGAGTTAGAGTTTGTGTAGTTTATTATGCGTACCCAAAGAAAAGCCTTTAATGCTTCCCACCTAGTACTGGCGAAACTCTGTGTCGTATTAATTTTAAAGAACTCATATCTGTGTTTTCCCAAATAGTCTTTAAGGTCCTGGTCCTGCAGCCACTTGTGCTAAAAGTACCATCTAGATGGGTCTTCCACCATCTTTGTATCTTCATGCACTACACAGCATGGTGCATGGTCTGAAATTACAATGCTATCATAGAAACAGTTTTGTATTTTGAAGTATAATCCCAAAGATATTAAAAAGTAATCGATACGTGAGGATGTGTTATGTGTACTTGAGCAGCATGAATAAGCCTTGCTATCTGGTTTCAGTTCCCTCCATATGTCTGTCAGACATAGCTCTTTAGTACAACATTAAATAGTTGCTCTGCATCAGCTATGTGATTGATCACAGCCTGTAGACCTGTTGAGGATTGGATCCAGCGTGCAATTAAAATCTCCTGCTATTATACATTGCCCTGAATATGTTAAGAGTGTAAGAAATAGACTTGTAAAAAAGCCTGGGTCATCTATGGCAGGAACGAACACATTTACTGAGTTCAGATTTCTGACAAGAGTGAACCTTGAATAATAAGATATCTGCCCATCTTATCCATGATTACATTTGTTCCTTGAAATGGGACTGATTTTTGAATAAGTATCATAACCCTTCTCATCCGTGATGTAAAAAAGCTGTGAACACAGTCCCCTGCCAGTCTGAATGCCTGCCTCTTCCAGAATGTGTGTTTCTTGTAGGAATATGATTTTGGAATCCGAATCTTTAAGTTTATTCATAACCTGTTTCATTTTTTAAAGTTAGTGTAACTCTCTTTAGCTTTACTCTTTGAGACATAACTAATAGAGTACTTTAGATCACCATCTGACACAGCTTTGACTCTTTTAAGGAGCCTAACAAAACTGGATACAACAACCCACATCCACCACACTGAACTTGTGTGAAAACAATCCTTTTTTTCCTACTTACATGAGATTCCCCCTACAAATTGTACCTCCAGTTATCACTATTAGCTGTTTCACACTCTGTGAGGATCACTCCATCACCCCTCCTCTAAAATAAACACAGCAACAGAAAATGCACTGCTGCGCTTCATGATTCAAAAAAAAACACTGGTCTGCAGTGTCCAACCTTTGTTGTCCCCAAAGACATATTAATATGATTATTTGAACAGTTCTTGGGTGATAATAACAGTTAAATAGCCGTCCTGAAAAAAAAAAGAGTAAATATGAACCTGAAAAAAAGAGTTCTGGGGGGTCAAGCTGTTCCAGGTTTTAAAACAGTCTATTCATAGTTGGTATTTTCTTCTTGTCCATTTTACATTTAACTTTCTATTAGATGCACTGACCGTTTCACCTTTAGGGCTGTACCTCAGGTTTCATATTGAAGTCCCTCTTTTTTAACTGTACCTGCGATAGTTTACTAGTTATCTCCTGCTGTTCATCTTTAGTTATCTACTCCTCTACCAGTCACTGTTCAGTTCTCCTGCCTTTATCTTGTTGATGAAGCCTTGTGCCTCCACCGGAGTGTTGAAGGTTCTGGTTCACTTTCTTTATGTTACCAGGAGTCTCACTGGATGAATCAGGAATCAGGCTCCACAGCTGCTAATGGACCGGGTCCTATTTTTTCCACTGCTTGTGAATCCTTGCAGACAGATCAGAGTAGAATGTCACTTGTTGCTTCCTGTATTGAATATCTTTCTTAATGCAGGCACCATAGATTACCTTCAAGTTTGTCCCTGTGTTAGAGTAACTTCATTATTAGCATTCTTGGTGTGGAATTAACGTCCCTCTTTGGTCCAACCCAGCGTGCTTTCTCCAGAACTATTTGGCTGTCGATCCCCAGTATTTCTGGGATCCATTTTTCCAAAAAGTATCATGGTCTTGGTCCTTCGGCACCCTCCGGCAGGTTCACCAGCCTCAGGTTATTTACTTGCGAACTCATCTCCAGGTCCAACACTTTATCCTGCAAGGCTTTGTTGGATGTCTCCAGTGTTTGTACTGTAGCTCTCAGTATAGGTAGCTCATCTTCCATCATTGATGTCCATAGCTTGGTTTGTGACACTCTTTCAGCGCAGTCCCATATCTCTTTCCTCATTTCAGTAATGACCGTCATTATTCCATCAAGTTTAGAGAAGAACTCAGACTTCATGTTGTTGATTTCTTTCAGTATGGTATCAGTTTCTGCTCCTCTGAGGACACCAGTGGCTCCGTCTCCCTCTTCAATATTGTTGTTAGCTGTCTGGGCTACACTGCTAGTGCCAAAGTTAGTTTGCTTTGTTTGCTTCATCATTTTCCCTTTTTCTTTACTTGTCTATTAGTTGTCGGCATCATAGTACTTAGCAGAGGAGTTTGCTGTTATACCAGGTGTTTTATTAGTAATTATCAGAAGTTGTTGCAGACAGATGCAAGACAGCACATCTTACCAGGGTGCCGCCATTACCGGACGTCATGTTTTGTCTTTTTAATATTTTTTTATCTATTCCTTTTTAATCTAGACTTATTCTATTCTGTACTTACTCTGTCTTATTACCAGCTTATCAGTGATCCATGAAGCATTTTGAATGTGCTAAGCTGTTTGAAAGATGCAATACAAATAGAGTTTGATTGATTGAATATGTGACTTAAGCACAGAAAACAATACATTTTTTTTGATCATCACTAAGAACAACATCCAATAGCCTCAGGGATGTCAGTCGGGTCAGTCTGCATTCTACACTAAATCAATAATTTAGCTATGTGTAGACAGTCACAGTCCCTTCAGCCCTGCACACAGTGTGGTGTGAGTGCTGCTGACCCCTGATCCTCTCAGCCTGTCTTCTCTTCAGCCCTCCCCCACAACTAAATCCACTCCCTGGAGTTTAGAGCTGTCAGCCTGCAGCCTGGGTCACTATCTGCTTGGTGGTCTGAGTACTTTGATAGCCTGCTCTTTCCCATCTCTGACAAAGTGATAAACTAATTAGCCTGGCTGGGAACACTGGGGTCAGAGCCCTCAGCATAGCCAGCCCTTCCACATAATGGGGCTGACCTGGGCCCTCCTTCGGGAAGTTGGGACCATGCGTGCTGGGAGGAGAGTTGCAGTGGTTTGCCCTGATGGTCAATGCTGAGAGGCTGTCTGACAGACAGACAGGCCAGTTTTACTAAGAGTCATTCCATACCTGCTGACAACCCTTTTCCCTTTGCACAGTGCATACTGACATGTAGCTGAATTACCACCACATTCTAGTGAAGCTCTGAGCTACATGCTTTTTTGTCAGATGAGGAACATGAATGCAGCATGTCCAATATTCAGAAATACAAACCATGAATCCCCATAATGTATCACACGAGTCCAAAATCACAAATGACAGCTCAGTTAACCTGTGAAACACTAATCATTTAGCAGCTAGAATGCACAGGAATGTAATTTCAATACATTCTGCTGATATTTCCTCCAAACCTCACAGTTCCATTATTATTCAAGAGCAAGAGTCCAGTTCTTCTTTTCTCACCCCAGGAAGAAGCTTCTCATGTCGTCTCTGGTTCAGGAGTGGCTTGATAAGAGGAATGCAACAATTGTGGCCCCTTTCCTGAAGACATCTGTGATTGGTGTCTCTTGATGCACTGACACTGGCCTCACTCTGCTCCTTGTGAAGTTCTCCAAAAAAGTTCTTGAACTGTCTTTTCTTGACAATCCTTTCAGGGCCACAGTCATCGCTGTGCACCTTTTCCTGCCACACTTGCTCTCTTTTTTCTTTTATATTTGGCATCTCCTCTTGACAGAATTGTTATAGTTAAACTAAATTAGTTTGCTCTATGAAACTAATTTGTGTGTTTTACATCACCATGGACTGAGACGCTGCCATGCAAGAAGGAAGCCCTTAAAATGGCAACTTTAAGCCCAATGAAGTTTGCTGCTGATCATATGGACAAAGAAAAGGCCTTGTTGAGGAAAGTAAACAGAAAAATGAAAGAGGATTACCTCCACATTCTTCTGGAAAACCTAAAATCATCAGCAGTTGGGGGTTCCAACAAGACAATGACCCCAATCACACATCAACGATGGTGAAGAAATGGTTAAATCAGGCTAGAATTAAGATTTTAGACTGGTCTCCCCAAAGTCCTGACTTAATTCACATCAAGAATCTGTGGACTGTGCTGAAGAAACAAATCTGTGTCAGAAAGCCAACAAATGTAGTTGAACGGCACCAATTCTGTCAAGAGGAGTGAAAGATACAATCAGAAGCTTGTAGATGGCTACCAAAAGCACCTAGTTGAAGTAAAAATGGCCAAAGGACATTTAACATAATATGAACATTGCTCTATGTATTTTTTGGACCCAGCAGATTTTGTCATATTTAATACTTCTAAAAAAAATTCTGAAAGAACCAAAATGCATGATTGTCTATGTGACAAAGACGAATGTGTTTCAATGATTGAATCATATAAAATTAAGAGTCATATGAGTCAGTGAAATCACTGAAAACTCCAGTGTGCCATGACATACATGGTCTTTACAAGTGTATGTAAAACTTTTATATAAGTGTGTGTATGTGTGTGTAGCAGGTACACACCTGACTGCAGAGCTCAGGCTTTGGTACCAGTCATTGAGATCCTCCTGGTTGCTGGACATCAGTAGCAGTTTGGTTTTGGGGAAGGTTAGCTGAAGTAAGAGGAAATAATGGAAAGTGGTTACAATGTTTGTTGGCAGTAGGAGGTGTTGCGATGGGTGTGAGAAGTTTGGAAGACCATTGTCACACTATACATACACATAATAGCAGAGCTAAAATGCTGGTTTTCTCATTTATTGCAGAGACCAATGTCTTGGTGCAATAAGCAGTACTGTCACTCAAATAAAAAATACTCAGGCTTGTGTTCTGTCTTCACTTTTCCAGCAGTACAATGCACTATCACACAGGTGCAGACTTTTTAATTGTATTTATCTTTCCTTTATTTAACCAGGTGAGTCAATTGAGAACCAATTCCTTTCTACAATGACGACCTGGCCAAGAGGCAGCACAAATCAGAGACTATGCTGGCCAGTCAAGTACTGTACATGAAAAGCACAGCACAACAGGTAGAATACCTTTATTGTTTGCTTAGAAATACCATGCTAACTTGTTAATTCATTCATTCTTTCAGTTATTAATTCAACCTTTATTTTGCTTCACAGATTGTTGAGTTGCATCCCTCTTTTTTAATACTGAGTCAAATTTAAAAAGCAGGAGAAAAAAAGATGCATAGCAAGAGGATATTGTAACAGAGAAACAGAAAAGGTGTTGGTTAAATAAAAGCAATAACATTTCCAGCGTATGGAAGATGATTGGCTAGACAAAATAAGATGCCTTCCCTTTGTCACACACCATTTGCCTAATAAAAGCCAAGTACTGAAATGTTGCAAATAAAGTCTTGAAACTTTTTGCCCCTCTCATAAAATAGATGAATTACAATATTATGTAGTCTTTACAAGAGCAGCCAATGATCAACAGTATCAAAAGCTTTTGAAAGATCAACAAAAAGTGCTGCACATTGCAGTTTTTATCTCAAACTTTCTCAACTTGAACAAGAGTAGCTACAGCACTATGGACTACTCTGAAACCAATGAGATGAGTTCAAGATGGAAGCTGCAGACAGAAGTAGCTTCAACTGAGCATTTGCTAAGGATTTCAGGACCTTTCACAAGAAAGGCAATTTAGTTATTAGTTTCTGGCTATTGAGAGGACATAAGAGATATACCGCTAGATAAGGGAGACACCTCCCTTATGTAGCGGTATAATGTGTCATTTTCCAAACTCCAAAGGAAATAGAGAGATTAAAAACATGAGTTATTCACTCTGTGAAAAATATGGGCCAAAAGTGTTAGGAAGAAGAAATCCAAACTGTCCTTCCAGTACACTTTGTGGGATCTTTGATAAAGAGGGCTTTTCAATTACATTTAAAGGGACAGGATCTAAACAGACAGCTTCAAGAAACATTGTACACTGCCATAAATCAGAAAGGGATCTAATTGTCATTATCAAAAGAATGACCAGCTGCAGCAAAATGTTCATTAAAAGCTAAAATAATCAGTTTATTGTCAGACAAAAAAACAGCCAATGACTTTGATCTGAGTAGAAACTAAGGAAAATTTATTATTTAAAAATAATTTTTAATGTATGTGTATATGTTTATGGAAATATGATCTGAAAGCATTCTGATGGGAATTATTCCTAGACTGTGTAACAAGGGACATGGTGAGCTTGATGACGAACACCTGAAAGGGGAGTCAAACAGTAGTGGATGAGGCATGTGGCAGTGGCATGGTGTGATGGACCTTTGTGGGAGGAGAGTAATGGACTGAGAAAGGTTTCCAGGTGTAGCTTCTTTTACTGTAAAAAAAAAACAAACAAACTGCAGGCTTTGAGCATTTTACCATATCAACTGAGATGTAAGTTGTTGCAGACAATTTGGTCTGTTCCATGACCATAGAGACAACTCACTGTCGGAAGACCTGAGGATAGCAGAGAATGTTTTATATTTTAATAGTTATTTTTTTGCAAGCAGGCATGCTGCCTCTGATGTCTCATCATTCAAATTTATGACACGTTCAGAATGGTAAGTCTGTTTGACAGCCAGACAACCTGTGTTGAAATGTGAAGAGAGAGGCAAAGCGGACAAAGTCCATTAGATGAGTGTCTGCAGACCAAGGACCAGGATTTTGATGGAGTACAGAAAACTGAAAATGTATTTTTCTCAGTCGTACTGAATCATCTGGATGCACTCCCAGAGGTGGTGTATGGTTGGATTGCTTTCTCTAATCGGAGGCAGATTTCACACTGAGGCCAGGCAGTGATTATATACATACTGGCTACTTCATTAGGTACACCTTGCTAGTAACAGGTTGGACCCCCTTTTGCCATGATAGCATCACAAAGTTGCTGCAGATTTGTTGGCTGCACATCCATGATGCCAACCTGTGGATGATGATGATCTGGTGACTGTGGATGTCACAGGAGTACAGTAAAGTGATTGTCATGTTCAAGAAACCAGTTTGAGATGATTTGAGCTTTTAACATGGTGCTTTATCCTGCTGGAAGTAGCATCAGAAGATGGTCCACTGTGGTCATAAAGGGATGGACATGGTCAGCAGCAACACTCAGGTAGGCTGTGGGGTTTAAACAAGGCTCAATAACACTTGTTATTTGAGTTACTGTTGCCTCTCTATGATCTCAAACCTCTGACCTCTCACATCAACAAGGCATTTCCGTCCACACAACTGCCACTCACTGGATATGTTCTCTTTTTCGCACCATTCTCTGTAAACCCTCGAGATGGTTGTGCAGGAAAATCCCAGTAGATCAGCAGTTTCTGAGATACTGAGACCAACCCCGCCAATCATGCCACATTCAAAGTCACTTAACTTAGAGTTGCTGGCTCATATTTCTCTCTACCTTGTTTGTTCAAATACTCTGCCCACACAAAGGTTGCCCTCTTTGTCTTCAATAACCAGGAATGACAAGGTTTCTTTATGTTAAAGACATTTTTGGAAATATTTTCAGAGCCTAACCATTCATGAGCCATCAGAGGCCTCTCTTACAGCTTAGCTGAAACTAACTGCAGTAACATAACAAAAGCAGCAGAGGGCAGCCCAAATCAAGCAAAGGCCTCCTCTCTCTCTCTCTCTCTCTCTCTATCGGCTCATCCTGTAGAAAAACCTACCGCTGCTTTTTCAAGGCATTCATCACGGTTAACACTCTGACTGAAATCTGAAGGCAGTCAAGTAAAATAATAAAATCTATTGCCGTCCGGTCACATTTAAACGAAAACCATGTTCTGTTGTGTAGGCAGCTGGACAGAAACCTGTGGTCAGACCTCTTGTGAACTCCTGTGTTCTACAGAGTGACGGGGTCCTCCTCCTCTAAGGTAGCAGTAATTATCATCTCCTCCATTTACATAACTACGGTAAAAACAGCAACAGATTGTACATGTCAAACAAACCAATGGGAGATTTCCAAGCCCAAACAAAAGGGCTGTTTAGGGCAGCATAGTGTAATTACACTAGGAAAGCTATTACAGAGGATCAAAATGAGGCCTTCACTATATTAAATGACCTTTTACACCTACCTGTGCCTCTACACAGGAAACTAGTTTGCTGAGCAGTGGCATATCTATCATTTCCATAAGTATTTGGACAAAACTATGCTGGTACAGAGAGTCACGTATCTCAAAAGACGATGTTTTTACACGAGGGGAAAAGAGTGCCTCTCATTATACATTAAATAAATTAAGATTTCCAATGTACCATCATCAAAAGTATTATCTAATTACAGAGTTCAGTGAGTGGGGCAGAATGGAAGGGCGCATGATATTAGGCACTCACCACTTGGGGGACGGTGGTTGATTTATGCACAAATAGATTCTTCTATTGCTATGCGGTAATTAGGGATTTGTCAGGAAATCTGACCCTCTTAGGTAGAAATTACTTTGTATAATAAGAACGGCAGAGCACTGAGCCTCATCGCTGCACATAATTTAGCTTGATTATTTATACATCAAAGAGAATCTGCCAGGGATGTGGGAAAATATTCAAGTAGCGAGGGGATATTAGCAGAAGGAAGACTGCAGACGGAGAGAAAGGAGAGAATAAGCAAGGTCGAGACAGTTGGAGGGAAAAGAGAAGACAGGAGATGAAGAGCAAAATGCGAGGTGAGTGACAAATAAAAGCCAGCGCTCTACAAACATGTGTGATTGGGGGGAAAAAAGAAGAAGAAAAAAAACACACTGGAAATTTTAATAAAACCTTTTTTTTCTCAGAACTTTGCATATAGATTGCCATGGCATTTACAGCTGTCAAATTTAATTTGTGCTTAATTCTTCATGGCCCTGCATAAGGAAGGCCCTGGAGTGCTGACAGCCCTTTTCCTTGAGCTCAGGTAGGGGCCCAAGATCAATAATGTGTCCTTATGAGAAATTACGTGTAATGCTATTGAGTATGCATTTGGGCCTCAGTGGGATAAGAGGCTAATGAAATGCCATTTCTGCCATTAGATAACGTGCAGTAGGATCGTGGAGAGCAGCAACAGACTTGAGGAAGATGTATTTACTGGAGGGCCGGAAAAGATGGATCTGCAGCCTAATCTGATCCAGCAACTCAGGGATTCTGTTACAGCAGGCAGGCCGCCATCACTTCACTCCTCAGCTCCACACACACACACACACACTCACATGCACGTGCGCGCACACACACGCACAGTCTAATCACCACATCAGCTGCCTTTTCATTGGTCTGTTGAAGGATGCTTTTAATTCACACTACCGTCAACAATGAAGTCATATAGGCCTGCTCATGACATTACGTCTATTTTAAACGTCCTCAAATAACCTAAGCTTACCATCAGCGGTAAAAAGAAAACAGTACAGCTTTAGAAATGTGTTTGGCATCACTGATGCCTTTGTACTTCACAAGTAAGTAGGTAACTGAACACATATGAATTGAATTACAGTTGCTTAATGTTCTGTTTACTTTTACTAAGTTGTATGTATTAATTAAATCGGCCCAAATATATACTTCTAATCCTGTGTTAACTGAGCTTTGGCAAAACTATTAAATTCTACCAACAGCCAGGACAGTAGAATCATCCAACCTCTACATAGCTGCTGTGAATCACAGGGAAGCACATTAGCGGCACAATATAAAGACCCTTTTGACTGAGAGCCTATCAGCTGAAATGAA
The DNA here is from genome assembly GCA_024666655.1 of Dascyllus trimaculatus. Classification (NCBI taxonomy): domain Eukaryota; kingdom Metazoa; phylum Chordata; class Actinopteri; family Pomacentridae; genus Dascyllus; species Dascyllus trimaculatus. The sequence goes on from CM045465.1 coordinate 28,172,478, forward strand.
TATTGATACCATACAGCACTGGCACTAAACACTTGCTGTGTAAACGCTTTGGTTACTTGCTCAATGAGGCCTGACTCATTCCTTTGAATGTTTCATGACAGCAACTACATCATTTAGACACAATTTGTCAGCCAGCAGCTGTACTAAGACCTGCAAGATGGATCAAACTGAGAGGAGAGACACATTAAAAGTTCAACTTTTGGAGTTTCTCAACATGGATTTGAAGTGATCAGGCACAAGAAGAGGTGAGGGAGCACAGGTCTCCTCTGACAAGCAAAACAAAATGACATTTCATTCAGTGAGGCTTGAAAACACTTAGTAAACCTCTATTTGGCACATTATATAACAGCAGAGTAAGTAACTGAGACAAATCAAAGCTACATACATCAAAAGTAGAAATGCTTCTACTAAAGAGTCACTCATGTGTATATTAAAATCAGTGAACAGATGTCTCCCCACCTGCTGCCCAAGAAACACTGAGCATTTTCTTTTTAAGTTCAACTTTTCCCAATTTTTGGTAGACAGAGAATTACAGTTTTTAAGCTGTGTGAAAATGTACTCAAGAGTTCAGCTGATGCTAATCTGAAGCTTGAGCACTGTCGATAAAAAAAAGAAAAAAAGAGGGTATCTTCATCCTGGTTTGTTTGCGCTGTTTGCTACTCCAATAGAGCTAAACACAATCTAACATGATGTTTCACAGTACAACATATAATCCCTGTAATGTTTTGAAAAGAAACTTGTCACATTAATACTACACAGGTAGGCAGTTCTGAGCCTGCCTGGCTGATACTCACACTGAGCAGGCCTCCCTGGCTCCTGGTGTGGCCAAACACCTTCTCTACACTGCAGTCCTGCAGTGGGTAGGCGTGCTGGCCAGCAAACTTGTCTCCATTGGTGGGATGCAGTGGACTACAGCGTTTGGCCTCCAACAGCATGTCAGAGAAGAGGAAGAACATCTTGGGCTTCGCCTCTGAACTTTTTGGAGGGACTATCTTCAGCCAGCCTTCACGGATGTACCACCTCCCTTTGTGAGGGGGGAAGAACATACACAAACATAAACATACATTCAGCTGCACAGTTACAGTTTGGGCTGCAAGGATGCAAACAGCTTTCCCATCATTGGGAGATATTTTGGACAGGTATGAAATCAACCACAGCATCTACAGCTGCTGTGTGTCCCAATAGGCCAGTTAAAGTTTCCTAACCACGTCCAAATCCTTATGGAGTCACACAACAAGAAAATTTTTTTTTGTTTTCAAAACTGTCACTTTTTTTTCTTTGGTGAACAACCAAGTGAAACACCAGGGCTATCTCTGAGAAGAGAATGTTTGAAAGTGCTCTGTTATCCCCATTTGCAGAATTCACCATGCTGTATCCCCCTCTTTGACAGAAAGCTTTTCAACCAGCTATCTGACGGTGGCCAACAGGTACAAACACTTCTGACTGATCAGACAACATTTTGTTTGACTACTTCAACATGAACTACTGTTTTTGAGTACAACCTGTCATTTACTTTAAAACTTCAGATAGATGCTGCCATGTCATCACCAATACTTAATCAGTTCAGACTTTTTGACTTTCACACTATGTTTTACATTCACTACCAGAACCAAATGTCACAGTATGACCACAGTGGCCGCTCTTCAGCTAAAGTTACATAAGCTCCCTTAAAATGAGATTTACCTAATCATTTAATTGTAATTAAGGGAATTACAACAACTACTACTACTACTACTACTACTACTACTACTACTACTACTATGAGTGCATCTCAAAAAAACTAGAACATCGCTAGAAAATGTCTTCTATGTGCCTCAGAGGCACAGCTAGAACAATTTTCACATTTTCCATGAGTTATTTACAAAGATGAAAATGTAATATATTCTATATTTCAAGCCCTTTTTTTTAAGTTTGGTGATTATGGCTTGGCTCACCTTGGATTCTGTACCTCACCACTCTTCCTCCAGACTCGAACACTGATTTCCATTCGAAATGCAAAACTTACTTTCGTCTGGAATTGGGATCACTAAGCAATAGTCCAGTTCTTTTTGTCCTTAGCCCAGACATGATATTTCTGTCATTGTTTCTGGTTCAGGAGCAGCTTGACAATAGGAATGTGACAGTTGTAGCCCCTTTCCTGAAGGTGTCTATGCATGGTGGCATCCCTGTTGCTTGTGCACCTTTCCCGACCTCCTTTCCAACTCAATGTTCCATTAATGTACTTCTGTACAGCACTCTGCCAACAGCCAATCTTTTCAGCAACGACCTTCTGTGGCCTACCCTCCTTGTGGAGGGTGTCAATGGTCATTTATGTACAAGACTCAAGTCAGCAGTTTTCCCCATGATTACGTTTGCATGCGCTGAACTACACCAAGAGATACACAGTATTTATACTATTTCAATGGTAATGTTTTATACTTGAGCCACAGGGGCGGCTGTGGCTCAAGTGGTACAGCAGGTTGTCAACTGATCACAAGGTTGCCGGCTCGATCCCTGGCCCCTCTGCATGCTGAAGTGTCCTTGGGCAAGACACTGAACCCCAAGTTGCTCCCAATGGCAGGCAGGCACCTTGCATGGAAGTCTGCCACCACTGGTGTGTGAATGGGTGAATGCGAAACACATTGTAAAGCGCTTTGAGTACCACTAAGGTAGAAAGGCACTATATAAGTGCAGACCATTTACCATTTACTTGAAATTAAATATTCTTTAATTTTAAGATATTGGATTTCTGAGCACACCTTTCCTGATCCAACGGCATGTTTTGATATATAATTTAAATGGGTATTCTCAAAGCTGTGGAACAAGTAAGACGTTGAAAATCATGACAGAAGAATCTCTAAGAATAAACCCAAGGAATAGCAATAAGTGTGCTTCAATGCTTATGCACTACTGTATTTGTTTAGCACATTTCTTTCAATACATGCAGGCAAAGAGCTTTAACATTAAAAATAAGATAAAAAATGAAAACCGTAACTGCATATGTAACGGCTGCAAAGCTGATCCATAATGAAATGACAAAACTGTGTGATTCTATTTTGACTGAGGTTTCAGTCAAAGCTCCACTCCCTGTCTGGCATCAGTAATGTCCAAACCTGTCTGCCAAACATTCTGAAATTAATTTTATAACTGATAATAAACCACTAAATATTTATCAAAGAAACATAACAACACTAGGATTCTGTGTTGCAATAGTTCGTTGGGCCTGACCCAAATATCTGAACATCCGAATAGTCGGTCGTTGTAATGGCATCCAGATAATAATTCTGAGATCTGAAAATTCGTGCACAACAGCTGGAAGAAACAAACGTCAGTGCCTCTAAAACCTTGTGGGGAAAGAAACTCAGAATACATTCATTATTGGTGAGTATCATGAGTCTTTAAGCTGTCTGTCTGTTTTCATTGCAGTACATTGGTAATATTATTGTATTATTATATTTAATTTTGTTGCCTAAACAGTTTATTTACAAATTTGGTAAAAAAAAAAAAAAAAAAAAAGACATACATTGAATCACTACCAAAAACCATAACCACACATTTTGATATATCATTTATATGGCCTTTCTCAAAACTGCGGAACAAGAAAATCACTCCAGAAGAATTTATAAGAATAAGCCCAAATATTAGTAATAAGTGTGCTTCAATGCTTATGCACTGGTACACTCTATAAGCTCCTCTAAACATACTGAACATCATGTTTGATCCATTCATACAAGACTGTTGTTACAGGTTAATCCCTTGTTAGCACCTTTCACACTCACAAGACAACAGCTTTAGGTCCAAGACATACAGTCTCAATCAACTGTGTTGTATAGCATTTACCACCAAATAGTGTCAAAGAAAAAAACAAACAACTGGAAAACATGTTCTGTAGATATATATTTGATATCTGGCTCCAACTGTCAAAAAGACTTCCTTAAGCTCTAGAGCTTTTTGTGTCTCTAGGCTCTTCTTTATTATCTATAGTGTATATATAAAATATGCAAGACATTTTGGTGATGATATGTTTATCATTAACTGTCACTTTTCCAAAAAAAGAAACTTAAACAAGTTATACCAGCTGTAGGTACAGGCCAGTGTCATTTTGGCCAGCTAGTGTCTTTACACAGCAGGACCAGCAGTGGTCCTTTTGTTTTTGGTTTTTTCTTTCTCTTTCTTAAACAGCACGAGTTATTGAAACTGACTTAATAGTTTATGTATTTGCTGCTCAGCTGATATGGTGGGCTTAGCTACAGATTGTAAAAACTCAACTCAAGTAATAGAAGGTGCATAATAGTCTTTGTAAAGAGTTGTTTGTTTTGTTTTTTTTTACTTGAGATACTAGTTATATTAAAAGCTGGTTCTAGGGAATCAGTTCTAAATTTATTGCATTTGCCAATGAATTCAGATTTGACAAAATGTAATGGAACCTGCACTGGTACCTACGATACATTCAGCGTAGGCACCAGTACAGGTTTAGCCAATCTTGATTTGTAAACAATAAAAGCAAAAATGATCAACATCTCCTGAGCATCTGAGGAGAAACTGCAGTACTGCAGAGAGCAAAAATGAGGATAATGAAGCCATGCCATATTTAAAAGACAAAGGGAGACTATTTGAGGAAAGCAAAGAAGACAAAAGATATTCGCAGACAGACTCAGTGGGAGGGAGGTATGTTGGGGTGTTGCTGCTGAGGAAAGGTTTCATCTCTTTCAACATGATTGGCGCGAGTATGATGATAGCTAATAAGCAAGAGACTGACATTTGGATAGATAAGATGAAAATTCCGCCTGGGTCCGGGGTGTTTTTGTAATTGCACCAGCCAGTAGCCTGTGATTGCAGCTAGGCCGAGTGGCAGTAGCTGTGCCTCTGGGGCACATAGAGGACATTTTTCAGACAAGCCCACTGAGATTAAGTAGTGGGGCCAGGCAGGGGTCAAATTGCTTTTAAAATGCCATGGGTCTCAAACGTAAAAACACTCAAGAGACATGGCATGACTCCCTGCGCTGTTGCATGGAAATTGGAGCAGTGGTTGTGATCATTCTATTAAATATGATATAAATGAAACCCCATTCCAGTTGTTTGCTACTTGCTAAAGACATATTTACTAACAGGCAATTAATCATCTTAATGTGTGGTACAAAAACCACTCATGCCTGTCACAGCTCAATTCAGGAAATTTTAAATAAAAGACAACTGAAGAGAAAAATGTTTTCATGAAAGCAGATCACTTGTCAGCCTTAGCTCTTTGACAATTAACTGACAGACCTGAAGCTTCTTTCCCATAAATGACATGTTACTTGACAGACAGATTCTTCCTGCTGACTTAGTGTGTTTATGGGAATTTTTGACCATTCTTCCAGAAATGCATTTGTGAGTTCAGGCACTGATGTTGGACCAGAAGGCCTGGCTCTCAGTCTCCACTCTAATTCATCCCAAAGGTGCTCTATCGGGTTCAGGTCAGGACTCTGTGCAGGCCAGTCCAGTTCCTCCACACCAAACTGGCTCATCCATGTCTTTATTGACCTTGGTTGTGTCCGAAATCACCCACTCACTCCCTAATCCCTATATAGCGATCACTATACAGTGCACCTTGGCAAATACATTTCGGGCACTACGCGAGTCTCGGTACTACAAATAACGTCACTACTGTCGCTCAATTAAAACGTATATTGATGCATCCAATTGTAGTGAGCTGACCGGCGTTTCTGTGATAAAAATAATATTTATACTAACTATATTTTCCAAAAATAATAATTGGAAATAATTTTTTTTTTAAAATTTGTGTTGCAGTACATCGCTCTGCTTCCATTAAATACAATGATACAAATTATTCTTTTTATTTTTTCATATTTTTGCGCTATAACTCATGACTTTTCATTTCTACGAGCTACACATACAGAAAACTCATACAAACTACGACTATTCACTGTAAATTAGCCATCAGAAATCTGTGGAAATGCCACGAATCCTCAATGTTTCAGTTTTTATTCTGACGATCATCCGACGAAGAAACAGAATAAATCATTAGAGAAGACTGAGATGAATTGTTCTTGCTAAAGTAGCATGATCACGCCAACTTGTAAGTGAACAGATAAAGATGACTGTTGGCCTTTTCATGTGTATTTACAATAGATACACCTTGTACATAGTGTAATTAGTGATAGTGTAAATGTTTCACTGTTAGAATTTGCTTGGTAGAAAATGGTTTTGATCAGTCAGTTCTCTCTCTTTTTTTAAAAAAAAAAAAACCAATTTTATTTTTCCATATTTCAAACAGAAATTTCATTGAGTTTAGTTTTTTACATTTTATCAACAACAACTGACTCCAACTGTGTGAAGTATAACTTATGTCCAGCTAATCTTACTGACATGTTTCTGACTTGCCCTGCCATGTCCACATTTTGGGATTTAGGTTTTGACTCACTCTCAGCTATCTCTTCTGTTATAATCCCAAGACCCCCCCTGACTGCTCTCTTTGGGACTCTCCCTAGTGGCCATTCCTTACCAGCTCATTTTTCAGAACTTGTACCTTTTCTTACATTGCTGGCCAGAAGAGCCATCTTGATGCGCTGGAAAGACCCTCACCCACCCACCCACTCATTCTCACTGGACAAAAGATGCCGTCTCTTTTATGAAACTGGAAAAAAATAAATACTCCCTTAGAAGCTGTGATGCTAAATTTTCTAAAGTCTGGTTGCCTTTTTTAGACCATGTCATGTCTCTTACTCTTGAGGTTGCCCCTTGAACCCAGTTTTTATTTATTTTTTCAGGATATTTTGTTTAATGCACCCATGTACTCTGTTGTAATTTTTATAGTAGCACATATGTACCCTTATTATTTTAACTTATTTACACCTTTATTGTTGTTGTTGCTTTGTTTTTGTTGCTGTAGTTTTGCTTTGCCTTATTATTATAATTTTTTCTCTTTCCTTTTTGTTGTCCTGGTTTATGGATCAGGTGTGTGTGATAATACTTATAGGTATGCATTTCATAATTACTTCTGATACTTTTTCTGTCTTTCAATGTTTGTTAGTTTTTTTTCACTTGAGAAATGATAAATAAATCATACATTAAAAAAAGTCTCTTCTCCCTCGCCTCATCTCGCCTGGCCCTCTATTCTGCCCTCTCCAGCAGCTCCAGGACAGGGTCTCACCGCTGCCTCTTTGCTGGCCCTGACTCTGTCCCCGACTCTGCCCCTGTCTCTCAGGTGGCACTGAATCAGGAGATGCCACACCAGAAATGGAGGGGTTCTCTCCCCAGGCTGAAGCAATTAGGTAGGGGGGCAGAATGGATGGCTTCCCTCCTATCGCCTCACCCTAACCCTCTCCATGAGGGAGAACCACTTCCATGTTCTGGCTGTGGGTTCCCCTGATTCAGTGCCACTCCCTGCTGGCGGCTTCCTCAGCTCCTGCACACATAACAGTTTTTATATACAATAGATGGTACTTTATGATAAAGGTGAAAACCCAAACTGTTCCCACAGACTTGGGAGCATGAAATTGTCCAAAATGTCTTGGTCTGCTGAAACATTTAGAGTTCCTTTCACTGGAATTAAGCGGCCACGCCCAACCTCTGAAAAACAAGCCCACACCATCATCCCCCCTCCACCAAACTTAACACCTGGCCCAACACAGTCAGGCAAGTACTGTTGTCCTGGCCTCTGCTAAACCCGGGCTCGTCCATGGGATTGCCAGACAGAGAAGCATGATTGGTCACTCCAGAGAACACGTCTCCACTGCTCTAGAGTCCAGTGATGGTGTGCTTTACACCACTGCATCCCACGCTTTGCATTGCACTTGGTGATGTAAGGCTCGGATGCAGCTGCTCAGCCATGGCAACCCATTCCATGATGTTTGTAGAAGCAGTCTGCATGCCTAGGTCTTTGATTTTTTTACACCTGTGGCTATGGAAGTGATTGGAACACCTGAATTCAATTATTTGGAGGGGTGTCCCGATACTTTTGGCAATACAGTGTCTATGTACAGAGTAAGACAAAACGATACCTGGGCTGTGCTGCTGTCTATGCTTTGGAGTCAAAATCTAAAGCTGTATCACAAAGAAATACATCAAATTCTCAGTTTTTAAAACCACTCAATGTTTGTCATTTTGACTCGAAAATAACAACAGTGAATAATCTCTAATGAAAACTGTGGCATATCTATGTTGCAAATTATTCAGCTGTCCAGTTAACTGGGTAACTGTTGCAGCTCTAGTTTTCTTAGTTATATATCTTTGAATTTTCACCATGCTTGGACAAAAAAGCTACTAAATATATTTTTACAGACTAAATCATCAAGCAAAGAAAGTTGTGCAGATGTACTGATGGGAGAGATTCTTGACTTTTGATCCCCAGCTGTAAAAGCACTGCATCCAATAGTACATTTCACACAGAGTTGCAAAGTGGAGTGAGCTTCTTCAGGTTCCCCTGCTTTCCGAAGTTAAAATCTCATACTTTCCCCCACAAAAACATGACTCACATTCTGAAAGAGCGTGAAATTGACACAGATGAACTGTCAAAAGAGAAGATTACACTGCACCAGAAAAATCTGGTTCAAGTCAAAGTTACAAGCGAACATACAAAACTTTATGGGAGATGTTAACTACCATTCCCAAGGTGTATTTCTGTAAGACACATGCATCACTAATTGCAGGTGTAAGTTGAAACTTATTTTACAATCTCCAGCCTAGATCAGTACACATTTAGATTCTGGGTCAGTTTTATATTCCAGCAATTATGGTGATGTGATTTGCTTGAAAAGCAGTGAAGCATTCTGAAGTCACCACCACTATGATTTGCACCACTGACTGGCTCCTTTTCCATACCAGCAGCATCAATTAAAAACATTTGTAGATCTGGTGATACCATAATCCCACCTGGTCGTTTTGTAGCCCTGCTCTACTGCAAAGAGTTTTTAGCTGGACCAGGTAAATACTTAATGGAGCACCATTCTGTGATACCAGAATATGTTATCACCTTTAATTCATGCATGGGCAGTAATGTGCTATGTTTGCTGAAGCATTAGAATGCTGCCAGTGTCTAGTGTGCTGAAACTGATATGTTTCAGTAGACATCAACAGTGCTGATTATCCAGACAAGCTGGGATCTCCTTCTGCTCACTATTCAAACTATACGCCTAACCAGGATGTGTGTGCTGAAGGTCTCAATGTGCATATCCTGCCCTGTGCTTCCAGTTCTGGTCGTGAGGACTGACATTTTCACTGGTTAAAAAAAACATGGACAATAACCAAGTGTCCACAGTCCAAAAGTTTGAAACCATAAACAAAAATGAACAAGACAATGAGTAAAAAAAGTCTAATGTACTTACTGTTTTTGATGTTCTATTGATTAAAACTAAATTCAGTTCAACTTTGTAAAGTCAAATGTGGTTTGGGTTAGGGTTTGCTTGCCTATTTCAAGCAGACTTCTCAGAAATGTCAGACTCTGCTGTGTAAAATGCTCCCTGACATGTTCAGCTTACATATGAGCCAGGAAAACAGCAAGCAGCACACACCTTGTTGGTGGTATTTATGACAAAAATAGGAATTGCACAACAGAGAAACACCACAGCCAACTCGAGGTGTGTACTAAGAAGTAAGATTAAGGGGTTAGCAAGGTATGCTGGCCTAAAGCCAGAGTTTTCAATGTGACAAGTGTAGCCACTCTTTCACCAATTCTTCTCCTTATTTGCTATGAGCGATGCCGATTTTTAACTGAGGGAATATTTTGTATCTACAGACCTGTACAGCCTTACATTTGTAATGTCACTGAACATGCAGTTGCACTAGCATACACTGTGAGCATTGCGTTTCCGTGGAAGCATACATGCATTGAGTTGGTGATGCAGAAAATGCATAATGTATTTTAATGCCAAGCCCTGATTTTCTGCCCAGTCTGCTTTACACTGCTGCTGCTGCAGCTAGTAGAACAGGGATTTGAAAATTGCTTAGTATGTTGGTATTTATCACAGAGAATATTCAACCAATAAGATTGCTTTTGCTTTGACTTGGACAAAAATCAAAGTGGTTTTCACATATTCACATATCCATTGATGCACTTCTTGAATATCATGTTTAAATGATACCATTTCGGGGCGCCCTGATAGCCTAATGGTTATGTCGCGTGACCCAAGTGCAGAGGCATAGCGGCTGTCCCGGTTTCGACTCCGACCTCGGGCGTTTACCGCATTTCCTTCCCTACTCTCTCCCGTTTCCGATTCTATCCACTGTCATATCTAATAAAGGCCTAAAATAAATCTTTAAAAAAAATTTGATACCATTTCAATTTGTTTCAGTGACCCCCGATCGATGAGTCGATATTCAATCAGTTACATTTATATAATCTACTCACAAAAAGTAACAAAGGTTTGGCTCCACTAAATTTATTCCAGAGCCCTGAGAAACAGGAAACCTAATGAACATGAAATGCAATTAAAAACAATCTATTCTTTTTACAAATAATAAAATAAAGCTGTTCTTCCCTATAAATTGCCACATTTCTCATGTTTTAGCACTTTTTCTCAGTTAAAGTGCCTTTCTGTCATGACCTTTTACTATGAAATAAAATTTTAAAAAACTGATTGGAAACTTTCCAATTTAAACTGGATACATAAAACTGGAATTGTTAGGTAAACAATATATTTTAGCAAAAACAATTTCTTTCAGAACCAACTTACCAACAACTAAGAAGGTCACCACTTCGGTGGTAATGCTGTACAGTCTTCTAGAATCATAGGCTAGCTATCATCTCTCTGTCTCTCTCTGGCTATGCACCTTAACCAGAAACACTATTAACCCACATGCTTTCAAATCAAATCGAAATCAATTTCAGAACAAAGCAACTGTAAAGAAATCCACACGTCCTTAGTGCATTGGGTAACACTGCTACTGAGCTAGTGTTAGCACTGAATAGACCCATTTTCCTTTGTTTGGAAGAGTGGGAGGCACTAGCTGACTGTGGAAGCCATTTTGTGTCAGCGAGAAACCCTTTCTCCACAAAATTTCGTATCACACACAACTAAACTGCATTCTCAATTACACTGCAGTGGAAAAAGAATCTGTCCCTGAATTTGTCCGGATCATGGATTACATTTTCTTGATTTCCTTGGCCTACAGGAGGAGGAAGAGGAGAAGGAGGAAGAGGAGAAGGAGGAAGAGGAGAAGGAGGAAGAAGAGGAGACGTGGAATGAGGAAATCCTGGATTGCACTGATTCCTCTGATGAAGAGCATGATTGCAACCTGCTGTTTGATCCCGTCATTGTGGGGTGAAACTAAATTATTTAGTTTTCATCATGTGATTCCTGTACTTCTTCATAAAGATGTTAAAATTGTTCATTTACAAATCCATCCTGCTGTCAGTTTATTTTCTGTGGACTGACTCATAAGTGCTCTAAATGTTTCAACACTAAAAAGTAAAAAGGGAGAAAAAAAATTCTATGGATTGGTGAAGCAGAAATATTTCTATAAATATGGAAATATTTATTTTATACAATAAGAAATTATTTTGCATTTGTAAATTTTTCTTTAAGCTTATAATAGTGGTTCATGAGGTAATCTGATTGATCTCAAGATGCCTGAAAAAATGCATTCATTAAAATGACAGAGAATACCTAACACAATTGCCAGAAACATAAAGGAACATAAACTGGAAAAAAATCAATGTGAACCACGATAGAAAATGGGGGACATTTCTGTTTTAAATTGAATGAACAGGCAGGTAGACACAAATCTGCAGACTCCCAGGGAAACAGGCTGACTTTCTGCTATATCGACATCCCACTGATTCTGGCTTTGTGTCTCACAATCGCCCCCTTCATCTCCTACTGAGCTACTTAATATGTTTGAGGGGCTCCGGTGCCTCTCATCTGTAAAAAGGCAGAGCTTTTCTTTTACTACATTAGAGGTGCTGTTGGTGGGGAGGAAGGGGAATAGGTTGATGTGGGGTGGGGTGGTGCTGCTGCAGCTCTGAATTGTGCCTGGTGGGACTGGAGCTTTATTGGCTGGAAAGGAATTTGACGGAGTTGCAAGGGCCTGAGAACTTGGAGGAAGCTTTTGAAAGTTCCACATTGGCATTATAGAGATGAACTACTATTCAGCACCCGCTATACTACTATAATAACACGTCCACAAATGCACACGTGCAATAAGCCTGCATGTCCAAATAAACACACGCGTGGCATCATGCACACATGCATTTACTAACATCCACCAGAGAGAGAGAAAGAGAGAGAGAGAGAGAGAGACACACACACACACACACACCACACACACACACACACACACACACACACACACACACACACACACACACACACACACACACACAGTTTGGCTTCCTTTTTATCTGCTGGTCTGTGAGATGGGACTGGGCTCTAATTGGTCCTGGGGGAGATTGGCAGGGTGAGAAGAGCAACGACAAGGCCGGATACTCTGGAGACAAACAACAGGAGGGGGAGTGGCAGGAAGAAAAGGGCCAGTGCTCCACAAGTAGAGAGGGAACCACAATGGAAGAGGGGAAATAAATGAACAAGAAAGAGGACAGATCAAGGAGAGAAACACATTTTCTCTCAAACTGTTGGCTTTGTTAATATAGTTGGTTCGGCGTGATGTGCAAAACATTTTAGCTTCCTGCAGAAAGTCTCATGCATTCCATTCAATTTCGTCTGTTTAAAACAATGCAGGCAAAGTGTCGTCAGAATGTTTCCATACTCTAGATAATTTCCCCTTGGTTTATCTGTGCTTGTCTTGCTCCTCCCCCCAACCCCGTGTCCCAAAGGACATAGAACAATAGATGCAGAAAGAGGTAGAGAGGACACTGAGGTAGTTCTCAAAGGAGATGAAAGGAATGTGTAATCAGAGGCTCTAACCTGCGGCCAACACCTTCGTCTTTCGCCCTTTCAGCAGTTTCTGCACCCGGCAGAGCTGCAGGTGGTTCTCATGGCGCCGGGCATTGTCCTGGATGCGACGGGACACCTCGCACACTGCAGTCACCGCTCCTACAGCAGTCACACACAAGACGTTTTTGTTTGGACAATCAATGATATGTCTGGGTAACCTACATATTTTACATACACTGCATATGAATACACTGATTGCTCAATTATTGGACAAATTGTACTCTTTAGGAATATATCTATTGTTTAACAAATACAAAGTAGTCACTCCAGAATGTTATTTCAATTCAAAAATTAAAGGTGAGTATCACTTTTGGTGTCCTCATCAGACATCACCAAGTTATCATTGAAAAGTTACAAAATAATGAAAAGTCTAGGTGGTATTACAAATGTCCATACACTGACACACAAATCAGTGCAAGGACAAGTTTCTTAAAACATCTTTCACTAATTTTATGCCATTTTCTTTGGTTGGATGTATCTGCTTTTGTTATGTCCCACATGCTGGTCTGCTAACTTCAAGCAATGTATTAAGACATAAAATGACAAAAAAATCAAATACTTCTTAAATGTTCTTCTTATTCTGCCCATGTTCTTGGGTAAAACAAGTAATGTGGATTTTTTCTCCATCTTTTTATAATTATATTTAATATTTTGTACACTTCCCTAAAATTGCCGTTCACCCTGTCATCATGGGGTAATTGACCCCATCACCACCCCAATATGTCTTTCTTCAGTGGAGGTTGAAACAACTGCTGCAAGTACAGTCAGTATCTACAGCTGATGGTCCACCATGTGCTTCTTAGATGGTAACTTTCACCAAAAATGTCCACCCTGTCACAAAGCCCTACATGACAGGTCAGTACTGATGCCAAAAGCTCATGAATGTTCAAAATTTAGTTTTTTAATGTTCACCTTTGTTTAGATAGCTGTAAATAGATCTACTTATGTCAACAGTTAACACACGTTTGTCCACCCTGTCATTCATTTTAGAGATTTTATTGAGAAAAGAAAACACAATTATCACATATTCTTTGAAGACACAATTTGCTGTCATTTCATTATTTTCAAAATACTTTTTTATCAACTAAAATTTATTACTGAGCAAAACAGCTTTCTGAAAATGTACATTTTATAATCACTATGTTATAAAAATGTATTTATTCTCATCTGACTTTGTCCTTGACAGGGTGGACATATTGTAAGATTTGTTCACTTTATTTACTTGCAGTAAATTCATGAAAAGTGTGGGAGCTTGACCAGCATGCATTTACAACAGTCTAAGATCAACTTGATGCAAGGGATATGAGACTAAGTGGAAAACTGTAACTTCTGGAGGGAGAAATACTGATGTCTCAAAGGCATGTTTTGGAGATATTGGCCCTCCCATATTATATCCATTTTTAACAAGTAAATGTAAGTCTCACATGTCCCCAAAATACGTCTTTCAAGTTTCAGCGCAAAATACTGTATGGATCATTCATTCTACCATGCCTTTACAGCCCCTGGTTGTAGCCTGTAGGCTGACATCATCCCCGAGTTTAGTCAGTTCTCAAAGCTTGAGGCTGTGGGAAATGTTGGTAAGTATCTTGTATCTCATCTCAGTGCATCACACTCCCATATTGCTCTTGTGTCAAACTAGACAACATGGGCAAACTGCTTTGTTTGCAAAGAACTTCTGAAGTGATAGCTGGGACATTTAGGAAGGAATAGAGGGAAGTAAAATTAGATGATTAAAAACAAAACAGACAAAAAATAATGTACAATAGAAATAGCATTAGTGGTTTAGGCTTGATGTGTGAACAATCTAAGGTATTGTTGTTTTTTTTTTAAATGGCCTAAATCTATAAAAGACATGTGGCAGGTTCTCCAAGATGCTGAACACCCTACTTGACAGGTATGGTATCCAAGATGCTGAACATCGTACCTCCCAAGCAGGGCTACAGGATTGTGGGAAAAATGACCATCCCTATTATTTTGGTGAGTACTGAGGTCATAATTTTAGGAAGTAAATATTTTTATTGCCCATCTAAACAGCACACTACTTTCACTTCCAGTGTTGTCCTACATTCCTGCTAATGTACAAATCTTTGCCTCAGAATAAGACTGGTCCCTATGACAGCACAGAACCAGAGGTAGGCTGTTACCTACTTGTTAGTAGTCCTAGACTGGTTTCTTTCAGTCAGAACCATCACTGTTATGTTGTGGACCAGCACAGAGCAGCTCCCCAGCGAGGTATGTTCCCCAGGACACAGATCGCAGCAGGCTTTTCAGCCTGCTCAGCAGTCTTTTTGCCAGCATTGATGCAGCAGCTACAGACAAATGTGACACAAATGCACGGCTGTGCAGTATCAAACTTGTGAGGCAACCAGAAACGGCAAGGGAGCAGTTGATGCTGGTGCATGGTCTAGTGTAACTGATGTTGGCTAGACTGGGGAACTGGTCTGCAGAGTTTGCATGTCATTGTTTTAAGGAGAAAAAGAAGTAATAGTCGGCCAATGTAAGACTGTTTTTGTTTTTTGCTTTTGTCCTCTTTCTGAAACCATAGTCATGACAAACTGAAAGATGAATGAAATGTTTGGTCATTATCAAAGTAAGGTCTCTCTCCTGTTGTGAGAATCAGTTCACTGTTTATCCTCATCATGGAAACGAATGAACCGTTTTGATTTATTTATATTTTTATTTACTAACAGCAAACACTGATACAAATAGATTTTTTTCTGTTTACTGTTTACTGTATTACTCAATGAATTTACATTATTAAAACCATATGATCTGCCACAAGTGATATTTGTTTTTTTACACAGTGAAAGAGACAATCATTGCCAGCCAAAAATGACAAGCAGCTACCTGACTTTTTTGCACTCTGCTCTTTTGTAATAAGCAGCATTGTAGCTTGCCAAATCTGGGTGTTTTGTCAATCTTAGTGTCTCAAGATAGGGTCACTTCCTAGTCTGACCAAAGACTTTTTCACATTGACACACTTGCATATGCAGTGAGAATAGACACACATTTGTCCCAGCTGTGATGATGAAGATGAATGAAAAGAAGGACTGCAGTGTGAGAGCATACTGAAAGGAACAGCCTGATAAAGAATGTACTGGATTTTGATTGGCTCCATTTTAACTAATACTGATCCGCTAAAATACCCTTGGATTGGTCCAGATACGGATCTTTAGACCATGGGATATCTTTAATTGTTTTACGGGCCTCAAAATCTTTTAGGAGATAGATGACTTGCATTGATGGGTCACCAACGTGTGTGGGTTATTTTTAGAAGCCAGTTACAATATACACTGATCTGCCAGAATGTTAACAATTAGTGCTGTCAAAAATATCGCGTTATTAACGCAAATCAATTTTAACGGCGTCCATTTTTTTTATCGCGAGATTAACGCGGGCGGGGGTGGATGAGCGGGGGCATGGTTGGCGAGGTCGAGGGCGAGGTGTTCGCATTCGGAGTCCGACAGGATCTCCTGCTGGTGGTGGTACAGCACCAATATTCTCGCTCGCCTTTCTATCGGCTCCTTTTCCCCATCCCGAACCTCGTGCCGCTGATCCAGATGCTCCGCCAGGTGACGGCGGCCTGGGGTGCGCGCATGATGATTGACAAGACCAGAGTTATCTATGTGTTGTCAGAGTGAACTGAGTTATCATCGTAGTAAATCTAGTCTGTAATATCACTTGATGGCCAAAGACAGCTGATGCAAATTCTCCGCCTCCTCCTCATATAAAATGATAATTCAAGGGACATTTAGAATAGATAAAAAATGTGCGATTAATTTGCGATTAATCGTGAGTTAACTATGACATTCATGCGATTAATCGCGATTGAAAATTTTAATCGATTGACAGCACTAATAACAATGCAATGTTCCTTGGGACCAGGCACTCGTGTATATTACTTTCAAATGTAAGACCCACCTAAGCATAGTTGCAGACCAACAAGTACATTGCCATATGGCAACAGTAGCAGCATCACACTGCAAAACTGGCTTGACCCAATCTCCAAACTCCCCAGATCCCAATCTAATCAAGCATTTGTGAGATGCACTGAAACAAGCACAATACATTGAAGGCTCCATCCTACAACCCACAAGACTTAAAGGTGCTGCCAACACCACTGAACACCTTCAGAAGTCTTGTGTCTATGCACCAATGGAAGAGCAATAGTATAATAGTACTGCAGCCGGGTTTAATGGTGTAACAGGTCTGCATATTTTGCTCTTTGTTTGAAGGTTTTTCTCCATGCCTTTGATTGGTCAGTGTAAGCCACTAAAACCTTACTCTCACTTAACAAATGAAGGCATTGCATCAGGGTTCAAAGTTATTTTAACCTAAAGCTGCAGTATACCAGGCACCAATTTTTCCCAAACAAAATGATAACCAAATCTGACCAAGTCTGTGTCAACTTACAGTTCGGTTTTCCAAATACAAAACTATGGATATAGTTAACCAGTACCCAAAAACTACTGCCGACCAATACCTAGCCCTTCTCAAGCAAACAACAGAACAACAGAACATCAAAACTGTGCTGAACAAAATTTAAATACATCAAACAGAAAAAAAATCTGTAAGTGGCCTATTGACCCTCATATATTTGCATGTAAGGAATTCATTGTCAGGCTACCTTCCTTACTCTCTTGTACAAAGCTTAAAATCTATGTCCCAGAACAAATACACAAATCATCCAAATAGACAGAAGCATCCAATTACTGTGTGCTGGCCATAATAATTGCTGTAAACATTAGAACTACATTATTAACGTGTCCAAAACAACAACAAACAGATAGATTTTGTTTTCAAGCATAACTTTCGTGCTTTTGTTCTGAGCACTGAAACTCAGCGGATAAACTTGATCCTTAGGGCGACTTGACTACACTAAAATAATCACAGCCTAATTGGCTCGCTTAGCTTCACAACAATTACATTGTAAACCAAACAAGGCGTCCGTGTAGAAATTTTTCCCTTTGTTGTATGTGGTAGGAATATTTCCCACTGCCTGTTTTAGAAAAACAACAACTCGTAATTACAGTATTCTTGGGCTGAGTTCTGACTGAGGCATTAATAATACATCTAGCCCATTAGATATTCTAAAGACATCTAACACTTCTTACAGCTCTTTATTCCATTTATTCACTATTTAGATACCGTTTGACCACGGGACAAGGACTGTTAACTTTAACTGTTAAATTTGAGACCGAGTTGGAGAGTTGCCTCTAGTCAGGTCAGACTTGGTTATCGTTACTACAGCAGAGTTAGGCGTTAGGGTGTCATATGAAAGCACGCTGACAAAAACTCCTGAAGCACCGCAATTACAACAATTAAATCTATGAGCGAAAAAAGGAAGCTTGGGTTAAAAAAAAGAAAAATAAGTGGAAAAGCAAACTGACACAGAGCAGCACAATAACAGAAAACAACAACAAAGGCTCTTGTGAGTCTATCTGCTAGTTCTCTTAATCAGATACAATCTGATTTGTCTGGAATTTCTTTTTTAAATAATTCCCTTTACAATACAACCAGTGCAGTTTTTCTACACATACACACACACACACATACCCAACCCCCATTAAAAAGCAGTGAAGTTTAAAAAAAGGACCTCTAATGAGAAGAGGAAGAAGCGATGGCGGGGCACAGTTAGATATGTACCTTCATCTTAGAGTCAGAGGCTGTTTTAATTTGTAAGCAAAGGCAGCACAACAGCAATGAGATTTTAATTGATACACATAAATAATTCCTTGTGTACATTCGCACTTGAGTCAGATTTGCTGTTTATTTGACGACTGAAATTAGTCATTATCAAGATTTGTGCTGATGTTGAAGATTTTATTTATTAATATAGTTCCCACTAAATATCCTCTGATCCGCTCCCAATTAATTATGTCAAAATCTACATCAAACTAGAACTTACACGCATATCGAGCTTTGCCTTGCTTTCATTTCTCTACTATCCAAGTGCTGCTGTGACAATAACAACAAATGATGTATGAAAGGGAAAGAGAGCATTTTCCTTTGTTCTTAAATAAAGATAATGGGGGTT
The DNA here is from genome assembly GCA_024666655.1 of Dascyllus trimaculatus. Taxonomy (NCBI): domain Eukaryota; kingdom Metazoa; phylum Chordata; class Actinopteri; family Pomacentridae; genus Dascyllus; species Dascyllus trimaculatus. The sequence continues at coordinate 28,191,387 of CM045465.1, forward strand.
TACTTTCAATGTAACAGTCTTCTGTGATGAAAGTTTTCACGGGTAGCTTTTTTCTTTGCTTTTCACTGTTTGAAGACTAGTCTTACCATCTATAACTGTACAGATGTGCTGAACTCTCCTGTGCTCCAAAGTGTATGTAACATGCAGGAAGAGTTCCCTGGTGATTGAGCCAAAGTACTTTTCAGTGGTAATGTAAAGCACATCATCACACACTCATCACTTGTTGTTAGGTTGTTGCTGCTGACAAACCCCAACAATACTAAGACAGTGGAAGAGGAAGATGTCAGCAACATTAACCTGACCTTTACACGTGCAAATGTGCACACATTCTTCCACAACAGAACCACTCAGGGTTAATCTGCAGATATTTTCCTAGAAATTCTGCAAAGTAATTACTGGCTGTAGCATGAGTGGGAAAGACACTTACTAGCAAGCTGTTCAAACTCTGGGTTGTCTGGACTTGTGTTGGCAGTCAAGTCCTGTAGGAAATGCTTATACCTGTAAAAACACAGAAAAAAAGGTCGCTGTTTGTTCACCATCTATAAATAATACTTAAAAAGGAAACCATGTAAACTGGAACAAGAAACACAAGTTAACAGACACTGAGACACTCTTCAATTCCACCCAACACTAGTCATGTACTGCAGCCCTACCATTATCATCCAGTGCTGAACAGTACATTATGTTATATGATTTAACGGATAGGAAGAAGGCAGGTTTCGCTTCAAAGTCGTGTTGAAGGTGACAACCACTGACAGATACAGCTGAGATGGAGATCTGCACTGGTTATATTCAAGTCCTCCTGAGACTGATCGCTTGGCAGTGAACTAATGAAACACTGACTGTTTTTCCAGGTAGTAAATGCTGAGTGAACCAAGACCTGCATCATTATCATTATTAAAAACCTGCCCCTTCAAAATACACTTTAAACAATTTGCAAAAATATTTAAATCATTTTGATTCAAAAATAACTTTGATTATCAAAGTCATGGACAATCTCCTTGTTCACATCCCAACATGTTTGGTGCAGAAGCTTCACCTTTTGATAGTTGACTTAGTTCTATGAACCTGACACTTATTGCTGAATGAGCCAAACACACTCTAATTCACTTGTACAACAGTTTGCTGTGGCTGAGCTGTAGTAATCATGAATTATCCCTTTCCATGGCAGTCACTTTCACTAACGATGAATGTAAAAATAGGGGAGAAAACTAAATATAGATTTAGTGTGATTATGAGGATATAAAAGGAAAAGTCTTAAAGATTACAATTCAGAAAATGCAATCAATTTGTGGTAAATGAAGTAACTTAATCTTCCGATTTCAGTCCTCATCTAAAGTAACAGTTGTGAAGAGCATCAGCTTCCTCTGAAAACTTCATCCTTTTTCTAGGATGATGTGACCTTGAATTGCATTGACAGTTGACATTGATTTCCAGTGTGTCTGTCTCTGCCTGAGCAGGCCTCCCTTTGTCTAGTCTGGGGTTGTTTTAGAGACATAGTGGTGCCACTGAAAGGGGCCATTAGTGATGTTAGCAGAGTGCACACAAACGCTACTGGTCCATCTGGTCGCATGAGTAGAATGAGACGTGTTTGAGATTGACAACAGTGTATTGTGATAGTGTTTATATGTAGTGTGTAAAAAATATAACAACACAATAGTGATTCTTGAACCTAATAGCTGCACTAACTACTGCATTAAGTGTCTACATTCTGAGCGAGAGAATGCATTCACTATCGAGAATGACTGAGGTCAACAACATTAACTAATAATGCAATATGTCGAAACTGTATTTAATTTTATTTTTATTTTGCATAATTGATTTTTTAGCTTGTATTTGTTCATGTGTGTGAACCCTCCATAGGTGGTGAGGGCGCAGTTTGATAAGTTGATGCGCATAGCGCGTGGTGGGGACATGGTGGGTTACAGTGAACACTGTCATTGACCTTAGCTTCAGTACAGCTCCAGGAAAGCAGCTGCAGATAAATGGCATCTGCAATGTCACAGTTCACATATTAAGGATACTGAAGTAGCCGAATTTTGTGCTATGTTGTAGTGTTTATTTTGCAATAAATAAAAATCAACACTGAACTGAACTCTCTTCATTAATTTTGGAAACAAGGCTGTTAGGCTGACACACTGCACTTGCACTCTCTAGGTGGCAAAAACTAAGACAGGGGGGTTAACGAACACTGTGGCATACAGTCGTGAATATACTCTGACACAGAACCCACTCATCAAAAACAAAGCATACAATTGTAGTTTTGATCATTGCCACATTTGGCAGGCGGATGGGAGGGGGGTGGAGTTATGTGTGTTTGACTGTCATAATTCGATCCATTCCAAACTGCTTCAATAAGGATGAGATCATCTTTGCATTCTCAAATGTCTATGTCTTGCTATAATGGTAATATATTGTATATGTCAACAACAACAACAAAAGATAACACATAAGCAGAGATGGAAGTAACAAATTACACTTACTTTAGTTACTACATGCAAGTAAATTTTTGTGTACCTATACATTTTGGAGTATTTTAAAATTATAAAGTATTTTATAATTTTACCTTCACTGAAGTATATCTATTTTAAGGTATTTTTCATTTAAAATTGCCTTTGTTACAGGCTAAATACAAATCAATTGTTCATTCCATACCAGGCGGTTAAGACCGGAATTAATCTTGATCTAAAGCAGTGCTTCTCAAATAGTAGGGCGCGCCCGTGCGATGCCAGTGGGGGCACGTGTGACCCTGGGAACATGCTTTTTTTTGCTGTAATAGAATAAACTGTAATTGCACATCCACTACAGTAGGTGGCAGTGGCACTCTCACTGTCAGAGTGTGTGCAGGGAGTATTAGCTCCATGGTGTATGGACAGACTTTAGCGGAGTTAATACGGCTAGTCTCACGTACAGCTACCAAATTTGGTACACAGGTACAGTAGCCCGAGACAAAAACATTCCTGCTCTTGAAATTTCTCAAAAGCTCCACGGCGCCCCCTAGAAAACGTGGTGCACAGGCATTGGAATTTAACTAACTCCTTCCAGGGCTTTTGTCCAACTTTCACCAAATTCGCTGTGTCCTAGCGAATTTGGTCGCTAGACCCATCCTGGATGGGTCTTTCATCCTAGACCCATCCAGGATGAAAAGTTATTAAAATCTCGTAGTTGCATCACACGGTGTGGGCGTGGCAGGGCGGCCATTTTGAGCAAATTCGCCATGTGGAACAAAGGTGAAGGGATCCACTTAATATCACCAAATCCACACAAATCCTCACAAATCTCACGTTTCACATACAATTCAGGAATGGGCATGGTCAAACATCTCCACAGCGGTGGTGCGGGGGGAAGCGAGGGCCCATCCGATGCTGCTTGCAGCTTTAATTCTATTTACAACTAAAATTGATTAGCACAGCTGTTTACAACACCAAACTGATAATTAAAGCTGCTGTATGTATATTTGTAACCCAGCAGACTTTTTTCCAGAGCATGTGTAATAAACTTATGAAAGAACCAATTTTTTGAATATTTTATTTCTATTTTTCTGACTATATTTTCTTAACTAACATTAGTCCTGATGGGTGTACTACGAAGCCAACATAACCAGGCTGTCTTTACATTAACTGACTCAACAAAACCTAAAACCGCAATCAAAAAAACTGGTATCACAAAGAGGGTTATCACTTTCTTGATTTTTCATCTTCAGGTTCTGTGTGCTCCTATAAAAAGAGGCATTCTACATATCATTTGACTCTTCTTCTGCGCAAAATGGAACAACTGTATGGCACCAACTTCACTCAACAAAAATGGGAAGATGAGGAATATAAAATGTTACTACGGTGAAAAGTGGTTATTGCAAAAGATGTTTGAAGAGAAAAATGCTGGTCGGTGGAAGAAAAATGTTATTCATCTAAGAAAATATATGTAGTTTTCCACTTTGTGGAAAAGAAGGGTCTGCATTACTCATATCATCATGAAAACTGGGAAGGGTGGCGCTCCTTACAGCCGATTTAAATTCCAAACTCTGAACATAACCTCTGCAGGAGAAAGTCATCTGTGTGACACAAGTTACCGTGATCATGCCAGGTTAAAAGAGGGCCACCTATGTCACACTGAAAACTGACTCTAAGCCCGACAAACTTCACTAACCTAATAATCCTGCTTCACTCATGGGATCATAACTATCAAATATTCATTCATTTTCAGGATTTTTACCTTTCAAATGCCAGTTTGTTTACATAACTGGTTTTTATGAAAAAAAAAAACGGAGGTGGAGCAAGAGAGAGAAGCCGTGCACTCGCAGTTCAAAACTTGGAAATGAAACAAAAGCAAAACAAGCTCCAGTTAAGTCTTCTTTGATAAAGAGACACCTTGTCTTGTCTTATAATAACAAATACATAACAGGAATTAATAGCAAAGGATGCCCTTGCTCCTATCAAGAAATAGAGACAAAAAATCTAATTAAAGCAAAAGTGTAACAAAAAGGGAACCCTCTACCAGGCTTTATTATGGCACATTTCAAATAACGTAACAAAACTCACACATTCAGCTGCGCTGTCCCACTCATTGCAGCAAAGAAAAGATAATGTGACAATAACGTAATCTGAACCATATTTATAAATGGTCTGACCTTCTAATGAAGAATTCAGAAAGCATGAGCTGATGAGGGGATGGGCATACTGTTGCAGCAGCAGAAGCCTCTAATGTTATTGTAATATGCAGATGATATGCAGGCTTTTTTCTCACTCTCTCCAGGCAGACATGTCAGGTCATCTGGGCATTTGCACAAGTCAGTAAATAGAAAAGGGACTGAGGAAATATCTGTCTAATTATTTTGCTTCCCATACATGCATTAAGGATTCCAATTTGTAATTAAGAGACAAGAGGCACTGGCAGGTTTCTGCATGGGTTAGTGAACATGGCATGGGCTTCTGGGTAATTACTCAACTTTAATAGCTTAAAAGGAAAGGGATGCACATCCATGGTAAACGCACAAGAATAGAGGTACTCCACTGTCTTGAGTGATCAAAATGTAATAGAAATTTTTTGTACAGAAGTGCTCATCATTCTCTGAAAGGCTGATTAATGATTTAGAAGAAAGGAACTCCGTGTAAATTTGACCATTAGGAAAGACTTTTCAGTCAAACTCTCCAATGACTGGAGCTTTTATTTCTGTGCTGCTGACTGAGTTAACTTAATGTTTTTAATCTAACTTAATCAATTTGTAGAAATGGAGTCAAATATTTATTAGCTGAATATATCGCAGGTATACAGTTAGGGCTGCCTTGTGAGCTGTAGTGCTTTTCTGCTACTCCCAGTTCCCGATCCAAATGGGACACTGTCAGTCAAAGCACCCGACGTTGGATTCACCTATGTCACTGTGTACTGAGCAACACAGAGAACAGCACGACATATTTTAAAAAAATAACTTTTGCTTAAAAATCGGATAATTGCAACTAGGTGCAAATGAAACAGAGAAAGCTGATGGCAATGCCATATGTTTTGTGAGAGCACCATTGTTTAATGGTAGATGGACTGCACTTACAAAGCATTTTGTGAAGGATTTCTCAATCACCCACATCCTCATACACCAACAGGACTGAGCTACCATGCTAGGTACACATTGTCACATGTGGAAGGGGCAGCAGAGGATCGAAAGGACGACCTGCTCTACCATAAAACCCACAGCTACTGACTTCACCATGCTAGTAAAGACATCTTCTGCTGTAGCAGTTCAGACAAGTGGTATGTATCTATTTTGTTCAAACTAAGATACTAGTTTGTTTCGACTGGCATTTACATTGACTACTGAAGACACAAAAACTGACTCATTTTCAATAAAAAGCATAACTGACTGTGCTCTGAACTTAAACTTACTATTTGCACTATGTAATCTTATAAAATCCTGTAACTCCACAGACCACATGCCAGCAGCTACTCCTTAGTACTCCACCTGTGACATACCATTGATTCAAGTCAGTTAAAATACTGAATCAGAAATGTTCCTGAATATTATTGGTCACTTCACAAATAATAATATGAATAGGCAGCAGTACTCTTCATATCTCTTAAGAGGATGAATATTTACGAAGCGGAGTATTATTTCCCTCTCATTCTGGATTAGTGTCATTCTTGTCACTCTAAGAGTTCAATAACACTGGACGGAGCCATGTTCTGTAAATAAAACAGCACGTTGCCATGCATACGTGTTTTGTTATCACAATGTATGCAGAAATCAATTTACAAACACAACAAAGTGTCCATGTAGTAGATATCATCCCATATTGCATTTGGTATATTGATGACAAAAATCTATTTTAGTGCTGTTTATTAATATTTTCCTTCAAAAAAAGAGAAAATTAACAAAGTCAATAGTCATACTTAATACAGCTACTTTGGTGTTAATGACAGCCATATTTGTATAGAATAAAAAGTCATGCAATTGGGAGTGATAATGCGATGCTTAACCATTTCTATTGCCCCGTTTCAGCTGCAAGTGATCCAGGTTGTGTAGCATTTTTTGTATTTTTATTGTCACAAGTTTCTAACTGAAGTATTAAACATATTTAGGGGCGTGTGAAACTAGTCAAGGCATTGGAAAAATAGAATGGAATTAAAGTGAAATGACTGTAGGCTACAGCCCTGCTGTATGAGACTCATGCCTCAGTAAGGTTGAAGCATTATGCATCCAGGCATCTTTAGAAAACCGTGTAAATTGTATATCATATTACTTATATATGAGGGGGTTCCTATGAGATGGGCTAAAAAAAAGTGGAGTTGACTATGTTAATCACTGCTGTTTGTAATTTGACTTCTGAGATATGAAGCTGAACACCCAACTGCATCCAAGTCCTAACCTTCAGGCTGATGATTTTAGGTTTTGCTGAAGAATGTGGAGGTGTTCCTCCTTCATTATTCAGTTTGCTTTCTGTAAAGCACTCGTTCCACTGGCACCAAAACAGAACCAGAGGATAATACTACCACCCCGCCTGACAGTAGGTTTGGTGTTCTTGGGGTTAAACACTCTTCCAAACTTTTTTTTGGTCATTGTGGTCAAATAGCTCAGTTTTCATCTAACCACAAAACCTTCCCCCAGAATGCCTGTAGCTGCTTTGAAATAAGTCCAAGTGACTTTTCTGACTTGTTCAAGTCAATGATTTGCTTTTCATCTGTGTCGAGATCCTTAGACCTTCCTACTGTAGTGTTTGTGTCTGTCTGAGTGTAATAAATGGGCCTTTTTAAAATTTGGCTCAGAGAAGTCAGCAGCTGCAGTTAATTTTAATGACTCACAAGCTAAGAGGCAATGCCACTAAAAACATTTGGTAAACACAACTGTCTACATCACCAAAAGTGTTTTGGATATTTTTGACTCATCAGATTTTGGCATGTGTCCAGAAGATAAATGGTAAATGGTAAATGGTCTGCACTTATATAGCGCTTTTTTCTACCTTAGCGGTATCCAAAACGCTTTACAATGTATTTCACATTGACCCATTTACACACACATTCACACACCAATAGTGAAGTGCAATAAATTATGAAATGACCAAAATGCATCATTATTTTTTGCATGTTTCAAGGATTCTGTCATAGAAAATTAAGAGTAATAGAAGCCACTGTGAACTCAGTTTTCAGTTGGGGCAAAGCAAATTCCCACATTTTCCATTTCTCAACCTGCTGTCAATCTCTCCCTCCAAGTGAACATCTTTTTTCCTACCTTGGGCATTATCCTTTTAAATTAAAGCGCTGAATTTCACAATAATACTAAAAGGGTTAGCTCTAGTTTGATTCACCAGACATAGACTTCAGCTATGAGCCTAAAATGAGCCTAAAAAGACTTGAATTGAGCAATAAGGCAAGCCTGTTTGGCTCTTTAAGTGAATTAGCCATTTAAAGTTCAGCCAAAACAATTCCCCATAACTATTTTACAGAGGCACCGTTGCTACATCCTGGGCTTAGCGCCATTCAAGACAACAGAGATTTAATTTAGAATAGAATAGAATAGAATAGAATAGCATAGAATAGAATAGAATAGAATAGAATAGAATAGAATAGAATAGAATAGAATAGAATAGAATAGAATAGAGAGCATTGAGCTGCTATGTTCATGTGCACTGCCATTTTGAATTTATCATCTCAAGATAGCTTCAGAAAATTAAGGATAGACATAAATTGCAGATAATAATGATGAGAGCATGCCCACATGCAGCAATAATCATGAAACTTAAGAGTTTGGTTCATACTTGCCTGATCATGAGAACCAAAATTGTCTGTTGAGTTTTGAGGTACATGTGTTGGGTACCCCATAGACTGGGCTCAAAATGCGCTGGTAGACCTATTTCCAAACGACCAGCATTTTATTTGTTTCTTTTTTGTTTTGTTTTGTTTTGTTTTTTAACTTCAATTTATTTTCAAAAAATCACTGCATAGTCTGAAATCAGGCGTTATTGGCTCCCATCATTTGTCAGCTGAAGTCAGTATAACAGTTAAGGCCATGACAGCAGCCACAGAGTCTGACTCAATTAAATGTAAAAGTTTCCAAAGACTAAACACTTCAAATATGGGGGTACTTCAAATAATCACAGAACAAAAAGCTGGTTTGTACACTCTCTAAAGTTTCGGTGGCATACCACAGCACCACAAACACTATGCATGAGCACCTGAAGAGAAACACACAATCACTATTCAGCACGGAGGCACTTCACAACTTTGCTTCTCTCTTTGCTCATATATACTGTATTTTCATACAGTCAAACTCCCACTAAAGCTGCTCCCATTTACATATTTTTTGTGTTTCTCTTGCCAGGCAAAGGAACTTCATGAAATACTGACAGAGCAGTGGCTTATAAGACTACATGTACTTACAAGCTGCTGCTCTGCACCCTAAAATCCTGATTTTATAACCACATGATCAGAGAGAATCACAAAACACAGAAGTTATAGACAACTGTGTAGTGAATTTGCCAATATCTTCATAGAATTCAGGTCTAGTACCAAAGTCAGAGAGCGATTACACTATAAAAGAGAAAAGAAAGAGAAGGAGCTGCTTTAGCTGGTCTGTGCTTAATGTTTGTTCACTTTGTTGAGATGTTTAACAGAAGCTTGATTTCTTTTAAAACTTCACTACTGACTTAAACAATAAGCCTTCTTTTTTAATCTATTTTTATCATGTTGGACTTTCCGGGCAGCATGGTGGAGGAGCGGTCAGCACTGTCACCTCACAGAAGAGTTCTGGGTTTGAATCTTGGCCTGAGCTCTTTCTATGTGGACTTTGTATGTTCTCCCCGAGCCTCCGTGGGTTCTCACTGGGTTCTCCGGCTTCCTCCCACAGTCCAAAGACAGGCTGAGGTAATTGGTGATTGGTGAATGGGTGTCTGCTTGTTGTTTGTCTCTCTGTGTGGCCCTCCGATAGACTGCAGACTTGTCCAGGTGTCCCCTGCCTTCACCCTAAGTCAGCTGGGACAGATCCAGCCCCCCATGACCCTACAGAGGATAAAGCCTGTACAGATAATGGATGAAAGGATGGTGGAGTAATTTAAATATGTAAGCTTCTGTTTAAATTTCATACTGTGCTGTGTCAGTAATGTACAGGTTTTCCAAATAAAATTAACTGAAAAGAAACATTTATTTTGCTCTTTTTGGAGGAAAATGAATCATTTAGAATTATCATCACTAGCTGATAGATTAATTGTTAGAAAATAGTTATTAATAGCAGCCCCACTCCATCTCACAATACCACATACCACATTTGGTATTGACGTAGTCAGATCCAAGAAGTAAATTTCACTTTACTGTTTTTACATCATGTAGATAAGAAAAAAAAACATTTTTAGTTGGAAAGGCTTTTTGTAGAGTTTGCTGAGCTGGATTAGTGGGCCAGATTTCTGGACTTCAGTTTGGGAGTCATGATTGTGTTTTCAGTACAACAGAAGAAAGAAAGTGAATGCATGAATGCATTGTGGTTTAACCCCTAAGCGTCTTTTAAAAGTTACACAGAGGTCCATAAAGGAAAAAATGCAAAATTTTTAACAATATATATGAATATAAATATAATTTTTCACTCTCAATGACATTTCTTCTTTTCATTATCTTCTACATCTGTCCTCATCATAAATGCCAAATATTTAATGTTTTTCATAATATGATAAGACAGTTTTTTTTTTTTAAATGAAAATCAGAAAAAACGTTTTTTTCCAATATAAACAGTGTTAAGGGCAATTTTTAATTTTTAATTTTTTATAATCAGTCTGGGATGTGTTAATAGTTAACAGCAACATTATGTCTGGTGCATCATTATTTCACTGTAGCGCATGGATTTAGAAAAATAACTTACACTCGGAATCTTAAAGACAAAAAATGTCCTCTTTAGAAAACACACCATTAAAATGTTACATAACAACATTTTTACCCACGCCGACGGAGTCAGCCGTGGGTAGGGCGGTCATGGCCATTTGTCTGTATGTGGGTGGGTGTGTGGGTGGCTATGTCCACCCCATAGAAGAAATAGAGAAAGGATACTCAAACTCAGCACAGATCTTCATCTTGACCTCCCCAGGTCACCCATTAATTTTGGGGCCAAAAGGTCAAAGGTCAAGGTTGCAAGGCTAATTAGTGCAAAATCCCCATATAATCTACTATATAAGCTTGCAATGATGAACTTTGGTGTATCTGAGGGTAGGACTACCACATTGCACCTCTTGGCCTTGAACTTGACCTTTGACCTTGAACTTACTGCCGCCTGTCTATCTGTCTGTATGTGGGTGTGTATGTCCGCACCATAACTCGATAAAAATAGAGATAGGACAGTCAAACTCAGCACAGATGTTCATCTTGACCTACCCTGGTCACCCATTAATTTTGGGATCAGAAGGTCAAAGTTCAAGGTCGCAGGGCTACCTGCCATGTAGGAAGGCATCCGGTGTGGGTCTGCATCTCGCTTGAGTGCATTCTAGTTTTGTACTTTTAATGACTCATGTTGTTTCACCAACATCAGTCCCAATCACAACTACTAATTATTCATTAATTTTCAGGATTTTAACCTTTTAAATATCAGTTTTTTTATTTTTTTTAAGTTTTTTAAATATAATAAGTACAAAATGGAAAATTCTTATTTTAATAATCACAGTCCGGGATGTGTCATTGATTAGCATCAACATTGATTCTAATGCGTTATTATTCTTTATGTAATGTCAGATTAAAAAATAAAAAAGTACATTCAGGACGCTGCCTTAAAAATGTCATATGTCACATTTATTGGTTTCTCTACTTTAAATGATTAATTAATTTTAACCAACATCAATCCTGATCATCAATACCAAATATTCATTCATTTTCAGGGTTTTAGCCCTTAAACATTTGTTTTTAATGTCACTGTTGTTTTTTTCTAAACAAAATAATTAGAGTTTAGTGAAAATTGACAATTAGCACCAACACTGCTTCTGATGCATTTGTATTTTTTATACATTGTCAGAAAATGTCAAACTCAGGGGCTGAGAGGACAAAAAAGCCATTGTCAAAAACACAGCCAGAAAAAAGCCAGAAAAATATTATACATTACTATCCACTTTCACAGAGTCACATTTTAAGTAACGTCAGTCCTGAGCAAATATTTATTTCCTTTCGGAATTTTACTCCTTTAAATGCCAGATTGTCATTATTCTTTATTTATGAAAAAACAAAGTTTCTTCTGTATACTGAATTCTAAGAGGATATTAGTTTTGCTCTGTCACATGTCAGTGATTAGCAACAAGATTGACTTTGGTGCATTATTATCTTTTGAGCAGCTGTTGTTGATTACACCAATCAATGATTGGTTGGACTATAACCTTATATTCTCCAGAATACAAGATTTTTCATAATAATTCAAAGGAGAGCATTCATGCTCAGTTTCAGAGTCATCTGAGTCCTGCCAGTTTTCAGTGGGCTGAATGATTACCTCCAGAGCTTATTGAGCTGTGAACTTTTTCTCACAGTGGGATATGAAATAACCAGCCCTCACAAAGCTCGACATTATTTATAGTTTTGGTTGCAATAGCACCTGTGTAAACTCGTTTATGGTCTAAAATCGACTAAATCAGATAAACCCATACATTTTTGACTGGTTTTCACAGCTGTGGCATTTTTTAGGTGCTACAAGATGCCCAATGGTTTTATTACCTGAAGAAATACATGTGTGTGTGAGTGTGTATGGACCTCTGTAGAGGTGAGTGTGTATGTGTGCCCTGGGTAAAAAGAAAGTGTTGAGGGCTTTCTTAAGTTTATTATCAAAGTCAGGCTCACATTTTCTATCTGTACAAAGCAGTATGAATAAAAAACAATGCTGTAACAACCACTTGTTTTCAGCTTATATGGACACAAAGCCACAAACACCTGAATGTAGGTACAAAAGTACCCCACTACAAAGATACATGTGCACACACATGCACCAAAACACCTTCAGAGTTTAAGAACTTTAAGAACACCCCCACCACACTCGCACACAGGTACACACACTCAAAAGCCTACTGTAACTGTGGGTATGAGGTATGATATATCACATTGTATTGGGTCTGAAGGCCTGAGTGTAAAGGAGAGAGGAGAGAGAGCGAAAGACAATTGGATGGAATTTGTGATCTACAGTACATAACTACTATGTGTCTGAGTGCACAGTACACATACAAAAACACGCACACACACTTTGACATCCCTTCCAACACCCCAAAGCCATTTTAGATAAATACATATATTCAACTGATACCATCCCAGTACTCTATAAGACAGCAAAAGGTAAAAAAAAAAACATATGAAGTCTGTATTTGCTCCATAAGCCTAATGCAAAAAATACACAAGATGCTAAAAAACAGTAAAAATGACAATTCTGAAGCCAAAGCCTTAAAATGTAAGTCCAACAGCAAAGAATGCAGGATTTCATGATGTAAAGGCAGGGGGGTTTCAAAGGGGGACATTTTTGTCTTTAAGGCCCTGAGTGTACCTTTTTTCTGTCCACAGCATACAGTGATGCATTAATGGAGCTGAGGTTAAAATTTCAAAATTCCCCCCAAAATACACATCTTTACCAAATTTGATGCCATATGTACGGACACAGCTAAAATGATTCAAAAGTCAAAAATGAAAAGGACTAAAATCGTGTGTGCATGAGGATTAATTTTAAAAAGCGTGAACATTCAAAACAGTCTCGTGGGCTATAATTCTGAGTGTAACCGTTAAGGCTGTATACTATAAAATGGGAAATGTGTTTATGCTCAAGCATTTACAACATTTTCATAATTAACCATTTAAGTGTGTTTTATTTGTTAATAAATATTTTTGAATTGTCAAGCAAAAGCAGAAGCTCAATTTTCTTGATCAGTAGGAGCTCTACATGGTGGTCAATTGACCCGTACAGTAGAGCAGATTTCCGGCAGCAGTAAGGTCATCAAACATTAGAATCTACTCCAGAGTACTGAGCTCTAACATTTAAGCGTAAGTTGTGGAGTGATCCACTACCTCAGAACCCACACTGATGGCTTACACCAGGGGTAGCCAATCCTGGTCCTGGAGAGCCCCTATCCAGCATGTTTTAGATGTTTCTCTCTTCCGACACACCTGATTCAAATGATCAGCTCATCATCAAGCTCTGCAGAAGCCTGATAACGATCCTGATCATTTGAATCAGGTGTGTCAGAACAGGGAAACATCTAAAACATGCTGGATAGGGGCTCTCGAGGACCGGAGTTGGCTACCTCTGGCTTACACACTACAATACTGATTCAGGTACAGGCCCAGAAACGATGTTTTAAGTTTGAATAGGTCAGTTGTTTATGAAGAGCTCATATTCAATCAGAATCTTGAACTCTTCTACTTAGCTGTTAAGTGTGGTCTCTATGGTCAAGATCCATTGAAACAATGAATGATTCATAATCAAACACTGTCTCACACCACAGCTGAGGCACTTTATTTAATTTCTAGCCTCACTTCAAACTTGGCAATGAACTACAGAGTCAACTGGCAGATAATGTAACACAAATTATTAATCAAAATACAACTTAGTACCTGCAGAGGAGCCACTTAAGACAGTCTCTAGTCTTTCATAATTCTTTCATGAAATTAATCATAACTTTAACCTTGTGTTGAAGAACCTCACTGTGTTCAGCTGTTGAAAGGGGATGAAACTAAGCACAAATCGGAGTCAATCTGAAATACCACCTTGACAAATGAAAGACAAATCAAGCAAGGCCCATATAGCCCCTATACACCTAAGTACAAACTTCTAAATGCTTAGCCAGTATGACAATGACCCTGAGACTTCTAGAGTTAAATTGCCTTTACACAGAGTATGCTTACTCTTTACAATGTGCCAACCACTGTGACATTCTCTTGTTATACGAAATGCTCTGCGGCTTAGAGCAGATATATCCCAAGGCCTCCAATTGCTGCCATCTCTGAGAGCTGCATCTCCATTATCTAACAAACACAGCCAACACAGGCAGAGAGGGCTGCTATTCACTGCCACAATCAACTCGAGACCCCATCACTGTCATAATAGTCAGCTCAGTAGGGAGGGCACTGATGACTGCTCCAGCCGGCTGTAGTGAATGCCACTTAATAAAGGCAATGATTTTATTCCTCCCCCAGCAGAAGCATAAGTATCTGCACAGTGGGCCCTGCTTACCATCCGTCATCCTTGAATGGTGATAAGTGGCAACAATTTCCTGCTATTCCACAGCAACAAAACTGAAGCAAGGAATGGCGCCAGCTGTGGATGATTATCTGGCCATGCCACTTAAAATCATAATACAATTAGACATATCCCTCGAGTCTCCTGAGCTTCTCTAAGAACAACAGAGAAATCAATGATAATAAGAAGTGTGGGCAAAAAGACACAGTGAGAGTAGGCTGAGCTGGACAGAATGAGGCTGACTGATATGTCAACTACTACAAGGACAGTCATATACAATGGTGGTCGGATACTCACATGATACTGTAGGTGTGACCAGCATGACGACATGCTGGCATTGGGAAATGCTCATATCTGAACTAGCTACCATGTTTGTCACTTCTGTATACCTCGGACAGGAGACAGGTGGGGCTGAAATCACTAAAGATGACAAATGTAACAGTCAGTGTGATGAGATTTTCTGTATGTGTTTTTCTACCGCTGGTCTGGTTCTGTTTTCTTAATGATTTTTTTAAGGTGTTTGATTTATTGGATTGGTGTACTATTAAAGTCTATTTTCAACCGCATGCAGTAGTATTTATTCTGACTGCACCTGGAGGGCACAGATACTCAGTGACAACCCCATGCTTAGCAGAACAAACAGGAACATTTGTGGAACACAACAGAATATTTGAAGACAGCTAGACTGATAGACAAAGAGTAGACACAGGGGAGGCCACAACATTGTAAGACTACTGAAGAGGCCAGGTCTGCAAGGTTACCCCCAAGGATACTGCTAAGTACCAGAACATGAGCTAGCACCAGGGCCTGAAGCTCAGCAACCTGTGTCGTTTCAGTGTGCATGCTTGAGTCTGGATCGATAGCACGCTGTTACCAAACAGGAAAACCGTAAGTAATAATCATCGTTACTCTGCCACATAAATCAGAGGCCTGGCAGTGGAGCTGGGTGAAAGGTGGCAATTCAGGGTTCGTATTAAGACAGGATATTGTCTGTCTCGACAAAACAGGTAGAACACTGAAAAGGGGGCCATGGCGACTGCAGGGCAAGAGGAAGCAGAAACTGCCTGCGTAGATAGAAGTATGAGCTGCTGAAAAGGACACACCACCAGGCATCGGTGTGGGACGAGTGCTTCCACCTATGTCTACTGACAGACATTAATGGACTTGAAGAGTGGGACTTTTTAGTTACTCCTTATTTAGAGACATTTTAATCATTTTAGATTTTGTATAGTGTCTAATTGGTTGTTCCATTGGGTGATAAATCCTTTAAAATAATTTTCTAGCTGTGGTTTTAACGTTGCTTACCCCTAACTTTAAAAGAACCTGTGCAGCCCTTACTGATGCATCACAAAAAAATTACAAGATTGTTTAAAAATTAAAATTTTTTGAGAAAGTGAAAATTGATTACACGATATTGCTAAAAGTACTGGGACATCTGCCTTTACACGCACATGAACTTTAATGACATCCTATTCTTAATCCATATGGTTTAATATAGAGTTGGCCCACCTTTTACAGCTATAACAGCCTCATCTCTTCTGGGAAGGCTGTCCACAAGGTTTAGGAGTGTGTTTGTGGGAATTTTTGACTATTCTTCCAGAAGCGCATTTGTGAGGTCAGGCATTGATGCTAGACAAGAAGGCCTGGCTCTCAGTCTCTGCTCTAATTCATCCCAAAGGTGTTCTATCAGGTTGAGGTCAGGACTCTGTGCAGTTCAGACCAGTTCCTCCACACCAAACTCACTCGTCCACGTCTTCATTGACTTTGCTTTGTGCACTGGTGTGCAGTCATGTTGAAACAGGAAGGCGTCATCCCCAAACTGTTCCCACAAAGTTGGGAGCATCAAATTGTCCAAAATGTCATGGTCTGCTGAAGCATTAAGAGTTCCTTTCACTGGAACTAAGGGACCACGCCCAACCCCGGAAAAAAACAAGCCCACACCATAATCCCCCTCCAACAAACTTTACACTTGGCACAACACAGTCAGGCAAGCACCATTCTCCTGGCAACCACCAAACCCAGACTCGTTCACTGGATTGCCAGACAGAGAAGCGTGATTGGTCATTCCAGAGAACACATCTCCACTGCTCTGGAGTCCAGTGGTGGTGTGCTTCACACCACTGCATCTCACGCTTTGCATTGCACTTGGTGATGTAAGGCTCGGATGCAGCTGCTCGGCCATGGAAACCCATTCCCTGAAGCTCTCTATGCACTGTTTTTGAGCTATTCTGAAGGCCAGGCCAAGTTTGGAGGTCTGTAGCTATTGCAGGGTTTCCCCCAGTGCTTTATAGGCTTGATGAGCCGCCAGGCTTTTCTTGCCCCCCTGCCACGCTAAGCATCACTTGTTTATTTATTTTAAATAGGTTTTTTTATGTACCAAAACAGTGATACCAAAGATGATATACAGAGCTTTTAACTGCTTGACACTGGAGCTTGACACCAGAGTTGGCAGGTGCGTGTACTACAACCACGGCTGCTTTCTAGAGCCTCGGCGGCATACAAGAGCCTTAACGGCGCTCAGCGGCGCTCAGCGGCGCTCAGCAGCGCTCGGCGACGCTCAGCAGTACCTGGCGGCATACTACAGCCTTGGCAAAGCTCGGCAAAGCTCGGCAAAGCTCAGAAAGCTCAGCAAAGCTCGGCGGTGGTGCCCAGCGGCAGCGCCCACACATGCAGCAACATCCCACACATGCAACAGTACCATAAGGAAAGGGGAGGGGTTGAGGAGCCAGGCATGAGCACAAGCCACAGCACACAGACAAATGACAAAAACCAAGATTCCAAGTCATTATTATTATCGGCTCATTTTATCGGCTCATTTTTTTATTATCGGAATTATAGGAATGACGTCATAATTGCCAAAATTAACCGATAATTATCGGCCAGACATCAAAGGCCTGCAGACCTTTGATGTTTGTCTGGGTTCTTTTTTTAATTTCCTGGATGAGATATTGACATGCTCTTGGAGAAATGTTGGTAGGCCGGCCAATCCTTGGAAAGTACACCACTGTTCCATGTTTTCTCCATTTGTGGATAATGTCTCTCACTGTGGTTCTCTAGAGTTCCAGAGCCTTAGCAATGACTTTGTAACCCTCCAGACTGATGAATGTCAGTGACTTTGTTTCACATCTGTTTTTGAATCCCTTAAAAATGTGGCATCATGTGCTGCTTTTTGAGACCCTTTAGCAACTTCACAATACCAGACAGGTTCTACTTAGTGATGTTTATATACAACAAGCCTGGCAGTAATCATATGTGGGTGTGCTGGTGAAATTGAACCCAACTGCTAAATGGTTTTTATTCATTTGGTAGATTAGTAGCTAAGGGGACAATTACTTTTTCCACACAGGGCAAAGTGGGCTGGTTAGCATTTTTCCTCCAAAAAATAAAATCATCATCTAAAAACTGCATTTTGTGTTTTCTTGGGTTATCTTTGTCTTACGTGAAAATTAGTTTGATGATCTGAAACATTTATGTGAGACAAATTTTCAAAAATATAGGATTTCTGTAGGGGGGGTGATACTTTTTCACGGGACTGTGTGCTGTTATTGTGCTTTGTAGGGCTGGACCCAAATATCCGAATATTCGGTCGTTGTGGTGGTATCCAGATAACAATTTTGAGTTCCGAATACTCATGTGCTCATACTCATTCTATACATCACACACCTTTGCAGTAGGCCTACTTTTTCAACACAAGATCACCTGCTGGTTCCGTGTCTGAACTGTTGTTCGGACTGTGGTGGTACAATACGGTCTGAATGATCCTTCTTTTCAAAAATCAATTGATAGTTAATTTCTTTTGTTACCAAAGGATGTACTTAGGGAGGTGAAATGACATTCACAACATAATTGTCCCTATTATTATAATGACAAGAACCTTACATTAGTTTGTTTCTCTAATCACTCTCTAGCGCACACACCAATACACAATGATGATTTAAAAGGGAAAAAGAAGTGAAAAAAGTGTATATTATCAATTCACAATTGATTTTCACTGGCCTAACCTTCTGTTCAGTGGTTCTGTATAATACTTTTGCTTTTTGCTGTCATTGTAAAGAAAACACCAAGCAGAATTTGTGGAGCTGTGCTGTGCTGCTCTTGTTCCACCATTGACAGATGTGTTGTAGATGGGTCACAGATTTCATGCTTGAATTCCATTTTTGCTGTTTAGTTGTTTTCCCTTCACTAGCTTCCTGCTGCATTGCACAATGTATAGTCTCTGTGACAGATGTAATTATTAAGTACCAGGCTGTCCAGAAACTGTCAAAATCCCTTTTGTTAAGTACCAGTTTTTGTTGGCTGTAATTTCATTCAATTTTGCTTCTTAATTAACAACAAAAGGAGAAATGCACTGAAACATGTTTTCCAAAGCAGCAGATATTGTGACATTAGGTAGTCAACCTATTCTCACTTTTCCCGTACCGACGATACTGATATGGAAGAAGTTTTGGAGAAAATGATGATGGTGATAGGGATGCATTTATTCAACGTTTTTTTCCCCCAACACTAATACTAATACACTAATACATCCAACCCTCCTTATTTGACAAATTAAAAATCTGCATTCCTCATTGTAAAATCATATTGATGTAAAGTATACATGCACATATATTGTCATACCTTTAGGGTAATTAAAACTGCTGGCTGGTATTTATTTATTTTGACAGTGTCACTCACGGGTCATTCACTCACAATGCTGATATGATACAAAGAGCTGGTATAGAAATAATGAGGCACATTGGCTTGATGACATACCAACGGTAAACATACAATATTGAAAACAGACTGGGTTCTGTCAAGCTGATAGGATCAAAGATCAGTTAAAGTTCGTCTACATGATTCCACAATAAGACACTGGGTGAAAACAGCATCTGTCAGGATCCCTGCTCCAGCCCCTGCTCCCCCCCCCAGATCCCTGTCCCCCCTTCGAAGAAGATCAGCTCACGACGCTGCCGCTCTCCGCCGCCAGTCCTCGGCTCCGGCTGCTCTCCCTCCACACGCTGCAGCCGCTCATCACCGCCAGCCCTCCACCACTGGCGCAGCCCGGGCTGCAGGACTCCAGTCCTCTTCACCATTCCGCCCACTGTGAGTTTTAGTTTAGTTTTCCTCAGTTTCCTAAATTATCCTGGCCTTCGTTTGTTATCAGTCAATGAAGACATGGATGAGCCAGTTTGGTGTGGAGGAACTTGACTGGCCTGCACAGAGTCCTACCTCAACCCGATAGAACACCTTTGGGATGAATTAGAGTTGTAACTGACAACCAGGCCTTCTTGTTCAACATCAGTGTGTAACCTCACAAATGTTTTTCTGGAAGAATGGTCAAAAATTCCCATGAACACACTCCTAAACCTTGTGGAAAGCCTTCCTAGAAGAGTTGAGGCTGTTATAGCTGTAAAAGGTGGACCAACTCCACATTAAACCCTATGGATTAAGAATAGGATGTCATTAAAGTTCATGTGCACGTAAAGGAAGATGTCCAAATACTTTTGGCGATATAGTGTGTGTTGTGGCAAAATTAATGTTTCTCTTCATATCACTGCTGACTCTCATGTCTCGATACAGGACGTCAATCTTTTTTTCTCTTTTTTCTCTTTTGCTGTTTCATACCTCCCAAGGGTATGTGAAGTTTGTTCATTAGTGGCGAAATCAGAGCCACTCCCTATTTAAGATGGTTTCTGACTTTGTTCCAAACTATTTCCCTAATGAAGGTCTAGCACTGAAACGTTGCATTAATAAATTCATCATTGTTAGTTAGACAGTGTGCGGGAGTCTGTTTTGTTCCTCTAAGTTGTCCAACTTGACAGATACTTACAGCGGTACTTCCGTCTCTTTATCTCTGTTACTTTAACACAGTTTGGTCTATTTCTTACGTGAAGTTCTCCCTCTCACATATAAACAACATTTGATTTTTCACGTTTCCTCTGGTTTGTCACCTTTCACTGACACCTGTATCCCAAACTATTTTCAAAGCTTTTGGTATAACTCCCACCCCTGGATGGACGGATGGACGGATGGATGGATGGATGGACGGACGGACGGACGGACGGACGGACGTATC
Organism: Dascyllus trimaculatus; assembly: GCA_024666655.1. NCBI lineage: Eukaryota > Metazoa > Chordata > Actinopteri > Pomacentridae > Dascyllus > Dascyllus trimaculatus. The sequence goes on from CM045465.1 coordinate 28,212,095, forward strand.
TACCAGTGATATATTAATTTTACTTTGTGATCTGTTACATAAAAGTATTCTTCTTTACATTTCTCCTGCATCCAACACAATGACTACTATTATCTTCTGTAGTGGTTAAACATTTTAGCCCTACCTCAATAACTTCAGATAGTATACTACAATAAATGTCTCTCATACACACCTAGTATGTGATGTTATTGTAGCCAGAGGAAAGTAAGCAATATCAAGCCTTTTAATTTATATCAAATGCAGAAATCTTACTGATCAATTCGATGAATGGGGAGTTGAAGCAAATCCTCTAGTTTATGGTTATTGAACTCTGGTCGGGCTTCCTGTAGTTTTTTGAAACGTCTGAAGGCCTTGTTTTTCTTCAGCTGGATCTAAGAAAACACATAAGACACAGAGGTTATTCTCAAAACCATACAGGCACATTTGTAACAATAACATATAATTTAAATTTGTGACATGCAAAAAGGATTTCACCTTTTATTGCATTTTAGCACTGAATCATGACCAATTTCATTTGTTTGTTTGTTTTTCTCTTACAAGAATTCACCAAGAAAGATTACCATGTCAAACAAAGTAAAAACGGATTTCGACAAACTAACACCCTAGCCACCCTGTTCCTCTGTTGGTAGTCCAATGTCTTGTTCTTCGCCACTCTTGGGCGTTTTTAGCTGCATGTTTTGGGTCATTATCCTGTTGGAGGACCCATGACCTGCAACTGAGACCAAGTTTTCTGACACTGGGCGGCACATTTCACTCCAGAATGCTTTGATCGTCTTGAGATTTCATTGTACTCTGCACAGATTCAAGACACCCTGTGCCAGATGCAGCAAAGCAGCCCCAGAACATAATCGAGCCAGTCTCACATACTGACCGATTACCAGTTTGAAGACAAGTGTGATGCTAACTACAGGACATACCTTAGTTTAACATGTCCCTATGGTCAAGTTATTCTCAATTTTTTCTACAGTTACCATCATTTTTGTCCAGGCCAGTTTCATTAGTTAGTTTTGAAAATGATTCTGTTGAACCACAATTCAAAAGCAGTGTCTGATTTTCATTAGTTATTTTTCAGTAACTTTTTATTTATTATTGCTTTTGTCGGTTTTAAGTTATTTCAGTGACAATTGTGGGGTTTTTTTTAACGGAAGGGTACCGACAATCTTTTCCATGTGAGTGCAATGCTAATTTGCTAATTAGACCAATGCAGGTCTTAGATTGCTCTCATTAAGGCACTGAGTAGGTTTCTGCTGTCTGTTGTGTCACTACAACATGCTGTCCTGTTTATTAAATTGGTAGGGGTATCACTATACACTTGCAGGGCATTGCTCACAGTCAAGGCAATGTGTCAACGTTCTGCAGACATATCCCTACTCTTAATTAGGGCAATACTGTTTTTGGCAACTTCAGGGGCAAATCTAGAAACAGGACATCTCTGCTGGTCACTTTCAGAAGGTCAACCCAAAAAAATGATGTATCATTTTAACAAGTCAATTCAGATGTCATGATTCTGTTCCTCATTGCCACTGATGACATAGGTTATGATCTGACTTGTGGTGGCCTCGATCTGTTCAAAATTTATAAATGTATCTACCAACACTTCCGTTGTTAATAGGTTAGTAAACAGCTTAGGAGGCATTGCATGGTCGATTTATGGACAAAAAACATTGTGTCCTTCCGCCCATAACCCCTGTGTAATGCCACCTGCTATAGGGATAGTTGCTAGACACCTTGTTGTCACCTGGCAACCTCACAGTGACAGTAAGATTATATCCATTGCCCCTGGACGTTGCAGGTCCCATTAACATTTTGTCATTCCCAGATTACATTCATTACTGTGAGTCTCATTAATAAACACTACACATAAGACTCTGTATGCCCTTGAAGCCTGCTCCTCCCAGGTGGTCGACATACACTCCCCTCCAAAAGCATTGGAACAGTGAGGCCAATTCCTTTATTGTTGCTGTAGACTGAAAACATTTGGGTTTGACATCAAAAGATGAATATGAGACAAGAGATCAACATTTCAGCTTTGTTGTTGTTTAGTTTTTTTGTTGTTGTTTTACAATCATGTAACAATAACAAGTATAGTAACAGGGTTAATAAATACATTATACCCCATGAACTGTCAGCCGCGTTTTTTTCCATATTATAAAACCAACGCCTGTCCATACATATCACCTAGTGCAAAGGCCACAGTTTAAATGCTTATGTTGCTTATGACTTGTTATTGTGGACAATCCCCATCCATAAAACACAGTGTGTGCTGTTTTCACTGGTACTAGCTTAAAGCTGTATAACTTGGTGAGAAGCTACTAGAGTCCTATGTGTTCCTAGCCAATGAGGGATGGTGATTCACGTCTTGTGTTTCCTGTAATGTGTGTTTTGAGGCACTTGTTCGTTTATGTTATTTTCTTAGTTATGGCTGTAGCTCCTGTGTTTAAGTTTAGCTAAGGAGTGCAGTTGATTTGTTTTTGTTTAGCTGGTTTCATAACTCTTGGTATTATTTAGTTTGTTGATTGTAGCAACACCCACCAGCTCTGTTTACTTGTATTATCGCTGTTTTGGTTGTTCATTTTGTCACTAAGCAATAAGTAGTTTTATCTTAACTATGAATGCCTGGTTTTTTGTTATACCTGGCTGACCCTAGAGGCTGGGTCGTAACACCCAACTTTACAGGACAAGGGCTCTCCTTCTTCACAAATCCTAATTTACCCCCCGTCCCACAGCATCTCAGGACAGCATGTCTCAACGTCAGGACATCAGCATATCAGCACATTATGTGTGAGGAATCACACTTTTACTACGGCTGGTTCATAAACTGACAGCTTATGTGTTTTTTTTAATAGCTGGTCACATTCAGGCATACTGACTTCTGTCAATAGCCTACGATAGCAGACCATTACCTTCCACTTAATATGTCAAAGATAAACAGGGGATTTGCCAACTCATTCACATCTTATTCCTGAACTAGATAAATTCAAGTCAAACAAAATTTTAAAAAGTGAATCTGACAGCTCACATTCATTTTTTTTTGGTTTTCAAAAACCTCACAAAATCTAGCAACGAGGAGCAACAAATGATGGTTGAGTGAGGATTATACCTCTGCAGTTAGCATTATAAGAATTAATTATGTATCAGTATTCGGTACAAGCCAAGCAGAAACAGAGTGCTGTGATTAAATCCAAAAAAGTTCAATGGCGTGTCTCTGTTCCACATGTCGACTTCTTGTAAAGGATGGTCGCCATACTGTATTGGCTGCTCACATGTGCCGCCTGGATGTTGCTGACATTCACTGCAGTTACTCCTGGTTATGTACTGGGGCAGTACTGACATCACTGAAGCCTCTTTCAGACATGGGACATGGAAAATTGCTGGGTTCATCAAACCATTAGTAATGACATTCTGTCATTCAAGCCTCTTTCAGATATATGTCACTTTTCCATTATTGTTCCTAACAGTTGCATTCACACATACCACCCACATTGCCGGAGATATTTAGATACATGATGGACATTTATATAGATATTCGTCATTCACGCAAGACTAGTGAACACACCAAGTGATGCACAATGCAAAATAATGCGATAAAACACTAAAATTAAACTGATAGCAGCTGGTCAACGCATTTAAATAACTAACAGCTGATTTCTTAAACAGTAAACTTCATGAAAGTGGTGGAACTGACTGTGCCAACAACAAAGAATCCAGTAATTACTTACACATTTGCTGTCATGTTTTTAGTCATGAGACAAACCCTAACCCTAGACATTGTATAAATTCTTCACAGGGATTATTAGAGTATAATTAATCATATGCTATTAAGTGTCCCACAAAGTTGTGACAGCCATGTAGAAATACGGTGTACCTACCCCAAGTACTTTGGTAGCATGATAGATGTTGTCCACATACATGTTGTAGAGGTGCAAATGTGAACAGAACTGGTCGAAGCCTTTGCCATAGTAGCCATTCTCCAAGTGGACCAGCAGAGATCTAAAACAAAACAAAACAAACCAAGTCTGGTAGGACGTATTTTAAATCAGAAATCACAATTTGAAACAATTTTCTATTCTAAATTCTTAAGAACTGATTATTTATTAACTTAGATAGTAAGATTTGTCCTAACAAGTGGTACGGCAACTGGCAGCAATTGTTAATTCACAGTGATTTCGCAAGTGGGGCAAAAAATACATAAAGTTTTAGCTATTGTCTGCTTTAATTTGCTTTTTGCATGCCACTATTCTAGCTCACTCAAAGATGGTTTTCACTAAAAACATTTATCACTGAGGGAATAAATCCCTGTGTAAATGTTCTTTTTGCTGTTCAAAACACATGCAGTAGTAGAACCTGCCTCATGTCAGTGTGGTCACAGGTCAGTGTGAGAAACTATTGTGGACATTCTTAGGCAATTAAAATTCAGAACTGTCAGCAGCAGTACAGCAGGTCATTCATCAGATATCAGTATCAAACACTGTCAAATGTAGGTTAGTTTAGATTAATTCTGCTGTAAATTGAAATTACACAACAAAAAGCTATGGCTCTGTTTCCAGTAAATGTCATTTACAAGTAATACCTTGTAATACTGTTAAACAGAGGTGGGATGTGATGCTGAGTTTACAGTGCTTTACTTCTTTGGATGGCTGAAAAGCAAGTTTACTAATCTGGTTCAAACACAGTCCTAAAGATTATTTTTACAAAAAAAATGTTTTCCCTTAAATCATTCCAAAGTTATGACAACATTCTTGATGGCGACATGGCAGTAGGAACTATTTCAATATGTGTGCCATATTTTTTTGTGCATCACAGAACCCCCTCCCCACCTCCACCCACCCTGAGCATTTAGCCTCCAGTCAAACCACATTGGACTTTGAGTTAGTGCACACTACTGCCTGGGAATGCACTGCTGGAAAGAAGCTCAAATAAGGCAAGATCACATTTGAGGCATCATTCTCAGCAAATGTGCACATATTTAGAGTGTGGAGGTTGAGCAAAGTTCAAAGGATTGCTTTCCGTTAATGGGTGATTTAGCAGGCAGAGTTTTGTAGTGTTATTTGAAGGCCTCTCCCTGTGGGGGACGTATTTACTGAGACCCAGACAGTGGGTCTACCTTCAGGGTACCCAGGGCCACTTTGTAGTGAAAACACGCCCGCTGAACTCAGGAACAAAACAACTGGATCAAGGCAGAGGCAAAGCAGTCGTAGAGCCTGTCAGGCACATTACAGTAACATGGACGCAATTGGTTGGGGTGTTGACACTTGTGAAGGAGCTTGTTATCCACACACACACAAACCCACCTGCGCTGGCGCTGGCGCTTGCGCGAGCGCGCACGCACACACACACACACACACACACACACACACACACACACACACACACACACACACACACACACACACACACACACACACACACACACACACACTCTAATGATGTTCCCAGAGACTTCTGTTCAAACATGCTTTAAGAAGGAGCACTTTGTCGTTGAAGTTGATTTAAATAGATTTTAATGAAGTTGCGCACCAAGGTAGGCTCTCTTCATAACCGGGAGATGCAGGAGCAGCGCAGATGGTTCTAACGAGGGCAAAGGGCGGGAAAAACTGTGTTTCCGTTTTTTTACCCTCTCTCTGCCAGAGGCTATTATGATAAATATGAAATTATGGATAACATTTTTTAGACTTCTTTCAAAGCAATTAAATTGTCTGGCCATCAGCAGCAGGATGGCGATGGCATTAGCATTCCATGTGTGTCACATTAATCCACATTAATTCCAAGCAGTTGTGACGTCTGGGGTGAATACAATCTCCACCACACAATTCCGACCAAGGCACCTTTATCTGAGCAAGGCTTAATAGAGGAATACTAACTGTCAAAACACAATATGAGCATGCGCTAAGCATAAATGGCTAATTAATACAAATAAACAACCTCTGATCACTAAAGCAAACACAGCAGCATTTTGATGCTCCCAATAAAGTGTGTAAAGGGATTCATTCTGTGTTCACACACACTTAATGTTTGATCTGCCTCTCAGATTATACCTGCTCCTACTATGACCCTCACCCAAAGCCCACATTGGCACCACCCTTTTAAATTTCTAGTTGGTTATAAGTTCCTCACTGAATGCGCTGACAGCTCTTTTAAGTCACTGTTTCCTGTTTGTCATGTTAGGAAAAAGAGATAATTGAGTTTCTCGTTCTTCTGCCTGTTCTGTGTGCTCCATAAACAGTTGCAAGTAGAACTACTGGCATGGCATATCAATATATTCACATCTCTTCTTCTTATGTAACTTAACAAAGCTTAATGAAAACCAAATCTATTACTATTATTCCTACTGCACTCTGGAGTTAAGTAAAGAAAGAAAAATCAGATGAATATACCTCCACACTGCCACACTGACCCACGTGAATCACTATCAGAGAACTTTTAGGCTGTGCAGAGGTGATAAGCACTGCTCTCACAAAAGGTTTCTACTCTCATCAAAGAAATCAGTGCAAAAATCATCTTAAAAATAGTGGTTAGTAATACCCATTTAGCCCCTTTCAGACATGGGATATGGGACATGGAACATTGCTGGATTCATCAATTAATTGATTCTGTCATTGTTATATTTATCATTCACCTGAGATTAGTCTTAGTCACTAGTCATTAGTCACCAAGCGATGTGTAATAAATAATAATGTAATAACAGACTAAAACCAAACTGATGGATGATTAAGTGGTTAAATAACTAACAGCACAGTTTATTCTTTGAGTTCTTAACCAGTGTAACTGAACATTTCTGAGGACTGCTGGGATGTGACACATTATTAAACTGCAACTGTGGCTCTGTGTGACAGCTCACCTGTCTGAGGTAAACAGTGCACAGTCTGACCTGCTGTTAGATCCTGATTGTCTCTTTCCCCATGTCTGTTGCTCTGCGTAAATGCACATAGCTCCCTCTCTTTGGAGACACTAGCAGATCCTACCACTGTCTGATGCTGTATGTATTTAACAAACTACAAAGAAATAGTCCTGAACAGTTGGAAACTAAACTGCTATTCTGTGTGTGACAGCTCAGATGTCTGATGTCATGTAGGTCTACACAGTGTGAACCTGCCACTGGATCCTGTTCTGGAGTGATCCTCTCTCCATGGTCTCTCAGGGAAAATTATTACTTATGTGAAAATAATCAATTTAGCGGCATTATTGTTCCATGTGCAGATGTGTGCAACTCTCTCTCTTTGACGACACGCATATGGATCCTATTGCTGTCTGATGCTGCAGGTATTAAACAAACTCAATAGTTCCAAGCTGGAACGGGAAGAAATAAACTTCCGCTCCTCTTAAAACCGGTAAAAGAGATCCAGAAATGGTACTCAGTCCGATTGAGTAAGATTACTAGTGGGACTTGCAGATATGCGACCACGGTGAGCATTCACACATGAAGCCGACCCGCTTAGTTGCCATCAGATTAAACGAACAGGGTGCATGTCTGAACGGGGTATTTTAGGGGCATAAACTAGTAAAATTTCTGTATCACTTTTAACACAGTATTAGATTAAAAAGAACCGTTTCATTAACAGAGAGACATGCACAAGCAGCAGTACTTTAAGTTGTGTGGAATTATTTAGGAAAAGATTTTTCCACATTTCAGCATCATTATTCGCTCAGAGGCATCTTAGAGATGTCTAGTGCACAGTTTGTATACCAAAATCACAATGCTCTGTTTTCATGCACTTTGCTTTGCAATATTAAATGTATTCAGCAACAACTTGACACATCAAATCTTACTGTAATGAAAACAGACACCAACACCTTAAAAAATAATGATATTCACCATAATGCATAAGTGTTTTCGCCAAGTGAGTTTTAAGAGGAGCTGAAGTTTTTTTCTTCCAGGAAAAAGTTAGCACATTTCTGTAACACATTTTTACATAACGCTGCTAATATGACTAACCTACCTTTGTCAGAAATGAAAATACCAACAAATAGATATGCGATTTGCACGTTCTGTTCTGTCTTACACTTCCTTAGTTTAGCATCCAAAATAAAAATAAATGTTATACATTTGGCCAGGGCTCAGTATTGGGCACCAATGGAAATACAGTTGAGCGGCAAGCACGGTGTATGCTTTTACGATATTATGGAAATTTCGCCTGAAACACCGCACACATACAAAAATGAGTATACCTCCAGAACTATAAGGGCTACATCCTTAAATGTAGTACCTTGGGAAAGGTAAGACTTGTGTCTAAAAGGAGGTAAATACTACCTAATTACTCTGGTGTGAAAAGATACAGAACAGAAAATTTAAAATATAATTTCCGCCTATGCAGAATGTAAAAAAAGAAGGTTGTAGGACCTTCATATTTTGTTTGGGTAGCCAATAACACCATTTTTCAGTTATTCAGTATCTTAAGTATATATTGGATTGATTGAGGAAGCTTGAGTAGTAAACAAGTAGTCAACACACACCATAGCACCAAATAAGCACCATATACAGTCCATGGGTTTCCGCTATAGGAGTCCATATATTCAATGCATGATAACCATCACTAAGCTACCAGTCTGCAATGGCTATCATGCCAATAAATAATGTAGACAAAAGTAAAATATTGTCCAAATACAAGTGGCCAAACAAGGAGTAAAAAAACAAAAATTTAAAACGGGCAAAATTTAGATTTAAACCAGGAACAATTTGATCTGAAAATATGAAAACTATTTTGAACGTGACTACAGATTTTCAGGCCATTTCAGTGCCTAGCCCAGTGCAACAGTGCACTTGCCAACAGAAGGTACAGTTAGCCTTTTAGAACATGTACCTTGATTACAGTGAGCTTGTTTAATGAATTATTATATACAGTATAAGATAGCGTTGATGTTTCATGTATGATGGATTAGTGAGTCATAATCACATCCATCTATGACAAGTATTTATCACCACTGTTATTATCAGTTACTTTTGGCATTATCACACACATATTCAATGTATACCAAATGTAAGCGCGGTAGACAGTGAAAAGAATATGGGAAAATCTATTATCAGTCTCTTAGTAGTGATAAGTCAGTCAAGCACTAACACACTGTCTCTCCATGGACCATTTTTAAACGGAGAGCTTGTCATTATAGTTCAACCATTGATTCAATACGGGGCTCATAATGAAGATGTATGGGAACTGCGGAACCATTTATCCAATACATCAGACTGTGTAATTCATACTTCAATCTTAATTGTAGCACTCTCAACAAAAAAGCCTGACAGTCTGCTGAAGATGAGAACCCCAGGGACCCACAGCACTCATTATTTAGTCTAGAAATGGAATTTCCAATCAAAGCTATCCAAAATCACTTACTTCACAGTTTCCCATGCTGTGCAGTCTGATGTTGAAGTGTGAATGTTTTGTCCGTAAGACTGTGTTTAGCCTGTAGCCTGCTAAACTGACGAGCTGATAAACTCTGGAGGCTGAGTTTTCCACTACTGCTGTCTAAAATAAACAAATGTCTAAGATGGTAGATAGAATATCTGGTGTCCATGCAGAGTTCAAGCAACCACAATTAAATACACTGATCAGCCACAACATTAAAACCACTGGCTAGAAGGGAGTTATCAAACATTGCCGTTAACAATTTAACCAATTAAAAATATATTTACCAATAAGGCAGAAGACAAAGGACATGCATGTCATAAAATGTACTGTAGATTAGCTGTATTATCTGGTTGTGCCACCCACCAGCTGGAGGCTACTACTATTTTATCAGTGTTTAATACTCTAGCGACCCAAGGAGACAGTCACTTGCACTATGAGCAGTTTCATATTGGCAAGCACAGAGCATTGTAGCAGTTTAGCGAGCAATGGGGCCCCCAGATAGAGACTTCTACTGGGATCAATGGCTGACTGCCAGCACTCATGTTAGTTGGCTGGTGGAACCAAGTCACCTGATACAGCAAAATCTCATCCATAATTGAGAAAACCCATCAGACCCTGCACATTGTATTTCATTCACGTTTAGGATTAATCAGTTATTGATTAATAATGATGCCGACCAGCCATTAAGAAAGTTGTTTAAAATTTGCATCTCTGCTGACAAGTAAAGTGCATAAATTTAGTGATATTCTTAAAATGCAAAGTTCTGTAGGGAAATCTTGGGTCCTGTTATCCATGTTGTTGCTTCAATACAGACATTGTGGACAAACGTTGACATACACTTAAAAAGACCATTTATATTATGGCAGTCTTGGGTTTTCAATGACTCAACAACTCTTAATTTTCTTTGATGGTATAACTGAAACACAAGCATCTTTGTCACAAAAAGCAATCATGCATTTTGGTCCTGTCATAGATTTTTTAAAAGTCCTCTGGAAATATGACCAAAAAAAGCTGTGTTGATCAAATTTTCTTAGCGACAAAGCCTCTTAACTTTTTGTGAGTGAGTACCATTGACTACAGCTGGTGAATTCTCTGAGCCAATTTAAATAGGGCTCATTTGAGATTCTCATGAGACTCAGCCACAAATGCTACAATAAAAAAAGTCTACGGCGCTCAGCCCAGATCTAATAAGGAAATCATTGACTTGAACAAGTCAGAAAAGTCACAGGGAGTAATTTCAAAGCAGCTCCAGATCCCAAAATCATCTGTGCAATTATTTGTGAGTATAAAAGGGCATGGCACAGTTGTGTCACTGCCACAATCAGGAAGAAAACTATCACCTGATGCTAAAAGACAATTAGTCAGGATGGTCAAGAGTCAAAAAAGAATCACCGAAAGGCAGATATGCAATGAATTAGAAGCTGCTGAAACACAGGTGCCACAGTCACGCATGTTTTATAGCACCATGGGCTAAGAGTCTGCAGTGTAAGAAGAAAGCCCTTTTCTCCAGAAGCAGCATTTTAAGGCTTGACTGAAGTTTACTGCTGATCACATGGACATAGAAAGGCCTGTTGGAGGGAATTTCTGTGGTCAGATGAAACAGAAGTTGAGCTTTTTGGCCGCAATGACCACAAATATGTTTGGAGGAGAGAAGGTGAGGTCTTGAACCCCAAGAACACCATACCTGTCAGGCATAGTGGTGGCAGTATGATGCTAAGGGGCTGTTTTGCTGACAGTGTAACTGGTGCTTTACACAAAGTAAATGAAATAATGAAGAAGGGGGATTACCTCCACAATCTTCAGGAAAACCTAAAATCATCATGTTTAAAACTTGCATCCTTACTATATGTATATATAAATACAATATATCCCATTCCTGATGTTACAATACATACAGTGGTGACAAGGACAATTACCTTCACATTCTTCAGGAAGACCTAAAATCATCAGCTAGAAGGTTGGGTCTTGGACACAGCTGTGTGTTCCAACAAGACAATTACCTCAGACAAACATCAAAAATTATTAATTTTTAAAAACCTAGACATTGTGGCAGACCTAGTGCAACCCTTGATGGTAACAGTCCTCCCCTATGGCAGCTATCTCCCCTAGCAGGATAATGCACCTTACCACACTGCAAAAACTGCTCATGAACAGCTTAATGAACACAACAAAGACTCCAAGGCATTGGCTCGGCCTCCAAACTCCCTAGGCTCCAATCTGATTGAGCATTTGAGGGATGTGCCAGAACAAGGCTAATCCAAGGGTCCCATGCGGCGGCCCACAGGACCAAAAGGATCTGCTGCTAACATCCTGGGGCTATACACCAGGGGACACCTCCAGAGGACCCGTGTCCATGCCTCGATGGGTCAAACCTCTTTTGAATGTCTACACAATGTTAGGTATGTGGTTTCATGTGTGGCGAAGTTGAGAGAATGTATTTCAATTTCTAAACTGCCTGTGTCAAGTATAGAATTAAAGGCTGCACGTATCATTTGCATGACCCAATTGTGATTCAGCCTTATAGTTTGGGGACGCAAACGTGCAGGCAATATCATTTTTTGGCAACTGATTTTGCAATGGACATTACAGACTGGTTCAAAATCCACTGATTGTGTGATTAAGGCAGTCAGCACATAACTTACTAACTCAAAGTTATAGTGTATTCATCCTTTTAGTCATAGACTATAAAAAATTTAAAAAGCATTAAAGGCATTTTCTGCATGAGCAATACTATAATTCAATGAAGATACTTAAGATTGTTTTCTTTAATACGTAGGTTTCTTAAACCTAATGAGCTCTATTTGGTTCTTTAAGTGCCTCAATGTTAGGATCCCAGTTTCGGCCCCTGCTCCCCCCTCCCCTCTCTGCTCGGAGCTCCTGGTCTGTCCCGCAGCTGCTGCCTTTTAACTATTAATCAGCGGCAACTGCGGGCAGCCGTGCACAGGCACCACCGCCTCTACATAGACCGGCTCCACCGTTCACGCCTGGCCGGATCAAACCTTGGAACTTTCGAACTCTATGATAGCGCCAGTTTCAGCCTCGCTCCTGACAGCTTCCCTAGTCAGTGTTTTTCAGTTCTGTGAGTATCGTGGATTTTCTGTTCTGTTAAAATAAACATCTGGTTACCATGCTCCAGTGTGTTCGCGTTTGGGTTCTCCGACGCACCATGACACTCAATATATACACATATACTAACTTCAAACATAACCCTTTTTATTTATGTGACCAAACATTTTCAAGCCATTCAAGTGCACTTGGGGATTTTCAGTTTTGGAGCACATAGACTTATGGATCTAAGTCACATGTAGACATGGTCAAATTAGCTTCTATAAATTCTGACTCCATCCTGCTCCATAAGACCAGAAGGTCAGGTAGGCCTGGAGAGTTCACACATTTACTATGATAACAATAATGCTCTTCATTATTGATACTACCTCAAGTAATTATACTTAACATTCAGTAATATATCTCCCCATGGAAGGGAATGTCACTACACAAAAACACTGACTCCTGCTAATGATGAAGATAAGGACTATGCTTTGATAAACTACAAGTTCATCTAGACTGCATTCTTATCAAAGAGACACACCACTAATCCCTACGCCCTTAATAATCTCTCACTACCAACTCCAATGCCAACATATTCTTGATATTATTCATTTATTCATACTTACTGGTTTGCTGAATGAATGGCTTTAATTGAACTGAAGATGCCTTCTCTGGTGTCCTGCCTGAGGGTTCCTTTGGCCTTCAAGATCTCCACAAAGAACTGTGCAGAAACAACAAAGCAGAGGAAGACAAAGGGACATTATTTCTCAGCATTTCTACTAATAATTTGGAACTGAGTTGTCTCTGATTAGATATCCTTTTAATGAATGTAAATTATTTTTAATGAGGCGCATTCACTGCTAGTATTTCAATTGCTCTCAACAGAGAGCAAATGTAATACCAACATCTGGTAGCTAAAAAATATATAAGACCCTTATCCTCTCACAGGAGAGACTTTGAAGTTTGGAGTTTTTGCCCTACAGCCAAGACTCTGTATTAACATGTCAGTAATACTGTATACATATGTTACTGTATATCTGCATAGCTAAAACCACGCACAAACACAGAGGGACATTGTTGTACCATAACACTGACAATAAAGCGACAGCTGTGCTGGTCTCAAGTCATTTGAAGTGAAAATGGGATTAGCAAATTGAATGTGCATTAGGCCTAAAATGACTCCTAATTGGAGTGAGGGTGAGTAATTGCATAGAAATTAGGCTGCAGCAGTGGGTGGAAAAGTCTGTTCTCTCCACAGGGAAGAAGAGCACCATAAATGCTACCTTGAAAGTGTTAATCTGCACCGTATAGCAAGAGTTCACAAGTTTTAACCAAGCAGTTCAACATACTATACTGTACTGTCTGCATGTTGCCAGAATGTTGAGTGATTTTTTTACAGAATGTTTGGAATGGGAATTTTTACTTTATTCACAGTACATTTTTACTAAACAGCATTTCAGGACAGAGGAGGGGAGCTCACTGGTGAATGTCTGGTGGCTTTGCCCATGAGTCCTGGTCAGGCAGTGCTCAAAAAGCAACATGAAGCCTCCACTTTCTGGGCCTACTGCCTGCAAGGTTAAGCACTGGGGGCAAGCGCTTTGGAAACTGGGTGCCAGACAGAGGCAAGGAGCTTGACGTGCAAATCCATCACTTTCTAGACTGGGCTTAGGAAACTGAAACATCACCTCTTTGGCGGGGAGCTCCACAAAAAGCCCACCTGATCTGGCATCACAATATATGGTGGTGGAAGTCAGCCTTTCTTCACCTTTCTTGGTTTTGTTGCATTTTGTGTATAATTGGGTCACTTCCTGTTCAGTTCTGTAACATAAACTTACAAGTCATGGGCATCCCCTCTTTGTCTGGGCATTTTAGCTATTTACCTAACTGCGACAGTCATACAGTTGTGAACAAAATTTGCATACACTTGTAAAGGCCATACATATCTTGGCAGTCTCCACTGATTCCTATATCTCTTAATTTTCTAAGTCAGAATCATTGAAAAACAAAAAGCAAACATGCATTTTGGTTCTTCAGTGGATTTATAATAGGTGTTCTAAAAATATGACTAAATCTCCTGAGTCAAAAATATACATTATATTACCAAAAGTATTTGCTCACCCATCCAAATGATCAGAATCAGGTGTCCTAATCACTTGGCCTGGCCACAGCTGTATAAAATCAAGCACCTAGGCATGCAGACTGTTTTGACAATCATTTGTAACAGAATGGGTCGCTCTCAGGAGCTCAGTGAATTCCAGCGTGGAACTGACATAGGACATCTGTTCGATGAGTACATGCTGCTTTATTTTTAGTTTCCTTTTATCTGAAGCGGCATCAATTGCAGAGTTACTGAGCATCTGCACACTGGACTCATGTCAGAGACTTTTTTAAAAAATGAACAATTTTTGCAGTGTGTCATTTGTAAATACAGTGAAACCCAAATCCATTACACATTTTGATTTGACTCAAATAAGGAGTCAAATCCATTGTGCAACAAATCCAGTCGTGAAATTTCCTCGCTCCTAAATATTCCACAGTCAACTGTCAGCTTTATTATAAGAAAATGGAAGAGTTTGGGAACAACAGCAACTCGGCCACGAAGTGGTAGGCCACGTAAACTGATGGAGAGGTCTCAGCGGATGCTGAGGCGCAGAGTGCAAAGAGGTCACCGACTTCCTGCACAGTCAATTGCTGCAGAGCTCCAAACTTCATGTGGCCTTCAGATTAGCCCAAGTACAGTACGCAGAGAGCTTCATGGAATGGGTTTCCATGGCAGAGCAGCTGCATCCAAGCCGTACACCACCAAGTGCAATGGGAAGCACCGGATGCAGTGGTGTAAAGCACGTTGCCACTGGACTATAGAGCAGTGGAGACGCGTTCTCTGGAGTGATGAATCACGCTTTTCCTTCTGGCAATCTGATGGACCTCTCTGGGTTTGGAGGTTGCCAGGAGAACGGTACATTTCTGACTGCATTGTGCCAAGTGTGAAATTTGGTGGAGGAGGAATTATGGTGTGGGGTTGTTTTTCAGGAGTAGGGCTTGGCCCCTTAGTTCCAGTGAAAGGAACTTTGAATGCTTCGGGATACCAAAACATTTTGGACAATTCTATGCTCCCGACCTTGTGGGAACAGTTTGGAGCGGGCCCCTTCCTTTTCCAACATGACTGTGCACCAGTGCACAAAGCAAGGTCCATACAGACATGGATGACAGAGTTTGGTGTGGATGAACTTGACTGGCCTGCACAGAGTCCTGACCTGAACCCGATAGAACACCTTTGGGATGAATTAGAGTGAAGACTGAGAGCCAGGCCTTCTCGACCAACATTAGTGTGTGACCTCACCAATGCGCTTCTGGAAGAATGGTCAAATATTCCCATGAACACACTCCTCAACCTTGTGGACAGCCTTCCCAGAAGAGATGAAGCTGTAATAGCTGCAAAAGGTGGACCGACATCATATTGAACCCTATGGGTTAGGAATGGGATGGCACTTAAGTTCATATGTGAGTCAAGGCAGGTGAGCAAATACTTTTGGTAATATAGTGTACATACAGCCACTGGAATTATCAGTTTTAGAGATGAAAAAGCTGCTGAAAAGTGTTAATCAAATTTTCTTAGCGGCATGGCCTCTTAACTTCTTGTGAGTGATTACAATTGACGACAGCTAATGACTTCTCTGAGTCAACTTAAATATGGCCCATTTGATACACTTACCTTTGTAAACATTACAACTGAAAAGTCAAATCACTGACTTGAACAAGTCAGAGAGGGAGCCTTTTCAAAGCAGCTAGAAATCCAAAAATCATTTGTGCAAACAATTTCTTTGTGAGTATAAAGTGCATGACATAGATGTGTCACTGCCACGATCAGGCAGAAAACACAAGCTATCATCTGATGCTGAGACACAGTTAGTCAAGATGGTCAAGAGTAAAAAAAAAAAAATATTGCAGAATCAACAGTTTCTGATTTTGCAATGAATCAGAAACTGTTGAAACACAGGTGTCAGTGTACACAGTCACGCATATTTTACATCATCATGGGTTGAGAGGCTGCCATATGAAACGACACCCAATCCTCCAGATGTGGGACATGGCCACAACTTGACTGATGTTTGCTACTAATTACATGGACATAGAAAAGGCCTGTTGGAGGGAATTCCTTTGTTCAGGTGAAACAGAAGTTGCTTTACACAAAGTAAATGAAATAATGAAGAAGGAGGATTGCCTCTACAATCTTCAGGAAAACCTAAAATCATCATGTTTAAAACTTGCATCCCTACTATAATGTATATATAAATACAATATACATACAAATAGACCTGTCATTGCAAAGTGAAGAAAATCAGAGTCTCTCATTGTTTTCACACTGAGGTCTTTCCCAATCCTGAAGTTGTAATACATACAGTGGTGACAAGTTCCAGCTGTTGACAATATCGTTGCTCTGTCTGCACCAACTCTCTGGCCGTTCGGCTGCGTTTTGTTTCCCAGCGGTCTCTCTGCTCCTGGATACTGCTGCCATGAGGACCGAAGGGTCGTGTGAAGAAACTCATAGTCACTGTGACAGAGAAAACACTGCAGAAGCACAAGTAACCAGACCATGTCAGCTATACAGACAGGCATTGCACTGTAACATGACTGCGAGCACACTTGCAATTAGTTGTAATTTGTCTAAAATTTCACATCTATCCTGAAAAACTCAACTTGCCAAAACGTATAGTTAGAAAGTTATTACTGGAATAGTTTCTCTTGCCATTACTGTTTACAAAGAATTTCCTTCTATCTGTCTCCATGTGTTTTGTTTCCATGCTGAGCTACAGCAGAGGGATAGGAAGACAAATCAGGAATTTGGCACTAAAAGCATTTTAACTTGGAAAGATACTCATTTGATTTTGCTGTTCCATTTGACAAATGTATTTTGTAGCCCATCATTTAAATTGAAATAATGTTATAATAGGATTTCTTTGTAGCCAGTATCAATAGGAGGAACAGTTATGAGTGTTTTAATAAAAAATGCTCGAAAAAATGTAAACATATCCTTATACTACTGAACACTAACTTAAATTCACAAAAAAAGTGCATAGTAATTTAATTTTACAGTATTTTTACAGTAAAATGTAAACGGATACACTCTATACTAAAAACTTTGCTAAAAATTCAAAATATTAAGAAAAAAAAATCAAAATTAAAGGCAATAAGTGGAGACTGTAAAACTACTTTTGTTACTTTCCATGTAAAAAAAAAAAAGAAAAAAGAAATGCAACATTATATGTCTTCCAGGTGAGACACATCTGAAAATGTGCATGTTACATCCTGAATCTATGTTGTGACTGCTCATACAGCTAAAACAAGCAACAGTTGTGCCATATTATTATTACATAGCATAATGTGGCCCCTTCTTCCTGCTGTGAGGCCACAGTGAAAATGCATCAATTAAGACAGGCTGTGAAAAGATGTCAGCAAGTCAGTCAATTGTAATTTTCTAATCTTGTCTCTGCTGGACACTTTGAACTAGCTGATGGACTCAATCAGAGCCAAACATGTCTGCCTGTTCTTACCTTTCCTTACAATTACATCTTTATTTGTAGTGGATAAAGATTCTAATTTAACTAACTGACTAACTGACTAATAAGTCAAATATTTAACGCAGTAAAGGAAAACAGACAGGCGATTTTAGATAATTAATTAATTTGTACAGGAAACTTAACAAATTAGATAAAATACTAATGATTTTTGTCATTCATGAAGAATAAATACTAACTATTTTGGGGATTTATTAAAAATTATTATTTGACATTTGGATGTTTGGACTCTTGGATAGCAACCAGTTTGAAGATATGGCAGAGTCTGATGAACACTGTGTTCTTTGACAGTAATCGACAGATCTTACAAATGTTACTTCAAGATCACTATCTGCAATTTCCAAAACAAATAACGATAGTAGCTCTCAAACACTGGTCTGAGTGTAAAGCACTTACTCTCTAATTAACTGACACAAATGGAAAAACACAAGATAAAGAATCCTGAAAATCAATTCAAAAGTCTCAGTCAGGGATTTACCTGCTTAATAAATAACTTTGTACATCTATAGGTAAAGTGTATTTGTTCTAACTTTCACAGTTACATGACATCTACATTTCACTTTGACATTCATGTAAGCAGTTCAGAAGTGTTTAAATAGTAATCATTTTTATATTCTGGTTCTATGTGTACCCTGGGCTATTCAGTATTACAATCATGAAACCACGATATAAAACTGAGTAAAACAACAAACAGGTCTAAAGCAAGTAACAGAGTTTTTATCTGCTGCAGTTCGGATAAATATTTCATCTTTAGTCAAACTAACACGACCACTGCCAGCATACACACACCGTAGCATAATGAAGGATCCCACATTTTAGTGCATTTCTTTAAGGATTTATAAAAGCAAGACGTATTCCTTCAATCGACAGCTTAGGATCTGTCAAAATGAATCTGTTACGAGGAGGCGACACACAGAACTGTATCAAAACCTTTCAACAAAAAACTATTGATCCTTGTTACACTAGCACTATTCCACATAAGAAACTATCTGCTGTGTGAACATTAAATGTGTTTACCTGGTTTGTTTACCGTGTGTTGCAGTGAAGCAGGTCCTCCAGTAACGTCTTTACTTTGACTGAAGGCGCTCTTTTCAGTTCAGCTTTCTCCTTCCGGGTTGCGGAGTTGAGACACACTCTGATTGGCTGCTCTGTGCGCTCAGCGGCACTGATACTTGATCAGCTCAGCCTTCGCATTCACTGGTACAAGAACCCAGACAGTGACAGGCGCACTGTGCAAAACTCCTCTATTAACTACTAAATGTGACATTTAAAGCTTGCAGTGTCAAAAGTCAAAACATGCCTGTTCGGAACACTCTCATCTAAACTTCTTCACTCTTCCACCGACAGTTATCAAATGTTATCAAAACTCAAATTAGCTGGTGCCTATAGGTATAACCAGACCTACCGAGAGACCTCTACATGAGAGTAGAACATAGTCTGAGGCGACACCTAACAAGTATTTTTTTAATCTATTATTGTAGTGATTGTTTATTAGTCAGTTAATGTTGACAAATTTAGCAGTTTTTAAAAATATGTTTTTATATCTCAATTTAACATCCATCCATAATCTTACCATATCTTACAACGGTTATGACACATATTGGTGTCATCACTGGAGTAGTATTAGTTAGGATAATCACTGACAAATGTATGTTTTTCATGAAAGAAAAAGAGAAAATAATTGAAATAATTTACAGACTGTAACAACAATCTGTGGTGTTAGTTTAACCCATTTTCTCACTCACACATGGTTACCGAAGTGAACAGAACATATAAAACAGCCAAAAAACAATGTGAAGTGAAGCATGGTGTAATGTTACAGCAACAGCGCAGAAATGACTTTTGAAGAAACACTTTGAAAACAAATTTTAAATGACACTACTGACTGACCGAACTTGTTCTGCTTGTTAATAATCCTAACAGGCTGTAGCATACTTGGCTGGAACAATGCTGTCTGTCACTGCAACCTCCACAAAGCGCTCTGGGATGCCCAGACAGCAGGTGTACTGGTGCAATCAGAGTTTTTCAGCGTGTATTGTTTAAAGTGTACCACATTGTTGACTCTGTCTAAACTAGTCCGACACTTTGGATGAACACAGGCAATGTGATTTCGCTGCAGCTTGTGATCTAGGAGAATTTTTGAACCAGGGGAGTCCCTAAAGCTTGAATAGAGCCTGCAATGAATTTGTAATTAAAACACTTATCATATGCTTGAGATCAAAACAGCTGAATTAACGTTTTGTTGTATGTGTGTTCATTTTGCTTTTGTAACATACTTAGTAGATTTTGCTGAGAACACTTAGGGTGGAATTGTTTCAGTTAAACATACAACTGAATTGGCAACAAGTAGTGAGAGATAAGAGAGTGCCTCCAAAGGAAGTACAGCTCAGCAGTTTGCAGCTCATTATGAGATAAAAGCAATGCCCTCTGTAATCAGACCATGATGCTTGAGGATATAGAATAAAATTCATCAGTACTGAAGCTTCAGAAACTCCGATGCATTTTTCTGCCATGTATCCCAGGCAGCAGTTCATGTTTTCTGCAGTTCCACAGAGTAGCGAGAACACTGACATCTAGTGCTGATAGAGGCCAAACCCTGCTACAAGACAGGACATACAAGGCCTATAAAAAGTATTCACCCCTCTTGGATGTTTCACCCTTTTCTTGTTTTATACATGAAATTATGGTCAATATAATTTGGCTTTTTTGACAAGAAATTGAAAAAAACAACAAAAAACTCTTTAATATCAAAGTGAAAGTAGCTTTTTACAAAATGATGTCAATTAATTACAAATATGTAGAGTAAAATAAGTGTTTGCATAAATATTGACCCCCGTTAAAGTGACTGACCCAATTCAACAGAGGTCCAGCTACTTGATGTCAGCAGTGTCACAGTTAGTGGAATGGAGATCACCTGAATGCAGCTGATGTGTGTCAAGTGATTGTAGTATAAAAATACCTGTGTCTGGGAGGTCCAGGTTCATCAGCATTCCTGCTACAATTGCAACATGAAGACAAAAGAACACTTCATACTCACAGAAAACATAAGTGAAAAGTATAAATCAGGAGATGGCTACCAAAAGATTTCTGAGATTTCCAACTCACAACTCACATCTCATGGAGTTCAGTTAAATCCATCATTAAGGAATAGAAGGAGTATGGCACTTTTTAAAATCTGCCTAGTTGGTCGTCCTCACAAACTGAGTGACTGGAAGAGGAGAAGACTACGGGCCACTACGACCACTCTGAAGGAGTTGAAAGCTTCAGTGGCTCAGATGGGAGAGACTGTAGGTACGACGATTGTTGCCCAGGTTCTTCACCACTCAAAGCTGAGTGGCAAAAGAGACAGCCACTGTTGACAAAGCTCACATGAAATCTTGCCTGGAATTCATCCAAAAGCATGTGGGAGACTCCAAGGTGAAATGGAAGAAGCCCTTTGGTCTGATGAGACAAAAAATTGATCTTTTTGGCCATCAGACGAGACGCTATGTTTGGCAACCACCAAACACTGCACATCACATTTTGCATTCCTTGTCTTACACAACCTGTAGCTACGACACTGAGGGTACACTCTTCTTACTGGTCATGTAGCACCACGTCCTTAAAGCCAGAGTGTAAACCATGGTAAACATTACAATAAAACTGTGACGATGGCGATGAACTAATAGGCAATGCTACTGTTAATTTCACAAGATCCAAAATGGTTTAATATTTTTTATCAGTAATGCTTTATAAAACAATCTTCTATTAGCTACTTAACTATTTAACTTTCTTTCCACATAACTGATCTCACTTAACTCTGGAAATCCTGTAATAAGAAGTAATATATCCTGTTAAAGGCATATTTCAAAGGTCCTTGACAGTGGTGTTATGATGCAAGTTCCTTTTTTAATATCACAAGGTAAATTAATTTAGTACAGATGAGTTTTCTCTGTACTAAAACAGCTCAGTCACTGGTCCACTATTTGGTCAACATTGAGCACATAAAGTAAAATATAAAATATAAAGAATATTGACAAGAACATGATAGTAGCCTTGTTATGTCTTAGAATTTTGTAGATATTACTGAGACCTTTATAAAATGTAAATCATAGACTTGTACTTGCAGAAGATATTAAAGTTGGTAAAATACACACACACACATACATGTTAAAATGCAATATTCTTTATCATTCCCAGGCTAGAAGATACTTGAGATAACTGAGGTAGGGATGTCAGGTGACTGGCTAAAAATACAAGTGATTACATTTAAATGTTGATATTTTGCAGTGATTTTTCATATGTGAATTTTCAGCACATGAGAAGCAGGATATTCGTGTTCTGCAGGTAATGTAGCAGAGTCTTAAGAGAATTAAACTCTGCAAATTGCTGAACAGAAAAAAATGCATCTTTAATGAGAATATTATTAAAATGCATGATATTGGTAGGGTCTTTATTGTTTTCAATTTTATTGTGTTTCCAGTACATTTGGTATTAGAATAATTGGCCCCAAAACAGGCCAGTGCAAATTAGGTTTCTTTTGCCTTGAGGTGAAGAAGGCATGAACCATGCAGGAGACCACAGACAAAAGGTCCACTTTTTTTACCTGAGGATAGGAAGAAAAACAAGTAAAACCGTCAATAATCTACACAAGCGGAGGAACTCTCCCAAGGTTTTGGAGCCCTTCGGTGTATTATTCATACTAGCTATTGCCAGAGGATTCATAATTGACCTCTGCACTTAAAAAAAATAAACTTCATGAGATGAAAGAATGTGATGTTTTGTAATTCAACTTTTGAGTCCCTGTTTCCCCAGTCCAATAGTATTGGATTGCAAGTCATGAATTATTCAACGCATAGAAGGCAAGGCTACCTTAGCTTGAAGATGTTATATGAAACAAGGTTGCAAGACCAAGAGATATCAAATGTGTTGGCCCAAAAAGAAAAAAGAAAAAACAAAACAAATAAAAGTCACATAAAATAAATAGAAGCACAGTTGGACAGAAATCTCTAAAGTGAATACTGGGGAAATATTACTGTCAAATAGCTTTTTTTCTGTAGGATGCTGGCACTTAATGTGAAAAAGTCTCCTAAGTGTTTATTGATGTGGAATCCCATTATCTACCTTTGCTGAAGGGGGGCAAAGGCTTCATTTATGATCTAATGCTTCAATGCTGGCTCTTCACTTAACTTCTGAGTTGTAATTAACAATGTTTTTGTCAAATGGTAATCATGGCCTCAAGTGTTGATACTCGAGTCATGCTTCTGGGCTGCTCACAAGTACATAATTGTATCTGTTAAAAATTGTAATGTGTTTAGGACTTGTCTGCAATCGTTTGATAACTTTTTAGGGTAAAGCCTGTTGTCACGAGTTATCAAGATGTTGTCATCTTTAAATGAGGACAGCATTATCATTATATCACACTGTTTTATCTTACAAATATTTCCCAATTTTGACAACATGTGTGATCTAAATATGTGGTTGTAGAGGTGTAGCTAAAACATATAAAGAGAAAAAATATAAAAGAAGTGTTTTTGAGAGTTGTTCAGAAGCAATTAGCTGTAATTGTCCATTGTGTACCTTTAGCAGCCTTGGTTAAAACTCTCAATCAGCCTCTGGAACCTTGCACTCCACACCCCACTGCTGCTTTGTGTTTTGTACAATGGTGAGCTCATTAAAGCAAAATGACCATTTGGCCTTGGGAGAGAAAAAATATCCACATGGAAACAAACAGCTGCACAAAACTGAGTGACACTCAAGTGGTGGAGGACCATCAAAACAGCCATGCGTTTGCAAAAACCCAGTGGTTTTCATGGATAATGATAAACTGTCATGCCCACAATTACTGAAAGCATTGGATGGCACGATTTTTTTGTGTGTGTGCCAATGAGGTCTGCTCTAATTGACAGTCAGGGACACTAACTCACTCAAAGGCTGTCGCTCAAGCGTCAAACTGCAAAATGGGCCTGTATTGAAATGTCAGATAGACAAGGTCTGAGGCCTGAAGGAAGGTTCTATTATATTATGAAATGCTATCAAAGCCCTCTTTTTTTCTCTGCTTCTTTAAATCTGCAGCCGTACTAAGGTGCCTGATACTTCTAAGGCAGATGTAGAGGGGGGTGAGTAGAAAAAAAGGCAAGGGGCCATGTCTATTTCAGTATCACAAAAGATTCTTACAGGCCCAGTGTTTCATATCTACAACTTCTATATGTACATATACATGCATTGCAATAATAATAATAATAATAATAATAATAATAATAATAATGCAAAGAGAGACACAAATACATAAAACTGTACCAAATAATATAGTGTCATAAAACACAGTTTTATCCTCCAAAATAGATTCTTTCCAGGCACTGCTGTTCCCATGTTACTCTTAGTATTCATGGTAGCATTAAATGATAACTGCTTACCTCTTCAGTGGGGTGTGCCAATGCCAATATGGTTTCATGCTACCATGGCAACTGTTGAGTGTGAGAGGACACAGCAGTGCAACCAAATACCATATTTTAACCAGATACAATCAAGGATACAATCAACAAGACATGTCTGAATGCTTATTTAACTTTACATTGACATTTCTTTTTGTATGTGGGCATGTTGGCTAAAGTCATACAGTCTTACTGGTTGTGGTGGCTGTTTACTTCAGGAACAACTCACCACTGCAAATTGATAAACAAGCAGTGTCAGAGTAATTTTAACATCACCTACATGTACAGTTAAACAGGCAACACAGTAGGTGAGATCAGTGTTGTGCATGAACGCGTTCAATGAACGCGTTCAATGAACGGCGTTCACTGATTATTTTCAGTGAATGCTGAAGTGAACTGATTAGTTTTCAAATAAGGAGTGTGAATGTGAACGCGTTCACTCTTGCAAGAATGAGCGGCACCCACCGTTTACGTTCATTTAAAAACTCTCACGAGAGAAAGCAGTTTTCAGGTTTTCCGACAATTTATGATGAATACTGATGACATTCCAGCATGACTAGTGCCGCAGCAAGTTTAGCAGAACAGCCTAGCGAAGTTTTATGAATTAACAAATGAAGACACAGAGAGCAAGAACCTTACATTTTTATGCAAACTGTGTCCACTTGGTCTGAAAAACCAAGTGCGAACGTCAGTCTGACGTTCGCACTTGGTTCTATTGAGTAGCATAGTGTCTTATCTATTTAAAAAATGTAATAAACGAACGTGAACTAGTTCATTTTTAGGACTGTGAACTTAGTTTAGGTTTTTAAAAAGTGAACAATGAACGTGAACTAGTTCATTTTCACATGTGTGAACTGAACTTTGAGCTAGTTCTTTTCAAGCATGAACTGGAACAACACGGGGTGAGATGTACCTCTCGATCCAAATTACACTGTAATCTGCTTTGGCTATACAACACATATCTATTGAGGGCAGGTCTCTGCTTCTCATTCTAGCAGCTGGACACACTAACATACATACCTACACACTGCAGAGTGTTCCTGCTTGTCAAATTAGGACCAGTTCCTTCTTTCAGCATCTCCACAAAAGGGGTCTGAATGATGTAATTCTCATGAATTTCCTAAGTTCCTGAGGGTCCTTATGGACTCCTCCGTGGGCTTCTGTGTACAGTCTAACGTTTGTGACCATGCAGTTTGTATGCACTGTAAGCATGTCAACAAATGGTACTCAAAACAAATGCTTGATTTGGGGAACTGTGCCAGGTAATATGTCACTGTACACTAATTAACAAAATTTAAAGCACTGATAGATAAAGTATATAACACTGATAATTTAATCAGTGCAATGACCTGCCTGGGAACCTTGAGTCTTGATGTTCATATTGATATTACTTTGACATGTACCACTCACCAAAACATTGTTCCACACCTAAACAGCACTCCCTGTTGGCAGTGGCCTCCCCCAGCAAGGCATTGCCATAGTGCAAAAACTGCTTAGTCACGACTCGAGAAACACAAAAAAACACCTAAACTCTTTGACAGCTCATCATCTCTGCACCATAAAAGCCAGGCCCAGACCACTAAACAATGCCAAACCACTGAATAACTACTGTTAGTCTACTCAGACCAATATTCAGTTGCTGCTTCGTCAGTTCATTGTTCTAACCCGTGTTTCTGCTCTGTTCAGTCTGGGACCATTCCTGCCTGCTCTGCTTTCCTGCTCCGCCTGCCTTCAGCCTGGCTACAGCTTGTAGCTGCAATTACCACTCTGATTCTGGTTGGAAGCAGCAGTGGATGAATACAACTAATTACATTGACTTGGGTACTATAGTGAAGATGCATAAAAAAAAATTACTCGCATCAAAAAGAGACAAACTCATCTTTTCAGATCATAGGTCATAGTAAATCTGAATAAAACTCGTCTTTTCCTCCCCTCTCCAATTAATCATCTCACACATTCATACATTTATCTTGCTAGTCTTTGGAAGGTCTTAACTAGTATTAGGTATTTCTACCCTAGAGGTCCCTTTACTGGATCCAAGTTGTATATGGTATTTAAATCCCAACAATATTTTTAGAGGGTTGCCTACTACAAAACAGTCAGAGATAGGCTGCCTAGTACTACTTATAGATGCACTATTATAATATAAAAATATAATATTTTGTTGGAATTTGTCAGTTTTCATTCTGACCTAGTGATGGGGTGGAGAGACTTATTGCATGACAATATTCCTCCAAAGTGCCTCTGATCGATACAGCTGAAGGTTATTCAGTTTGACTTCACAGTTGTGGAGGAGTTACTTACTGAATTAGGGGATGTTCTTTTGTTTGTTTTTTAAAAAGCCCAGGGCTTGAGAATATGTTTCTCCTCCTTTTTCTTGAGTAGGATTTTAAATACAGCCTCATAACAGTCTTTTTACAGTTTTGCCTTGGTACATTTAAAGAAATAAAAAGTTCAAAGGTTTAATTGTCATTTCAACAAGCTTATTGTGAAACAAGATAACATTTCCCAAATCCAAATTTCAAAAAAATAGTGCAGTTTAAACAAGATATAACACAGCACCAACATATTAACATGAGTAGATTGTATATGTGTGTGTGTGTGTGTGTGTGTGTGTGCATGTGCGTGTGTGTGTGTGTGTGTGTGTGTGTGTGTGTATTAGTCCAGTCGTTGAATGTTTAACAGTCTTATGGTTTGGTGAATGAAGCTGTTGCACAGTCTGGCCATGCGGGTCCACATGCTTCTGTACAGAAGGCAAGAGTGTAAAGAATTTGTGTGAGGGGTGTGTGGGGTCCTTCATAATGCTGGGGGCTTTGTGGGTGCAGCATGTGATGTAAATGTCCATGATGGAGGGGAGAGAAACTCCAGTGATTTTTTCTGCTGTGCTCACTATCCTCTGCAGGATCTTGTGGTCTGAGGCGGTGCAAACCATGATTCACCCACCATCAAATGAATCCACCATTATACAGTTACATTATTTGATACTTCGGAAAAAAGAGGGGAAAAGCCTTTTAATAAAGGTACCAGAGGTGTCAGAGTTTAGCTTTAGCCATTGCCCATTGAGACATCACCCGTAAGCCTCAAGTCATCTGACCGTGTCTCTCATTTTCTTTTAATAATTACTTACAAGACCAATGACACTGAATAGTAAAAGAGCTATTTGTATTAATACTGTAGGTAATGAGTTGATACGGCACCAACACTCACACTCACACGCACACACAATGACACATACCAAAAATACATACTAGAGATGGACAAGTTAAATAAAAACCTAAACCCTTGACCCCTAAAGTGAGGGGATCTGGTAGTTCTGCTATACAATGGGGGTCATTTTTCTGGTATGGTTTGGGTCATCTTGTTCCTTTTGAAGGAAGGGTTAATATTTCCTCTTCTGACTGACTACCTTTATCCTATGATGAAATATTTGACAATAACCCCATCCATAAGGTACAAGGGGTCGCTGTGTGGTTTGATGGACATGAAAATGATATAAATTATATGCTTTAGCCATTGCAGTGTTATGGCCCCTGGTGGCTGTGTGCCTTCCTTCTTGAGGTGGACACTTCATGGCCCTCTGTGTGGGGAGAAGATTTGTGTAGACTTTGGTTATGGCTGGCTAAAGAGCATTTTCCAGACACCAACTGCCTGTGTGATTGGCCTGGAGTCCCTCCAGCTCCTGCTACGAGCTTTGAGACAATGACTTGGTAGTTACTTGGTGTCTTGTGTTTTCTGTAGTCACTAAGAAGAGGTTACTCATTCTGAGGCACTCATTTGTCTGCCTGGAAACTTATCCACATATCTGATGCTTTACACCCGCATCCATGTGTTAATTACTATTTGTTTGCCACACTAGGAGCCGCATGTTGCCACCATGTCTTGTCTAAGTTTGGGTACGGAGATCAGTTGTTTTCTGATATTTTGTCATTGTGGGTTTGCATCTCTTTCAGCCCTGTTTTGGGTTTATTTGATTTACTGATTTAGCAGCACCCACAAGCCTTGTTTTCTTTGCAGTATTAACACCCTGTGTTTTCTTAATTATGCCACTAAGCAATAAATTGCTTTACCGAACAAAAACAACTAAAGGTTGTACCATAAAGTGAGGTGAGATTAGTGGAATAGCAAAGTATGTTGAGCCTAAAGTCAGAGTTTTCAGTGTCACAAAGGTGGCTCTCTTTTTACCTGGCCAGATCACCGTGGTAACTTATGCAGTGGAGCTAACCTGGTCTGGAGCAGGTTATGTTCAGAGTTTCGGATTTGCATCAGCTGGAAGAAATGTCTCCCTTTAGCCAAAGCATTTCCTGACCATTCTTTATGAGTGATACAAATTCTCAGCTGAGGGAATATGTTCTATATTGAGCTGTACGTTACTAAAACTGAATGAAACCATGTAGTTACAGTATTGCACACTGTATGCACTGCCTGTCATGGGAACCTGACGTGTTTAATTGGTGATGCAGAAATCAGATAAATATTTTTTTGTGTCATAATTTTGTCAAGTCCGTTTACACTGCTGGTAGGGCTATTGTGCAACTGTCCATTAGACATAAGCGGCTGCATTGATCGATAAAAAAACATTTTGAGTTGAAGAGTCACGTGACATGTTATAAACACCCTCTTTTGTGTGAGCATGCTCAGACTTTGGAGCTGAAAGCCTGAGTAAACAACAGAAGTTGATCACCACCTTTGTGATACATGAGGGGTATACTATAAAGCAAGTTTGACATAGCCAGGCTTTCTTTGTGCAAGCTGGCTCGACAAAAACGAAAGCTGAGTATTACAAAGGTGGTTATCAACTGTCTTTGTTAACCCAGGTTTTCCGAATTACACTCTGTGTGTCATGACTCTTCTGCACAAAATGGACCAAGGGCATGCCACCTATTTCACTCAAGAGGAACAGGTTATCATAATGGAGAGCTATGAAGAATATGAAAAAACCAAGACTGCAAAAAGCAACACTGTTGCTGCCAGGGAGGGATGCTGGCAAAAAAATTGCCAATCGTGTAAATTCATGAGTCAATATATTTATTTGTCCACTCTAACTTATTTCTGACGTGACAGTTACATATTATAGCTCTAAAACTTTAAACTTGATACACATACATGTATACCTACAGCATTTTTAAACAGGATATTCAAGACATTTAGGTCCGGCACTGTTCATTGATGAAGGATACATCACTTTTATTGATTAATTATCTAAGATAAGTAGAATAGACTAATTATTTGTCCGATTGGTGTTTTGTTAGCTGCGATGCCAGCAGTGCAAGGCAGGCTTGGCAACAAATCAAGGCCAAATATAAAAAAATTGTAGTCATTGCAGAGCCGGTTGCTATGACTAACTTGTTGTGCTGCAAAGTACCACGGGAGTTCGGGGGTTGTTCAGCACCATGAGTGTGGAGGGTAGCGGGGGTTTATGACTACCCCCACTGTTCTGTGTTGATGTGTTCATGTTCCTGCTCCAAAATAAAAGCACCTGCATGTGGAAGTGTGCATAAAAAACAAGAGCTACAGTTTGGTTTTCTTACTTCCATGCAGCTTGCCACAATGTAAGTGGTATGCATTTCCTCTGCATCATTTTTGTGGGTATGGATGATTTACTGTGTAAAGTCTGAAGTGTTAATATTATCTAAAGCAAACAGAAAAAAATTAAGAGGAAGCCTAGTGGCTTCCTCTTATTTGGTGGCTTCCATGCTGGGCCCCCAGCATGACAGCTGGTGGGGGCCCAGCTGTCATGGAGCAGGTCAGACGCTCAAGCGCAGAATGACAAAGCACAACAGACATGTTATAACAATATGAAATTTATTTACAATGATTGCATATTTAAAATAATGCAGGAAACAGAAGTGATACATTAAATACAGACTGACAGACTGTTCCCAAGGGATCCAACTAGAGGTGTGGGGTGAAATAACTGACACGAGACACTAGCAGACAGACTTAAGCTTACAAAGCGAGATATATTATTTAGACGGTGCAGGAAACTTACCAGGACTTGGTACGACCAAGCTAGGAAAACGAGGGCTGGACTGAGGTTAACAAAGGCGCATATGACACCGCACAAAATATCGCCGAACTGGTGGACTACACAAGCAGACAAAGCCCACTATCCATATACACTAGACCAACACTAAACTGAAACTCATAGAGAGTGTGGGTAACTTAGCTGACAGCCAGGGACAGAGAGGGTGAGGGTGAGGGTGAGGGTGAGGCAGACGGAAGAGGTGTGTAGCGTGGCAGGAGTGGCGTCTGGAAAGTTGCAAGGCTGTGAGGGTTTCTGTGGGTGAATCCAGACAGAACCAGGTTGGATGGACGAGGGAGAGCTGAAGCTCAGTGGCAGGCAGATGAGGCAAGCAGACAGGATCCAGGCAGGGGTGGTCACCAACTGGAGACGGAAATTCATGATTATGCAATGGCCTTTACCTCATTCATGCCCACATGAGGGAGAAGGGAAAGGATGGACAGGGAGAGAAAACAGGCAGTGGCTGCCACTACATGGAGCTGGAGGTGGCGGGCATAACATCAGCTCCTGCAGACTACACAGTTGCAGAGGAGCTGGCCCTGTGTAATAATCAGGGGAAGCCATTAATGGAGGTGATTTGGGGGGGCCACATACACATATATAGCATATGTGTATGTGGTCGAGTATTGTTACCGCACTGTGTGTGTGTTTCCTGATTCCTGATCCATCCTTAGTCTTTCCTAGCTTGGTGTTACCAAGTCCTGGTTAGCTTCCTACCCGTATGTTATTGTTCTTGTAAGATTAAATCTATACTGTTGTCTGTAATTCTGTGAACCTAGAGTCTTGTCCTGCCTCAGCTTCCATAACCATTTCCTGCTCTGTGTAATTCCCCCTCCTCTCACTAGCTGTCACCCTTTGGAGAGGGTCTGTCTAGTGTGTGCCCTAGTAACTAAGGTCGACTAAGGTTGAATGAGTCATCACTTGTTACAAGCTGGCTCATAAGCAGTGACAAACAGGGAAGATGGACAGGTTCCAAAAGAACCACACACAACCACCACACCTGTATGGCTTTACTGAGTCTTTTATTGAGTCTTGTCAAATGTTTTTGTTAAATTGCCTGTCCTTCACAAGCAAACAAAAGTTTCAGGAATCACATTACAGCTCTAAACCACTTTTTGAGTGTTGTCAGGTAAAGTCATTTTATTTTTTAAAATAATTACTCAGTATGCCATGAAGTTAGCATGCCATGCAATATTATCCTGTTGATACAGCTGTTTGTTATGATGTCTCTTGTTACAGTGCTAAAATGTATGCAGGTAAGATGTAGACATCAGTTATGTATTAGTAAAGATCTTTGTCCAGTATTAACTTTGGAAGAATACTGATTGCACTTGAGGCTATCTGGCACAATTGTTGTATGTTGTGGTTGGTCAGCTATGTGGAGGCGAGAAAAGATCCAAGGTCTGAACTTCTTTCTTACTACAACTACTTGATGGGAGTGGCAGATTTTTGTTCATTTGCGGCTGATGTGAAGCACTTTGTAATGTGTTTTGAAAAGTGCTATATACATTTTCTTATTACTATTATTATCGCTTTTGGTGTCAAAAACTAAGTGTGCCTTTTGAACTCCTTACAGGACATACTGCTATTATCCATCCATCCATCCATTATCTTCTGCTTGTCCGGGGCCGGGTTGCAGGGGTAGCAGTCTAAGCAGAGAGGCCCAGACTTCCCTCGCCCCAGACACCTCCTTCAGTTCTTCCGGTGGGACCCCGAGGCATTCCCAGGCCAGCCGAGAGACATAGTCCCTCCAGCGTGTCCTAGGTCTACCCCGAGGCCTCCTCCCCATGGGACATGCCCGGAACACCTCCCCAGGGAGGCGTCCGGAACAGATGTCCAAGCCACCTCAACTGACCCCTCTCAATGTGGAGAAGTAGCAGCTCTACTCCGAGCTCCTCCCTGGTCACCGAGCTCCTCACCTGATCTCGAAGGGTGCGCTCAGCCACCCTGTGGAGGAAACTCATTTCGGCCGCTCGTATCCGGGATTTCGTTCTTCCAGTCATGACCCAAAGCTCATGACCATAGGTGAGAGTCGGAATGTAGATTGACCAGTAAATACAGAGCTTCGCCTTTTGGCTTAGCTCCTTCTTCACCACGACGGACCGGTACAGCGACTGCATGACTGCAGACGCTGCACCGATCTGCCGGTCAATCTCGCGCTTCATCATCCCCTCACTCGTGAGCAAGACCCCGAGATACTTAAACTCCTCCACTTGGGGCAGGATCTCTCCACTGACCCGGAGAGGGCAAGCCACCTTTTTCTGGTCGAGAACCATGGCCTCGGATTTGAAGGTGCTAATCCTCATCCCAGTCGCTTCGCATTTGGCTGCAAACCGCCCCAGTGCACGCTGGAGGTCCAGGTTCGATGAAGCCAACAGGACCACATCATCCGCAAAAAGCAGAGATGAGATCCTGCGGTTTCCAAACTGGACCCCCTCTGGCCCCTCGCTGCACCTAGAAATTCTGTCCCTAAAAGTTATGAACAGAACCGGTGACAAAGGGCAGCCCTGCCAGAGTCCAACACGCACCGGGAACAGGTCCGACTTACTGCTGGAAATGCGAACCAAGCTCCTGCTCCGGTCGTACAGGGGCCGAACTGCCCTTAGCAAAGGGCCCCGGACCCCATACTCCTGGAGCATCCCCCACAGGACGCCACGTGGGACACGGTCAAATGCCTTCTCCAAATCCACAAAACACATGTGGACTGGTTGGGCAAACTCCCATGAACCCTCGAGCACCTGATGGAGAGTGTAGAGCTGGTCCAGTGTTCCATGACCGGGATGAAAACTGCATTGTTCCTCCTGGATCTGAGGTTCGACTATCGGCCGGATCCTCCTCTCCAGTACTCTGGAATAGACTTTCCTGGGGAGGCTGAGGAGTGTGATCCCCCTGTAGTTGGAGCACACTCTCCGGTCCCCCTTCTTGAAAAGAGGGACCACCAGCCCGGTCTACCAGTCCAGAGGCACTGTCCCCGACCGATGTTACAGAGACGTGTCAGCCACGACAGTCCCTGAACATCCAGAAACTTGAGATACTCAGGGCGAATCTCATCCATCCCCGGAGCCCTGCCACCGAGAAGCTTGTCAGCCACCTCGGTGACTTCAGCCCGGGTGATGGGCGAGTCCGCCTCTGAGCACTCAGCCTCTGCTTCCTCAATGGAAGACGTGATGGTGGGATTGAGGTGATCCTCAAAGTATTCTTTCCACCGCCTGACGATATCTCCAGTTGAGGTCAACAGTTCCCCACCTCTACTGTAAACAGCGTTGGTGAAGCACTGCTTCCCCCTCCTGAGGCGCTGGACGGTTTGCCAGAATTTCCTCGGGGCCGACCGATAGTCCTCCTCCATGTCCTCCCCAAACTCCTCCCAAACCAGAGTTTTTGCCTCCACAACAGCCTGGGCCGTGGCACTATTGGCCTGCCGGTACCCATCTGCTGCCTCAGGAGTCCTGTGAGCTAACAACGCCCAATAGGACTCCTTCTTCAGCTTGACGGCATCCCTTACTTCCGGTGTCCACTACCAGGTTCGGGGGTTGCCGCCACGACAGGCACCAGAGACCCTGCGACCACAGCTCCGAGCAGCAGTTTCGACAATGGAGGTGGAGAACATGGCCCATTCGGACTCAATGTCTCCGACCTCCCCCGGGATCTTAGAGAAGCTCTCCCGGAGGTAGGAGTTGAAGACCGCGCTGACAGAGGGCTCCGCCAGACGTTCCCAACAGACCCCCACAACATGTTTGGGACTGCCAAATCTGTCCGGCCTCCTCCCCGGCCAGCCCATCCAACTCACCACCAGGTGGTGATCAGTTGACAGCTCTGCCCCTCTCTTCACCCGAGTGTCCAAGACACACAGCCGGAGATCAGATGACACAACTACAAAGTCGATCATCAATCTTCGACCTATGGTGTCCTGGTGCCATGTGCACTTCTGGACACCCCTGTGCTCGAACATGGTGTTCGTTATGGACAAGCTGTAACTAGCACAGAAGTCCAATAACAGAACACCACTTGGGTTCAGATCAGGGAGGGTGTTCCTCCCAATCACCCCCCTTCAGGTCTCATTGTCGTTGCCCATGTGAGTGTTGAAGTCCCCCAGTAGAACAATGGAGTCCCCAGTCGGAGCACTATCCAGCACCCCTCCCAGGGACTCCAAGAAGGCCGGGTACTCCGCACTGCTGTTCGGCCTGTAGGCCGAGACAACAGTCAGAGACCTGTCCCCGACCCGAAGGCGCAGGGACGCGACCCTCTCGTTCACTGGCGTGAACTCCAATATGTGGCGGCTGAGCTGTGGGGATGTGAGCAAGCCCACACCAGCCCGCCGCCTCTCACCAGGGGCAACTCCAGAGAAATGGAGAGTCCAGCCCCTTTCGAGGAGCTGGGTTCCAGAGCCTGAGCTGTGCGTGGAGGCGAGCCCGACTATATCTAGACAGTATCTCTCAACCTCCCGCACAAGCTCAGGCTCCTTCCCTCCGAATGAGGTGACGTTCCAAGTCCCAAAGGTTAGAAGCTGTGTCCGGGGATTGGGTCGCCGAGGCCCCCACCGTCAACTGCCGCCCGATCCACATAGCACCCGGCCCCTACGATTCCCTCTGCTGGTGGTGGGTCCGCAGGAGGGCGGGACCACGTCGTCCTTTCGGGCTTGGCCCGGCCGAGCCCTGTGGGCAAAGGCTCGGCCACCAGGCGCTCCAATACTAGCCCCGACCCCAGGCCTGGCTCCAGGGTGGGGCCCCGGCTGCACCTTGCTGGGCGATGTAACAGTCCTTGATTTTTACATTATCATAAGGGCTTCTTGAACTGCTTTTAGTCTGACCCGGCACCGAGGACCTGTTTGCCTTTATGCCCCCTACCAGGGGCATAAAGCCCCCGACAACATAGCTCCCAGGATCATTCGGGCACTCAAACTCCCCCCACCACGATAAGGTAGCAGTTCCAGCTATTATTCTAGCTATTATTCCAGCTACTGCTATTTTCTCACATTGATAATACCAAACTATAGCATGCCTTGCCCCCCTCGATGATTGAGCTTTTATACCACCTTTAATGGACATGGATACTTCTGACTTTAGATGTGGAGCACAGAATGTCTCTTAGGGCCCACTAGAGTGTAGACTTGTTCTGTTCCTTGTGATTTAAACCTGGAACAATGAGCCAAAAAGGCCCACTAACTCATGAGTAGTACAGTAGAGCGGCAGGCTGATGGAAACCTTTTAAGAAAATCTGCAGTTGTAATGTTGCTGGAAGTAAAAGAACATACTTGTTTTCCTCTGGAAGATCAGCCACATCTCTGGTAGATCCAGTGGATGGATCATGGTGGATCAAATTTGTGGAATTTAGAAATATCACTTTTTTCAGGAAGCCACACAAATGAAAACAAAGTGTGTATTAGATGTCTTTAATTTTACAAACTGAGTATACACAACACTGGTGTCTGTGGTGATGTCCTCATGCTAGCAAGGAGTTAAACATCAACCAAAAATCATTGGTTTGCCAAAACTGAAGAGGGGAGCGACTGTAGCAATAGAGATGGAGTAGGCTATAGTAGCTGGAGTATGGCAGTTAGTGCCAGAAAATACAAGTAAGCATTTAGGAAAAGTTTCTGATGCACCAGGTACAAAAGAAACAAGTTTTTCAGTGCATGTGCAGTTGATGCCTTTGTGTAATGCCATTACAACAATTTGGAGGGTACGGGGAGGGTAGGGCTGCCTCACATACACCCTCTGATGATGAAATTTGCATCACATGGACTCTAATGTGCTCTTACGTACCCAAAGAACCTTAATACTGACTTTAAGAAGAAACTGATCAACAGTGGGGCCTATGTCATAAGCACGCGTTATTGTTTTTTGTAGTAACACTCACTGTAAAGAAAGGCAGCCAGCTAAAAGTTTGGGACTGCAGGTTTTGGTAAATCACAGAAAGTTATTATATTGGTTATTAGAAATTTATTGTGAAATTGTATTCATTTGGACTTGTCTCTAAGATGACAACTACAGGATCCCATGTTCACATAATGTACTGTTTGTCACCACAGGCTAGTAATTACATATTTGGAAGAGCCACAGCAGTGCATGAAGGCACATTAATGCTACCAGGGACACCACAGATGAGAGGAATAAAGTAACTTCTTTAAAGTGAAAATTTTATTTACTTTTAAAGGAGAGGCTCTAAATGAAACTGGTCATTTACTGCTGTAATCTCCTCACAGCAGTGCTGGTCTCAGAAGACAGTACTGACGGAACGGATAAACAAAAACATGTGTGAATGAAAAGGCAAAGTTCTGCTGGTATAGACTGGTTAATCTCAGCAATGAAAAATTAAGCAAAAATCTGACAATAAAATATATAAAAGAAACATTTATAAATACAGCATAACAATTTACCTATGAAGAAAGTGAGCCACATTGACGTTGTTATTACAGAAAATCTAGAAAAAGTCAGAAAAGCTCAGATGAACTACCTATAACAAAACATGGTTCGCACAGGTGTGTCCAAGACTAGTTTGTAAAGTCTTAATGACATAATTTTTGCTTCTGAAAACAACATTATTTAAAACACATGTATTGCCCATGCAGTGTAAATGTGTCAGCATAATTACATATCAGACTTTTGGGTTATTGTTAGAGTTATTGGTCCAAAAAAAGAAAGAGAGGAAAAGACACAGTTTGTGTGTCAAAAACACAAAACATCTTTGCCATCCACTTTGTCATACAACTTGTTAAAAACTGAAATATCTATTAAAAATAAAACTTTACTGCAATGAAGATTATTGAGATTTATTATATTTACCATTAATTAATGCAAGCCAGGTTTTGACATGACCAGGAGCTGAAGTTTTGTTTGTTGCTTCCAGCTGTTTGTAGGAGTCTTTCCTCCTAGTTCATTAAATACTTACAGTATCAAATGGCAGCAAGATCCATGACAGTCTCCATAGAGAGAGAGTTTTACACATTTATGTGCAACAACAGCAGTAATTTCAATAACTAACTAGAAAATTTCAAATAATTGTGAGTGCCATTGCAGTCTCTACCGGCTGATGTGTCATGCTTTAATTACACATTAAATATGATGTATATTTAAGTCCATTATATTTTTAAAAGTCAGCATTTTTCACAAATCCTGATCAGTTTCTTTTAACATCTCTGAGCTTTTACTTTAAGTGTAGCATACATCACAGAATCTTGTTGAAGTGTTTTTAATGGACTATGGAATTGAGACTTTATGTACTTTAAATCCAGGTTACAATACTAAGGTCACTAAGTTGTGTTACAAGATATAGACTCTTATTTTGAAAGTGAACCTAAACATACAGATGGTCTGTCCATCAATACATGCATGAGAAAGAGAAATAAGTACTGTTTGGTAAGCTGATTGAACATTGGGGAGATATGGTTTTGACAGTCTAGCACAGATGGAAGCCATTAAGGTGATGTGTTTATTTTTGCTGATAGACTGAAAACCAGTCTATCAGCTTTGTACTCTTGCTTGCATTGTGTGAAGAATCAGGCTCAAAGCATTAACTCTTTGGCTCCAACCAGCTATTTATTCTGGTAACACAGACTGATATTAGATCTCTCACAGCCAGCCTTATGGTAATAAGTTCCAGACATTACAAGGAGACAGGATATAGCAGAATGACAACATAATACTGCATATTGACAAAACAAAATAACTGAGTGTGTACCTAGTAACAAAGCTCAACCTCGTGGTAATAAGCTCCAGAAATGACTGAAATGCAAAGAGAAGTAATTTAACTGTTAGCAGAGACACCACAGAGATTACCTGTAAAGTTACAATCAAGTTAGCAAAGACACCAACAACGTGGTGAGCTTGCAAATTACTCTGCAAACAAGCCGATATTGTCACAAATGTATTTTGCATATGTAATGCGTGTGCGACATCCAACAGTCTAGCTGGATGCACACCCGTCACTTAGTATAATCTACGTTGTGTTCTTTGGCAGGACTGACTGCTGGAAGGACCCGGACCACATGCGGCTACTGGTTGCTCTTTTATTCACATGGAATGGTGGTAGAATCTGTACAAGTCAATAAAAAGAACAGAATTCTCCTGTAACATGTAGTCTGCCACACACATGGACCATCACTCCCTTCCTCTCAGTGAGCAGGGCGTGGACTGACATTACACATTGCATTTACTGTAATACCTAAGTAATGCAGGTTGTATTTTAACTAGTGCTGTCAAAAATATCGCGTTATTAACGCGTTAACGCAAATCAATTTTAACGGCGTCAATTTTTTTTATCGCGAGATTAACGCGGGCGGGGGTGGATGAGGTGGGGGCATGGTTGGCGAGGTCGAGGGCGAGGTGTTCGCCGTCGGAGTCAGACAGGATCTCCTCAAGAGTACCTGGCTGCAGACCTCCACTGTGAGGTCGCTTCCGCCGCAGACCTCCACTGTGAGGACACCTCCACTGTCAGGATAGGACGTAACGGGTAAAAAACAGAGAAGTACATTTTAAGCGTCCAGTCCGGTAGGTGGCGGTAACGCATGTAAAGTTGGTTTGCTAACCGCTAATTAAATCAAAAGAAGAAGCAGCCATTTAACGAGTGTTTGTGACTGTTTCTCAATATACGCACTTGTCCACGGTACGATCGTGATGTGACACAAAATTTAGTTCAAAGATTATTTGAGGCAATAAAGTGGTTGTATAAACATCAAATCTGTGGTCAATTTATCAGGATAAATTCTGCTTAAAAATTTACTCCAACGATGTCGGAGATGTGAGTGTCCCCTTTAGACAGCTACTACCAGGCGGTCAGCGCTCACAGCTCCCCGCTGACAGCAGCCTGAGCTCGGCTAGACTTTCTGAAATCTGCCGCTGGCTCTGACGGTTATGTAGCGGGATAGAAGTAGTTTTACGGGAATCTAACGGTCACACTTTTGTTATTTAATGTCCCCGGTCGCCGACTTTGTCATTATATTAGTAATTATTGTGTTGTCTTCATT
The DNA here is from genome assembly GCA_024666655.1 of Dascyllus trimaculatus. Lineage (NCBI taxonomy): Eukaryota > Metazoa > Chordata > Actinopteri > Pomacentridae > Dascyllus > Dascyllus trimaculatus. The sequence goes on from CM045465.1 coordinate 28,251,460, forward strand.
ACCTGTAGTTCGTCTTTGTTCTATTCTTATGACTGTAACTGTGCATTAAAATAACATTTAAGGATTATTCTGTTAGCAGGAATAAAACTCACAAAGGGGCTCATTATCAAAATAATCACAAGTTTAATATATAAATTAAAACGATATATACTGTAGACAATGGTCTAGTTGATTTTACGTTGTATTGCTAATGCATTAGCAATACTGCGCGATTTTATTTTGTAATGCATCCGTGCATTTCCTGTCCTCACAGTGGAGGTGTCCTCACAGTGGAGGTCTGCGGCGGAAGCGACCTCACAGTGGAGGTCTGCAGCCAGGTGCCTCTCGATCTCCTGCTGGCTGTTGTAAAGCAGCAGCAATATTCTCGGTCGCCATGCTTTTCTATCGGCTCCTTTTCCCCGTCCCGAACCGCGTCCCGCTGATCCAGATGCTCCGCCAGGTGACGGCGGCCTGGGGTGCGCACATGACGATTGACAAGACCAAAGTTATCTGTGTATGTTGTCAGCATGAACTGAGTTATCATCGTAGTACATCCGGTCTGTAATACCACGTGATGGCCAAACACAGCTGACGCGAATTCTCCGCCTCCTCCTCGTATAAAATGATAATTCAAGGGACATTTAGAATAGATAAAACAATGTACGATTAATTTGCGATTAATCGCGAGTTAACTATGACATTCATGCGATTAATCGCGATTAAATATTTTAATCGATTGACAGCACTAATTTTAACAGCTAAAATATTTTTTTATCATAATAATAAAATAAATGAAATACAATATCTAAGAAGTTCATGCATTTTCCTGCATATGAATTCTAAGCATGTTAGATACAAACAATTAAATTATGTATTACATACATAATGTAATTAATGAATAAAAAATACATATACCTGTACAAGTCAGTAAAAAGAACAGAATTCTCCTGTGAAATGTGAACCATCACTCCCCTGTTAGCATAAATACACAGAAAATGCTGTAGCACTTGGAAGCACGTACTACTAAAACTTTTTTTAAAAGTGTGTTTACGAGGTTCAAGTTTAGATGACACAGCTGCTGCATGTTCACAGTCTTAAGAGTAACATGTATAACTCCTTACTGCTTTGTTTCTATTGTTTATAATGCAAAACTAGAAAAGCACTCAGAGAGCTCATACCTCCGCCAAGGAGCTTCAGTTTACCCCCAACACAATCTCCCAATTCACAGATTTTGTATGGAACGTTACAGATACAAATGTAATTACATACAGTTCAAATTTACTACCGACAATGTGGCCTTCACCCCATCCGACCTAATAACCAGGTGCGGCTTCTAGCACGGCAGCTCCTAACAGCCTCCCAGCTTCTTAGACAACCGGAGATAAGAATGCCGGCCCAACCGTGCGTATGTCACTCAGGAAGGAAAGAGAACTCCGTCATTGTGCTGTCTGTTGCGTGGAGACCCAAAATCTCATGTAGTCAGAGGGGGTTACCCCAAAAACAAGAGTGCCCTCTGGTGACTTTTAGAGTAAACTGCATTTAATTGTACATTAAAAAAAAAAATTCCTGTATCCAGACGGTGATCCGGATCAGTCTCAAAATTTCATCATTTGTTTCTTGTCCAATTTCCCACATTTCCTGAAAATTTCATCCAAATCCATCTATTACTTTTCGAGTTGTTTTGCACGCACACAAACAAACAAGCAAACAAACCAACACCAGCCATCACATAACCTCCTTGGCGGAGGTAATAAATGTAAAACCATGACCACAAAAATACTACACACCTCCTCTCAGTGAGCAGAGCGCGGACTGAGAGTGGCGCTGCACTGACATCATAAAACTCAGACTTCTTAAAGTGACAGTACAGGTATTACCACTTCAGTATGAACAGGCAACAAAAACACAGCATAGTATGCCCAAAAATATTTATCAGGATTTGGTGATGTTTCAACATAAAAGTATAATTTCAACCTGGTTACACATAACACTTGCAAAAGCTAAAATTTTGCCACTAAAAACAAATTTAGTCTTTTTGCAGAGCTTATTACTAATTCACCTACCACAGGGACAGGATATAACAGATTGACAGCTTAATGTGGGGTGCTCTCCTTAAGTGTGCAGAGACCCAGCAGAGGGTGCTGACATGACATTGAGTCCCACTAGGAAATTAATAATCCATTATAAACAAAGCAAATAACCGCATGTAATGGCAAGTAATGTGAAGTGGAATCATTAATGCCACTACACCAGCATATATCTGATCCCTGTCCCTGATAGACCTTTAGTAACATTTCAGAACTTTTATTCTGACAGCCTTTGAACCTCAATGCATCCTGTTAACTTTTTCAGCTGAATATGGGCTTTTACTTTGAAAAGCCCACATGCATGAACTTCTTTCTCTTAAGCTTTAAGAATCTTGTTCAAAACAACATGCAGCCGCTATAAGATATGGAGGGCCACTAAGCACTCTATGGTTGATGGATACTGGCCCCAGACATGTTATAACATGTGTCAAGGCTTTAATAATATTAGTAACAGCTGTGTAGATTTGCCTTGAAGCTGTTGTGAGATATATCCTGCTGATAGAGCACACCATAACATTTTACATAGTCCATAGAGGCAGCAATGTTTAGTACTTAACTGAGAAAGAAGGACTCCAATCAGCCAATCACCTGTGAGTCACTGGCTGCTATGTGATTTCTGTCTTTTCAGTGTAGGAGGGAAGAGAAGACAGTTTGGGTGGAGTGAAAAGAGGAGACAGAAGGCAGACACCATAATTTACCCTCTCGAACAAATGGTCACAGTTCAAAAACTACGAGTCGTATTGAAGAATGAATGTTAATGTACCGACTGTAATATATAGATTTGGTGGCAGTTTACAAAGACTCACAATTTCAGATTTTCATTTGAAATTTTGTAGCCCCAATATAATGGGAATGAATTAGAGTTTTGGTGGGTGCACTCTGCTCTGACATATTTGACGCTCATGAAAAACATAGGTCCTACAGCAGTGAGACTCCCACTGGCTGAAAGAGGACAAACATGTCTACATTTTTTGTATAAATTGTTCATGTAGAGAAGAGATTGTGAGAAGGAGACAAGTTTACTGCACCATTTTCATAAAACTTTTCAGGGCCAAAGTTGTCACATGTGACATCACCCAGTCTAACTGAAAGAAAATTCATAAAACTTTAACTACAACTGCAAAAAACTGTAAAAGATACCAAAACACGGAGGAATAACAATCAAAGCTTTGTGACCCATTCAAAATTTCTCCAGTGAAATATGTCAGAGCATTAAAAAACACCCATTTTTATTCAGAAAAAAACATTTAAGTGATCCAAAGTAATTTTTTTTAGGAGAACTATCCCAAATACTCAGACACAAATCTATAGCTCTGCTTAGGTCACAGTTGTCCTGAAGAAAAAACAAAAACAGAAAAGACCTGTAAACTAAAACCTCACCTAAGTATGTCAGAACCTATAAAATTAAACCAAAATATGGTAGAAAAACTGTTTTATAATTTCACTGAGCCCACCCTCTGAAACCTGCATTTTCAATGCCCAATAATTTCTGCATGCCCATTCAGCTTTGGCAGTGTTTCCTAATAATACTGCCTTAGGGAAGAATGTATAAAGTGAAAAGTATTGGTCCTAGCACAGAACCCTGTGGAAGTCCATGACTAACTTGTGGGCATTGAGGAATCATTGTTGACATAAACAAAGTGGAATCACTCTGATAAATATGATTGAAAGCCTAATGTGCTTTATCCCCTCAATGGTCCAGTCTTTGTAAGAGAATGCTGTGAACAACAGTGTTAAATACATCACCAAGATTTAGCAGGAATAGTCCAGAGACAAGTTTGTATAAAGCTATGAGAAGATCACTGGTGACTTTCACCAGGGTAGCTTCTGTGCAATGATGCACTCTATATCCTGAATAAAATGCGATTTCTGTGCAAATGTTCACGTAACTGATTTGCAACAACCTTTCCAAGGATTTTACAAATAAAAGGAAGCCTGGATATAGGTCTATAGTTGGCTAAAACACATAGATCAAGAGTAGGCTTCTAAAGTAGAGGTTTTATTACAGCAACCCTAAATATATTTGGTACACAGGCTGTTGATAAAGATGGACCAATCAAATCTAATACAAAGAGTTAGTTAAGGGTAAAACATCACTGAGCAATTGTTGGGATGAGGTCTAACAGACATGTTGAAGATTTAGACTAAGTAATTGTTGAAACTATCTGAGAGAGATCTATAGGAATAAGGTACTATACATGTCTGCACCTCTGTGACAGTTGTGGAAAGGATGTCATGATATTTTCTCTGATAGTTACTATTTTATTAGGACAGAAGCTGATGAAACTGTTGCAGCCAACACCTTGAAGGAGAGGAGTAAAAGGCTCAATAGAGCTGTGACCATTTGTCAGCTTGGCTACAGTGGATTTTTCTTGTTTTCCTCTATTAATGATGCAGTTCAGACATTATGGAGTGATTTTCTTTTATATATTCTTTACATGATTAGATTTAGATTAGATTAGATTAGATTAGATTAGATTATACTTTATTAATCCCACAACGGGGAAATTTCCTCGTTACAGCAGCATAGACAAAAGCAGAAAAACCACACAACATACCCTATACAGAAAAAAAAGAAAATAAAACAATCTACTATAAAGAAACATTTAAAATATACAATAGATACAACAATAAGTGACGTATGAATATGAAAGGAATATTTACCAAGGAAAATTTGAATAAATAATATCGCACATGGTAACAGTACGATGAATAGTGCAAGCAGATGAATAGTGCAAAAAAAAGCTACAACACATTCAGGTTGTTCTAGTGTTGTGTGTTGTAAAGTCTGATGGCTGTTGGAATGAAGGACCTGCGGTAGCGTTCCTTCTTACACCGTGGGTGTATCAGTCTGCTGCTGAAGGAGCTGCTCAGACACCCCACAGTGTCATGCAGGGGATGAGAGGGGTTGTTCATGATGGATGTCAGCTTGGCCAACATCCTCCTCTCACCCACCTCCTCTATGGAGTCCAGTGGACAGTCCAGGACAGAGCTCGCCCTCCTGATCAGTTTGCTGAGTCTCTTCCTGTCCCTGTCAGTGCAGCCACCTCTCCAGCAGACCACAGCATAGAAGATGGGAGATGCTACCACAGAGTCATAGAAAGTCCTGAGAAGAGCCCTGCACACACCGAAGGACCTCAGTCTCCTCAGCAGGTGGAGGCGACTCTGGCCCTTCTTGTACAGGGCTTGGATGTGATCCATGATCTATCCTAGCTAAATACAATTCTTTCTCTTAGCTTTCAATATGTCTGCCTTAAAGTGTACATCTTTTCTGATCCTTTAACCTTCACTACCTTATTTTTCAAAGGTCCAACAGTGTCAAGCGATGTGCGCAGTGAGGCAGCAGTACTTTAAACAAAATAACTGACTTGTGTGGGAATTAAGTTAAGGTTGCTGCCCACCATTGTGTTGGTATATGGCACTGAATAAATACCAATGAAAGCACTTCCTTAAATTTGATTGCAGCATTATCAGACAGACATCTACTGTAATGGAACTTTTTCCTAAATGCTGTGCAGTAATTCAAATGCATGTAGGCCTACACAGTGTAACCTACCATCAGGTCCTGGTCCAGACTGATCCGCTCTCTGTGATAATTCATGATTATAAGAATTTCATTAGTGTCTGTTGCTTTTTAGTGTGCAAATGTGCACTCTTTGGAGACACATACATAAATCCTACTGCTGTCTGATGCTCAGACTCAAACTCAAACAAACTCAGAGAAAATAGTTCCAAACAGCTGGAAGAAACAGTCGGATTGCATTTGTTGTTAGTGAATATCATTATTCTTTAAGCTGCTGATGTCTGTTTTCAATGCAGTAAACTGTTATTATTATGGACTTTTTATTTTGTTGCCTAATAGATTTGAAATTGTCAAGCAAAGTGCGTGAAAAAGATGTGTTGTGATTTTGGCACACAAACTGTGAATTAAGCATCTTTATGATGTTTTGGTCAGATATTATTGCCCTTTTAATGCATACATTGTTAGACATAGATGGTGCTGTTAGATGTCTAAAGGCACCTCACCTGGTTAAAAAGAAACAGTTCTGTGAGTACTGAGGGACTCAGATGTTTTTTGTGATAAATGATTAGGTTGATGTTTCATTCATCTTGTTAGGGGAGACCGTTAATGTCATGATCCCCGCTCCTGCCCTTTGTCTGTGTCTGTCTTCCGTTTAGTTTTCTTTTCTTCTCCCTTTCTCTCTCCCCCTCTCAGCTTTGCTTTCTCTCTCTGTCACTCAGCCCTGCCTTCCCTCACTTTCTTTCCTGCTCTGCCTGCACCCTGATTACTCTCATTCCGGACAGCTGTGCACAGCCACTCACCTGCCACTAATCACCAGCTACCATAAAAGCCCAGGGCCCGTATTCACAAAGCGTCTTAGAATTTTCTAAGAGAGCTCCTAACTTAGCCTAAAAATTCCTAGCAAGGAATCTGAGCTTAAGAGTGATTCAGGAAGTTTCTGAGAGCAACTCTGAGCAAAGAGGGCGCACAAACTTTTATCTTAGTGAGGAGGTGTGGTTGACCCCGTTGCTAGGTGTGACGCAGTCTTCTAAAGGCTGTGATTGGTTGTTACAAAAAGGGGGAAGGACAAAAGAAAAATGCGCTCCGCGCTCCTCGTAATGAATAGACAGTAAAATGAACCGATCATATAACTTGGACTGTACTAAGAAATGTGTAATCTTGTCATTAGTTTTATGCCAGGATGATGAAACTCGGCAAAATTAAATTAGTTGTGACACAGCCTCAAATGTTTGAACGTACCTCATTAAAATGCCAATTATATTGATTTGCTTATTGTTATGTTTACTGTCCATGCTGGTAATTTTACTACATGTGTTTGATATTAATGGTGGACACAGACTCAGATGTCAGCAGGTTCTGTGGTTGCTGTGAGAAGCGCTGGTACGAGCTGTAATCCCAAGGAGAGGAGACTGAAATTAATACATTGCGCAACGATACGAGGCTGTGAAAGACCGAACTGGTCTGACTGGTCTGAGTGGTCTCTCTGCTGACAGAGGGTTGTGACAGACCCAAGTCATCACTGCTACATTGGTGCATTTTACCTGTGGCCAGGTATCACAACGCTGCGATGACTTTCATCTCAGGACTTATTACGTTACTGCGCTGAGTGGGACAGTAAACTCATCCCTGATGAGGTCAACCACAAACATTATTTCTGCACGATCGAGCCGATAGCGTTTTATTAAATCGCTGTCATTTAACGTCTTTTAACGTACAGAGAATATCTCTCCTTCATCTCGGTTTTTCTGCCATCTTGCCTGTTTAAGACATTCTTAGGCTTCTTAAAGTCCTCCTCACTACTCCTAACAGTTTCTCACCTTAGGAGCTCTCTTAAGGCTTAAGACGCTTTGTGAATAACTTTTATCTTACCAAGGGAAAATTCTAAGAAAAATCTTAGAACTCGAGAAATTCTAAGATTTTTCTAAGAATGACGTCACTAAGAGCTACTTTTAGCCTTAGGATGCTTTGTGAATACGGGCCCAGTTCTTTCAGTCACACCTTTCCAGACCATAAAACCATTCTCCCCAGTTCACAGTCTGTCTCCGTCCGTCATTTACCTGCCTTCCCAGAGCTTCATCTATTCGTCTTCCGGTTCCTGTTGTCTTCAGTTAAGTTTTTGTATTCTGTGTTAATACTGTTTCTATGGCTTTTGTTTGTTAACTTTTCCTTATTTCTGTCGTGGGTGTTTTGAGTTTAGTATGTTGCATGTTTTGTGTTAGTTGTTTTTGTGTGGTGTTCTTTATTTTGCCTTTGAGGTTTGTTTAGAGTTTTAGTTGATTTTGGTTGTTGATTAGTTGTTGTATTAGTCCTGCTTACCCCAGAGTTCAGTTCCTATTCTGTATTACCTTCAGTTTTGTCTGGTTTCTATGTTTGGTTATTCCAGTCATTTTATGTAAGATAAGTTCTTCTTAGATTCCTCTTTTGTTGTTTGGTTTGTGTTTTTGTAAGGTTTTGTTATTTTTGTATGTTCCTTAAGAAGTTTTGGTTAAGTATGCACTGCATGTTGGTTTTGTTTCCTTGTTTAATTAAACCCTTAGTTTACTATTAGTGAGTCCGTTTGTCTTCTGTGTCTGCGCGTGGGTTCTGACCCCCCCCACCTCGTAACAGTTAAAGCATATGTAAAATGCTGCCTGACCATGCAGTGAGACACAAAATCTCAGCTTCTCTCATGTCCATCATTTAAGATTCTAAAGCATTTTTTTCAATTTTTTATATTAATCTAAACTGTCTACATTAGTTTAAAAAGATCCTTGGGGCCGGGAAACATGATAGGAAATAAGTATTATCTACACTACAATTACTTCCCCACTGTTGTATGCCAATGCCAACCCATTAAGTTTACATCCATGTCTGTCCAGACTCATACCCAATCATGGACCCAAAACCACAGACATCTATTCTTATCCTCGTGGAACCACTTGAATTTTTTTTCTTGGATGCCTGTTCATTGTAGCAGGCTTTAGCATGGTCCTTTTGATGTTAACTGTGAAGAAATTCATGTATTTGTGACTTGGAATCACAAGCAAATTTTATAACTATATTAGGTAAGTTGAGGAAGAAATCTGGGTGTTAGAGAACACTGGTGGGTGTTACAGTACATTTCCTGTGTTTCCGACTTTGTAAAACTTTCCTAGCCTGGTAGTACCTGGTTCTGGTTAGCCTTTCTCCCATTTGTAAATCTCTGTGCCTCTTGATTAAGTTTTGGTGTTAGTTTATACTAATATGTATAACAAACATTTACCGGTTTGTCATAGATATTTTTAAAACAAATCAGATCTGGCTTATCTACGAGGCAGTGTGTCGATGGCAGAGGAGTGGATCCCAAGGGGAGATCACCAAGTGAATGCACATCACACACAAGCATGTGAAGGGTAAAATAAAGAAAAACCAATGGCTTGCACAGCACACAGAAAAGGGATACCACCACCGTAGGCGCTCAGCTTCTGAAATGGAAGGGATACAACTAGTGGGGAACACTCAACAAAACAAAAAGAAAAAAAAAGATTCAACTGTAGGTGACAAACAGTTGCATATAAATTTACAAACGAATAAATTCAAGAAGATATATATCTTTACTAAAAATGTACAATGTAAAATATAATGTGCAAGAAACAAACACAAATGCCAAAGGCTGAGACCTTAAATTCTAAATTATCAAACAGAAAACAGAAAACAGTCAGAAAAACAAAATGGCTATAAAGTTAAACAAAATTATGTATAATCTGTACAAACTGAATACTAAACAAGAAAAAAACATACAGCCTAAAATAAAGAAAATAACAACACCAAATTAATATATATATATTGGCTACAGAGTGCACCCGCTGTGTACTAAAATGTTGTATTAAAACGGGCCTAAAACTCGACATGAAGCAGGCAGCGTTACACAAATCCAGAAGAAAAACTAAAACCCCAGTTGCTATACTGTGAACCAGCCATGGCCAGCCAGGCGACGGCGAGGTAAAGCTGTGGGCAAACAGCAATTAGAGGCGAATGTAGCAGTAAGGCAAAGCAGCGGCGAGGCAAAGCAGCAGCTTGATGCACCGAGCCTAGTAGTAGCCGTGCCTCTCCAGTACAGCAAAAGGAGGCAACGTGCCACACACCTGGGAGGGAAAGTGCGTCATGAGTGTTTTAGTTGCTGTAGCTTCCTACAACCATAGCGTGTTTTCAACATGTGTGCAACATCCTTGCCTTAATAAACTATGAGGGGAAAAAGCATGACCTACCAGCAGCAATCCACAAAGCAGTCATGGAATAATCAAACAAGCCCGATAACCAAAATGTTTGTAGCCGCCAGCAAACTGGGAGCAAAGCGACAGGAAGTGGCATGTACTTGGCCTCAGAGGCAGAGAGGGCCACCCCCACCCTTTATAGTAGGCCAGCTCATCATGATTGGCTTATGACCTCTACAGGGCAAAGAGAGAAAATACGAAACCCATTTCCACCAGACAGAACTATTCTGCTACATTCTGATCCGGACAATCCGGGACAATCGTCTATAAAGTAGGATCACTCTGTTTAAACCAGAACAGGCCAGCTTTGCAGAAGTGGACGATGATGCATCCTAAATCCCTTTAATCGTCCTCAGACAATTTTTTCAAAATCCGTTAAGAACTTCTAGCAGTCAAATCCAACTTCCGAGCACCGTTAAGTCATCGCAAACTTTTGGTTTGTCAGCTACTTTAGTTCAAAACTTCAAATCCACAATTCCGAAAACGTCGGGCATTCCAGCTCTCTCTATCCCATCGGTTCATCGACACCAGCTCCAGTTCCTCCAGAAATATCCGAGATCTAACCATCTTAACCTGGCTCCTTGCACCCAACCTCCCCTTGTCATGTCTCCGCCAATTTTTCCTCTAAACACCATGAACTCTAATTTAGGCCCCGAATTCCAAGTTTTCTCTGCTCCTGTTACCTGCTGTACAGCTTCCGGGTTCAAGTCTGTTGTCTCCGCCCACCAGAGTGACATCATAGCTGATCTACTGGTGCACCGGGACTCTTGCAGCGCCCTCTGCTGGTTTGGCCCTTTTCCTCCAGCTGCAGCCATGTGCCCTCACCTCTGTTGCCACATACTGGCAGGTAATGATATCAATCTAGTTCAATTCTGTTGATTTCACCTGAATCAAGCTGTGAAGGAAAAGTCTTGATGGTTGTGTTGAAATATCAGTTATTTTCAAGATGATGATTCAAGGCTGTCATAGCATATTACATTGACTGTGTTTAAGGTAGCTTTTGAAGCTTATATATAAAACTAAAATTAGTCTGACACAGTAAAGTTGATCATCGGCTTATCAGCTCCTTATGACCAGAGGCCTAATGCACCAACAGTCCCACCCAGGGATCCAGACTGTGATCAAATTTTTTGAGAGCTTGCAAGTCAAAATTTCAAGTGGTCGCATTTGTGTGAGTAAATCATGAAGCTGTTTTGCTGTAGTTCTAACTGGCGTGGGCAGCTACTGTGTTAGCTTTATTGGCGAAAAGTACTACTATTATAACTTCAGTGGCTCTGTCAGTTTGTCTTTGTCTGATGCATAAAACAAGCTGCTCTACTGTCGTGCGTTTCAAAGATAAAGATGGACAAAGATGGATCCCTTAGTCATCTTGGAAAATTCTGACATTAAAATATACTATTTCACTCTTTTCAAAGTAGTTTCACTCAAAGATCTGTCTAAGCATTCTAGCATTTACAGTGAGGCATTCAGGAAACATTGACATATTTAGTGTCTATCGATAAGCAGATCTTCATCAAGATAGGTGTTTCGACTGTGGCACAGTTGGAATCCTACTAGTGGAAAAGTTAGTATGGAGCCTTGCTCCATGACATCTTTTCTTCACTTACGCAACTGCAGATCACGCCTCGTGCTAATTAGAATAGTAAGGACAGGTGGCCCAGTGATGCAATGGCTGGCACTGTTGCCTCACAGCATAAAGGTACTTGCGCCTTTTTGCATAGAGTTTAAAGTCTGTCTTGTGGAGTTTGTGTGTTCTTTCTGTACCTGGTTCCTCCCACAGTCCAAAGACATGCTGAGGTTAATTGGCGATTCTAATTTTTCCATAGGAATGCAAGTGCACCTAATTGTCTGTCTCTGTGTGGCCCCGTGATGGACTGGTTACCTATTCAGGAGAACCTTGCCTTCACCCATAATCAGCACCTCAACGACCCTACAGAGGATTAACCATATTTGGTTTGCAGTCAGACTGTCTTTGGTTGTGTAGTGCCAAAAAAAACAAACTGGTTGGTCTCCCCATAATCTTCGAGTCTCTAACTGTGTAGTTATAATCATTATTATACCTAATTTTAATTATATATAGAATAATATAATTAAGAATTGTTTATTTAATTAACTTCACAACTTGAAATATAGGAGTATGACTCTATTGCATTAATGTCTATGAGCTATTAAATTTAGGTAAATTTCCATATGTAAAATAGAACTTATTTTCCACATTTAATAATACCTTTGTGTCTTAGCTATAATATTAAATTAGGTGGGTTAATGTCCAGAGTTAATGACACCATAGGGCCTCAGCCTTTCCAAGTATTCACACCATAATAACTCTATAGGGACTCAACCACGGTACTTAGACTCGTTAGGCAGTTTGTACTTTCAGTCATGTTTCTTTATTGGGGATCACATTGGCACAACAGCTCGTTTTAAATGCATGATATCATTGGCGATTTGACTTTTTCCTAAATTACTGCAAATGAGTATCTGCCCCAGGACAAGTTAGATCTATTTGGAAAGGCTTTGCAGATGCTATATCATCTTAATCTATGATAAAATATGACCATATGGCCTTTGCTAGGACACCTTAATCATGCAACATCCATCATTTCTCAGGCAGCTCTTTTGTGTCCAGACTTCTCAACTTTTCTAAATTGTGGATGAGTTGCTTGTCATCTTGACATTCTGACTCACTATGTCATGATCCCTGCTTCGGCCCCTGCCTGTGTCTCTCTTTCTTTCTTTCTTTTCTCTTTTTTTGCCCTCTTTCGTCTCTCTCTCTCTCTCTCTCCCTCTTGCTCAGCCCTGCTTTCCCTGACTCTCTCCTTCACTTACTCCCTCATCAGTCAGCCCTGCCTGCAGCCACCTTGGTTGCTGGATTGGAGGCAGCTGTGGGAAGCAGCTCACCTGGACTCAATTAGTCAGCTCCCATTAATACTCAGGTCATGCACTCATTCTCTGCCAGACAATAGACAATGCAACTCCATTTCTCCGTTGGTCCCGCGCCTTCTCCAGCCTGCCCGCCCAAACTCCCTGCCTCAGCGACACATTCAGTAACTGGATCCTGACCCCCAGCCAGCCTCCATCTGCTTCTGTTTCAATCTGCCTCCTGTCTGCCTTCCCTCAGCCTGCCTGCCCCTCTAGTTAGTTTTCTTTTCTGTGAGTATCCCTGTTTGGTTTGTCTTGCTTTAGTTACTTTGTATCTGTTTTTCTTTGATACTGTTTAGTTTGTTCATTTGAGTAGTTCCTTGGTTCTTGTAGTGTTGCCTATTTATAATATGCAAAACAAAATAAAAGTCTGGTTTCTCTGTTCTGTTGTTTAGTTTCCTCTTTCGATGTAGGTTTCAGTTGCTAATCCTTATCCCAGTCGCTTCACACTCGGCTGCAAAACGACTTTTGGTTGACTTTTAGTGCAAGGTTTTTTTGTGTCAGAGGGGCAACAAATTCCAAAATATCTCCACAGATTTAATAGAATGCTGTGATCAGTTGTTCTGTGCTCATGTGATGGCGATCGCCAATTATGGTTTTAAAAAGAGGAGGCATAGTAGGCATCTGTGAAATTACTAGTAGTAGATGTATTCATACAGCGAGAGTAACTGACAGGTAATTTACGGTTGGGGACAGCATGAAACGGGGTTGAAAACATGATGCACTTGTGGTCAGAGACACCAAAATCATCCACATTCAGCGAGGTAATGGTCAGGCCAAGTGTAAATACTAGGTCTAAAGTATGGCCATGGGTGTGAGTTGGGCTGGAAACATGCTGAATAAAATTAAAGGAGTCCACTGTACCAAGAAATTCAGCAGCGCTCGCACTGGTGTGAATGTGCACATGATAGTTAAAATCCCCAGTGATTGAATTTCTATCAAAGTTTGAAACAAATGATGATAAAAACTTGGGGAGCTCAATCTGAAAGGTGGCATTGTGTTTCGGTGGTCAGTACACAATTACACATAAGAAAGGATCTGCACCTCCTGTTTTTGAAAATAACAACCTCAAGACTTGAATATACATGAGACAAAATAAGTGTACACTAGTGACAATTTCTGAAACACAATCCATTCCAACCCTTCAAGAAATCGGGTGATGAGCTCGGTCACCAGGGAGGAGCTTGGAGTAGAGCCGCTACTTCTCCACATCAAGAGGGGTCAGTTAAGGTGGCTTGGACATCTGTTCCAGATGCCTTTGGGACGCCTCCCTGAGGAGGTGTTCTGGGCATGTCCGACCGGGAGGAGGCCTCGGGGTAGACCTAGGACACACTGGAGGGACTATGTCTCTGGGCTGGCCTGAGAATGTCTCGGGGTCCCACCAGAAGAACAGGAGGAGGTGTCTGGGGCGAGGGAAGTCTGGGCCTCTCTGCTTAGACTGCATAGGCTCCCCCTTAAGATATACAACCTATTCCTTCCGCTCATCGCCACAGTGTATGAACATTTACTCTGCCTGAATGCTATCAAATATTGCTCTCAGGTCATGAATAGTTCATATTATATATAGTCTGTGATAACTACACACAACTGGGACTCTGTTTCATGTCACTTCATGAAGGTCAAGGATATGTGTCATGCTTGATGGCACTCATGGTCTCATATCTCACACTGTATATTTCCTTTGTATCAAGTCATCATAATCGAGCCTTTCCAGATGTTCAGTTGTGTGCATTCAGCATGTTGCTGTTCCCCTGCATCCAGATGTGAAGGTTGTGTATGCTTGCACAAATTCAAAGAAAATGTGTCATGCTTGGCACTGTACATAGTCTAATGCATAGGTGTCAAATTCTGGCCCGCAGGCCAAATTTGGCCTAATAATTTGGTGTAATAATATTTGGCCCACGAGACAATACCAAACGATAGAGCTGGCCTGCCGGTATTATACAGCACAGGTACCACTAATACTAGAAGTCTCAAAATGCTCTGCTTGTGTTTTGGCACGTCAATCAGGACAGGACCCATCTACACCCTCTCCTCTGTTGACAGTAGTCATAGCAACCTCATGCTACTACTGACACCGTACTACCCCTCCCAAAAATGGCGAAAAGAAATGCAGAAAACAGGACCTCTCTGGACATGTGGGAGGCAGAACATCCGTTTACATATGTAAAAGACAGACCTGTCAGGACAATGATTTTGAGATCCCAATAATTGTGCGCGTACCCCCCCATCTCCGGCCGCCGCCTAGCTGAGCATCTGCGCCAGCGGCACGCCAGGACACTGCTACTGTGCCACCGCCGGCAGGAGATATCCACTATTGCTGTCGGACTATGACGAACACTTTGCCCTCGCCCTCGCCCTTGTATTGATTACATAGCAGTTAAACAAACGCACTACGTTAATGATAATATTGATCTTTATCTTTATAAATATGCTTATAAGGTCTGCGAGGCGGAAGTCGCCTGTTGCCTGTTGCCCACCGCTGGCATGTCCGTGGTCACGGACGCGAAGGTACCGGAGGTGGGACACAATTGTACCGGATTTCAGCGTGCAACAGTTTGCGCAAAACTTCAGTGTGTCCCAGGAGTCATTCCAATACATCTGCGGTTGAACCACGGACGTCCTGGAGAAAAAGAACACTAATTACCGCTTGTGCATCCCTTTCCACCGGTGATCATTGTTCACGATAACCCCACCTCCAGGCCCTGACATACTCGGTGCTTAGCTCTGGCCCAGCAAGGAGTTGGTGCTTGTTAAGCTCTAGTTTTTAGCACCTGGAGCCGGTGCTTAGGTGGTAGAAACACAAAGAACTGGTGTTAAGTCAGGCACTAGCTCTGAACTAGCACTCGCACCAGGTCAGTGGAAAAGCCCTATATGAAACGAAACACCACGACAAGTAGAGGAGATGAAAATAAGTTTGGTTTCACAACAGACTATGTTTAAAAAAGCCATATCACAAAGTGAGGCTGCTGTAAAGGCTAGTTTTATTGATATATATATATATATATGTATGTATATACAGTTGTGTGCGAAAGTCAGGGCACCCCTTTAAAAACAGCATATTTTATATATTAAAAAATTAATATCCATATTTATAGTCTTTCTGGGATATGGGAAAAAAAGACAATATTATCAGGAAACATTAATGCATAGTTACATTTTATTTTATAACTTGAACAAAATTACAAAAATAAAAAACATCATTTTGGCCTGTGCAAAAGTCGGGGCACCCTGAGAGTTTCAATGTGTCAGATTCTTTTAACAAATTCAGACCTTTACCAGCTCATTAGTCCTGAAGCATGTGTCAACAATTGTCATTAGGGAGCGCCAGCTGGTGTGTATTTCAGGGTTTCTTAAATATGGCGACTCCACAAACCTGTGCAAACAACAGCAATCATGGGTTCCTCTAAGAAGCTAAGTAAGACAGAAAAAATGAAAGTTATTGATGCCCACAATGCCGGGGAGGGCTACAAGAAGATAGCAAAACGTTTTCAGCTTGCAGTTTCCACAGTGCGAGGTATAATTAAGAGATGGCAGGTGAGGGGAACTGTGGAGGTCAAGATGAGATCTGGAAGACCAAGGAAACTCTCGGACAGAACAGCTCGTAGGCTGGTCAGAAAGGTAAATCAAAACCCACATTTGACGTCAAAAGACCTGCAGGAAGATTTAGCAGACTCAGGAGTGGTAGTGCACCCGTCCACTGTGCGGCGATACTTGCACAAACAAGACCTTCATGGAAGAGTCTGCAGAAGAAAACCTTACCTCCGTCCTCATCATAAAATACAACGTCAAAAATATGCAACAGAACATGTACAGAAGCCTGATGACTTTTGGAAACAAGTGCTGTGGACTGATGAAGTTAAAATAGAACTCTTTGGCCACAATAAGCAAAGGTATGTTTGGAGAAAAAAAGGAGCAGCATTTCATGAAAAGAACACCTTGCCAACTGTTAAATATGGGGGTGGATCCATCATGCTTTGGGGTTGTGTTGCAGCCAGTGGGACAGGAAGCATTGCTCAGGTGGAGGGAAGAATGGATTCCATTAAATACCAGCAAATTCTGGAGGCAAATATCACAGCATCTGTAAAAAAGCTGAAGCTGAAAAGAGGATGGCTTCTACAACAGGATAATGATCCAAAACATACTTCAAAATCCACCATGGACTACCTCAAGAAACGCAAGCTGAAGGTTTTGGAATGGCCTTCACAGTCTCCAGACTTAAACATAATTGAAAATCTGTGGGTAGATCTTAAAAGAGCTGTGCATGCAAGACGACCCAAGAATATTGCAGAACTGGAAGCCTTTTGCAAGGAAGAATGGGGAAAATCCCAAATGATAGAATCCAGAGACTTGTCGTTGGCTATAAAAAGCGTTTAGAAGCTGTGATATCTGCCAGAGGGGGTCTTACTAAGTACTGAAGGTACTGACGCTGTAGGGTGCCCCGACTTTTGCACAGGCCAAAATGATGTTTTTTGTTTTTGTAATTTTGTTCAAGTTATAAAATAAAATGTAACTATGCATTAATGTTTCCTGATAATATTGTCTTTTTTCCCCATATCCCAGAGAGACTATAAATATGGATATTAATTTTTTAATATATAAAATATGCTGTTTTTAAAGGGGTGCCCTGACTTTCGCACACAACTGTATATGTATATGTCAATGTTGGCCTGCGACTTTGTCCAAGTTTTAAAATTTGGTCCACTGTATATTTGAGTTTGACACCCCTGGTCTAATGTCTCACATAGTATATTTCCTTTGTATCAAGTCACTTTAATAGTGCCTTGCCAGACATTCATGCATTCAGCATGCTGCTGATTCTAAGCATTCAGATGAAAAGGTCACGCTGCTTGCATGAATTCAAAGGACATATGTCATGCTTGTCATTATACATAGGCTGATTTCATTAAATTCCATTTAATTTCAAGGTGACTCTGCTCATCTGCTCCCTTAGGGAGCGCAGGTTTGGGGGTTTGTGATCTCAGGGACATGCTTGCTCAGATCGTTCCAGAGCATTACTTGAGCAGTCAACACCAAACACAAATGCATGTCATTCCAAAATAAATGGTTAAAACTGACAAAGTGTCCTGTCTGAAATGGAGCTTTACAGGCGCGGAGTCAGGGTGCCACAAGGCCCTTTTCTTTCCGGTTGTTTACTACTTAAGTCCAGCCCACCCACTTAACATGCTATATAACTGAGGCAGCGTTCATTCATTCTAGCCTGCTCCACACTCACCAAATCGCTGCTACACCAGCCTCTACAGATCCACAAAGCCCCCCATCCTCCCCAGCACCTCCATTTTAACCCTTGTGTGGTGTTCATATTTTTGTTACTCAGCCAGTGTTGGCGGGTCTGGTGGACCCGCTGCATTTTGGGGGGTTTAGTTCAACACAATCATACAACTTTATGTTAAAATACTTAACAGATGTTTCCTTCATCCCAATTACAAGCAATATATAGTAAACAGAACATACTTGGATGGTTAATTTTTGCCTCTTACCTTTGTTAGATCAGATTGATGAATTGAAATGCTACTCGCTTTTGTTTCTTTTTTAAGGAAATGCAATTAAAAAAGAAAATCAATTAAAATTTAAGTTTTGAGAGGAAAAAATCAACAAATTTACAGATGAAGCAAGGTTTTAGTAACTATTGATTTTAAAACTAACTACTGATTATGGAAATTTAACACATTAATTTCAGTTTACACAACAGAAGCTGATCACATGAAGTAACTATGTCAGTTCAGAAACACATCAGCCTCACTGAACACATTGCCTTTTCATACCAGCCTATAAACACATGAGGGGCAGAGTTTTACTGTGTGTGTTGGATATGTAGTTCTTGCACTTGAAGCATGTAGATTGTGTTTTTCTGTCTGTCTCGGGTCCACACACTTCGCAGCTCTGCTGGCTGCAGCTTCCTTCTGTTCCACTCTGGGTTCAGTGCCATCCAGATGACAAAGACGTTGTACGCTGAAATGTCCAACATGTCAAAGAATATCGCCAGTGGCCAGTGTAAGGTCCTCCCTTTGCAGCTGTACATAGTCACCAGCTCGTCCACCCCTCTTTTTGTGGCATTATAATCCATGATGATCTCTGATATTTGATGCTCTTGGCCACAGATCCTCCCATCCCTCTGCAGTGTACTCATAAGTACCACATTCTTGCCTTTCTTTGGCACATAGGATTCCAGGGCTGGTCCTGGCGATGGCTGCTGATGGTCTGGTCCTGGGACTGGCTCCTGACGGGCTGGTCCTGTGGCTCATCTTCGTTTTGGAGCTAGCTGATGCTCAATCTCATCCGCTTCTTCCAAGTCACTTTCAGATTCTGAATTTTCAGAAATGTGATCCTCACATTGTCAAACCTCTTCCTCTCGGTCTACATCATCATCAAAGGCTTCGCTGTCATCAGAAACCAATTGCAAGGCCCTCTGAACAGAGAATCTTTTTTGATCAGTTGTGATTATGAGCCACACTGGAAAAGCTATATTTATTGTGTCCTGCCCCCCAATTTGCAGCTGGGATAGAATATGAAAAAATAAAGATTGGTTCCCGCAAGACAGAGGGTAAAACGTGTGGGAATGTGAGAGCAGACTGGTGTCAGTACTTGAATTTTGCAACGATGTTGGAACCTTGTGTGGGAACGTCAATGGCAGAAACACAAAATTCACACTCACACACAGACACAGACACAGACACACACACGCAGACACACACACACACACACACACACACACACACACACACACACACACACACTCACTAACAGCAGGCCCAGACAGGGGGAGGACAGAGTGGAGGTACACAGGACCAACAGTTTATATACTTTTATTAGCCCCGGGTCCAGTGGACCCGAACATCCTGTATGTAATAGTAATGTGTAGGGGGGGTGTAGGGTGTGTGGTCATTGAAAATTTGTTTTGATAAATGCTCTTCACAGAAAATGAGCCAAGGCCAGTGAATCTGAGTTTGAAAAAATAATTACTTGTATAATTTTTCTTTTGATAAAAAGTAAAAACGGGTCCCACAGACCCGAACATCACACAAGGGTTAAAGGTTCATTATCATAACTCTTACAATTTTACAAAGAGGGATGCAGCACACCTCAGCATGTACTCTGTTCAGTCAGTGGAAGAGGACGAAGAGCCAGTTGGGAGCAATGCACATCTTGTCATGACATCTCAACAAGCTGCAAACCTGAACTGCTCATTCAGAGACACACTTTTGATGACAGTCACAAAAAACCCATTCATTCAGACTTCAGGGGTTTTCATACTGAAAAAACTGAGGAACTAGTCACCTTTAGGGTGGGGCTTTCTGTATCACTATCACTCAGCAGAATTGGTTTCTGTTTCCAACATGTATAGCTGAATTACTTCATAATTTGATGAACTGTTTTTTTTTCTCCTAAAGTACCTCTGTGATGAAGCTCCAGTAAGTGGAGTGCATGGATCGGCACATTTCAGAGGAAGCAACAGTGTAAACTTAAATCAATACCATTTTAGCAGAAAGGTATTGTTTTCATTCAGACACTTCCAAATATATTTTAATGCAGAGAGATGAGTTTTAGGGGTTTTATCAATGACTTCAGTTGGACAGAAAAATTGACAAACTCTAAGGATTTCTTTATATTTTTAGTGTCAACTCTTCAACCAGAAGCTACCAAGGATGCAAATTTTAAACTATTTCCTTAACTGAAAGTTGGCAGTGTTAACAATCAAGAATCAAATAATCTGTGATGTTTAGTTTGAAGAACAGTTGAAGTAACTGCTAGATTATTAAAATACTTAAATAGCAAAAAATGGTGACTTCATTCATCCCTTATGTTGTGTTCTGTTCAAGTTTCACCAATTTAGAAGTTTTATCTCTGAAAATTGCAGTTAATTTGTTCAGACTGACCTCAGATTCCATTACTTTGTCCACAAAGAGGATTTGAACACACAAAATAAATTGTATTGATTTGCATACAATTTTGTGAGTTTTATTCAACTTTTGTACACTCTTAATGTTCCAGATCAAAAATGGCCAGTCATAAGACATGAATGGGGAAGACAACAACCGAGCTCAGGTACATCCTCATTTGTCAGATTGACACACACACACACACACACACACACACACACACACACACTGGGTCCCCCAGCAAACATCCATATCTGCATATGTTAGGTTACACCATGAATGCTCTTGTGTTCAGATATTGGTATCTTGTTCATTTGATCAAAATGCCCTGGGCTGACGGTCTAACTCTGCCACATTTAGAAGCCTGATTTTGTTATAAGTTGACTGTTTTTTTCTGTTATCAGACAAAAACACATCTGATATACTGGTTAGCATGTTATATTATTGTTCTTGTTAGTTGTTCATTAATGTATGAAGACACTGATCTCTTTTACTGGCTCGTGTTAGAACTCAGGCTGCAGAATTTTGTATCAGCTGGAGGTTATTAAGAGAGTTATTGGGACATCCTGATAGTAAAGAATTACAATAGTCCAGCCTAGAAGTTATAAATGCATGGACGAGTTTCTCAGCATCATTCTGAGACAACATGTTCCTGATTTTTCTACAGAGGATCTACATTATCTCCATGCTCTACACTGTTGTGTTCACTAACAAAAAGAAATAGGAGACTGGTAGATGCAGCAAATGTTTCACTGCTTGCACTACTGGCCTTTCATTCCCAATCACTGCTTTTGCATATCTGCCAACCTAAATGACCCCGTTCAGATGGCTTTTGACTGGAATAAATTGTCTCCTGAATTGCAACATAAATGGTTTTTAAATGGAGATCAGACATTGGTCTGATGATGTTTTAATTGTAACTTGCAGAATGTATTAGCTGTGACCCACAGGCTTTTTGTGGCAGCTTCCATTCAATATGTATAAGCATTCAGACACCTTGGGTCTAGAACAGTTAATTAACCTCTGGTGGTAGACCTTTCCTTTGCACCTAACTTGGTCTTTGTCCTGATAGTGCCATTAACCTGTGCCCTAGCCTCTCAGCCTCCTCTATCATTACCCATGTAAAACCCATTAAAATCTCCCATTGATTTTTTGTAAAACATTTTCTGTAGCATTTGTAACACATTTCATTTTGGACATACATTATTTTATAAGCACAAAGCAATGTGGTTGGCAAAAGTAGGTTTTGTAGAAATGAAGTAAAACTGTTTCTGAAATTTATAGTTATACCAATACATTCTAAATGGGTTTAAACTCAGGTGTAAGTGCAATGACTCCAATGCATTTTGAAATGCTGGTAGAAGAAGGACAGACATTGTGGAGTGGTTCCAGATTGCCTTCATTTCAGCAATACAAGGAGGATTCATGCTATTTCACAATCATTCTCAGAATTCATGAGTTAAATTTGAGATATAACTAAACAGAGAAGGCTGTCACATGCTGAAATTAAAGAAATTCAACACTATTTAAAAATGAAAGCCTAAATGAATGTTACATGTGTTTATAGGCAGGAGAACCAAATATGAAAAAAGAAACATACATTTGTATTAAAAGCTGTTCAGATCACTACACTGTCACAAAAATGTTAGAGAACTTTCTTGTGTTTTTTTGCCTCCATGCCAGTGATATGCAGTGGCATTATGTTGTCTTGTTGGTTGTCTCTCTCATTCTCATGAATGTGATACCTCTGGGACACAGGAAATTTCTTCAAATTTGGCAGGAACGTACAGTTGGATTCTGTGATGAATTGGCTCTGTTTTTCATTTCCCTTAATGAGCATACACTTTTTAAGTCTTCACTGTATGTATATTATATGGGCTTGGACTGACCACGATCTTATCTGCAACTTGACTGACTAGTAGAAGCATACAAAAGTATTCGTAATGTGTCGACAGTAGGTGCAAATTACCAAAGCAATAGTTGGCTATCAACAGTCAAAAAATACTTTGTGATTGATGGCTTCAGTATGCAAATGATATAAAGGTGTACATTTTATTGGTCACAATAATTATATGTGTATGCTAATTTTCTATAATTTAGTAAGAGTTAATTTTAGTAAAAGTGAAAATCTAAAATTGCCACTCTAATCTCCACAGCAGTTCGGTGAGTAAACTGTATTCTAAACAGTATCCTCCTTCTCTTTGCATGTCAGACACAGTGAAGTAAAATCAAGTTACTTTGTTGTTTACACAGTTGCCACAGAAACAACATTTATTAACACTTCAGCAGTCACCAAATTAGTGTAGTAAAAAAAACATAAATAGCTGCAGTGCACCACTGAAGATGTGCAGTTTTTGAAGAAAGAATTGTTATCCTGAGATCAACATCCGCATGAGTGGACTCATTTTTCAAACCATAAAGCCTACCTTTATTTGACAGGACATCAAAGTAAATGGGTTCAACTGACCACAGAATAATTCAGCTTATCAATGTGACAAAATAAACTGCCACATAAAAAAAACTCTTGTAATGATAAACCCACAAACCCTCATGCTTGCCCACAGCAGAAACAGCAGCCAGACATGGGTGAAGCTTCACATTTACATTCATTGGTTTTAGTTTAAGCTTGAAGCATTTAAACATAAACCTCTTTTATCATACATTTGTAATTACCTTATACGAGCTACAGAATGTTATATAATGCACTGTACAGCCCTCTTTTCTTATGACAGGTTACTAGTCGATTGTATCCAGGATACAAGTGGCTGAAATGAGTTTCCTCCATAGGGTGGCTGGGCGCACCCTGCGAGATCGGGTGAGGAGCTCGGTCACCAGGGAGGAGCTCGGAGTAGAGCCGCTACTTCTCCACATCGAGAGGGGTCAGTTAAGGTGGCTTGGACATCTGTTCCGGATGCCTTTGGGATACCTCCCTAGGGAGGTGTTCCGGGCATGTCCCACGGGGAGGAGGCCTCGGGGTAGACCTAGGACACGCTGGAGGGACTATGTCTCTCGGCTGGCCTGGGAACGCCTCGGGGTCCCACTGGAAGAACTGGAGGAGGTGTCTGGGGCGAGGGAAGTCTGGGCCTCTCTGCTTAGACTGCTGCCTCCGCGACCCGGCCCCGGATAAGCAGAAGATAATGGATAGATGGATGGAGGTTACTAGTCTGTTGCCGATTTTGACTTGTAAAAGTAAAAAAAAAAAAAACCTTATAGCTCGAACTGCAAAAATGTATTATGACGTCCAGGCAGCCCCACACAAGTCAAACCTGTAGCTTCGCCCCCTCGCTTTCCAAAGAAAGCATCCTGGTGTTTTCTGAAAATGGAGCCCCCCACCAGAAACGTTTATACATAATTTCTCGGTAGATTAAAACCACAGCTTTTCCTGTAAAGACGAGGAAACCACATATTAATTGAAATGTCTGTGCATTTCTGGTTAATGTTGGATTTCTAATGGGAATGGTCATTAGCTTTTATTACGCCCTACAGGACTTTTTGGTGTCATTTGTGGCAAGTCTTTGTGAACCAGGTGGAAATGTATGTCAATATAAACCTACCAATACAGATTCAAGCAAAGGATGAGAGCACATTTTTATGAAATGATGGGTTTCATTTAGTAGATATTTGATTCTTTGTCCCTATGAAGAAGGTGAGTCCAACTATGAGACTGTTTGAACAGATTCCACAGAATTCCACAAAAAATAACATGCAGTTAAAACCAGATCAGCTACTACAGGTAGACAGACCACAAATGTAGTGAAAGCCTAATTCAGAAGTACATATGGAAAAATTCATTCCATTCCCACTGTTGGGTGGATTTTCGTCAAATTTGATATCGTGGGTCTGGTCAATATACTAAATATATGTGGGGGAAAAAGGCAAAATTTGGAGGTTTCTGGGTAAGTTACAGTGTTTTATCCAAAAATGACAATATGATATCATACACCTAAGTCACATTAGCAAAAAACTAATGAAATTCAAAAATTTGTGTGATGGACTGGCAAGGAATTTCCAGAGAATCTTTTGACAATCGTCTTATGAAGCCTGAATCCCCCTAGGTTGTCCGCCTACCTTGCCTCGGAGCCACCATCCTCACCTGCTCCATCAACCTTCCAGCCTCTAGACTGCCATTCTCTGTGACCTCATCTGTCCACTCAACCTCCTCAGTCCTTCTGACCAGTTCCTGCCCTCTTACTCTTCTCAAATGGTTGTCACTATTCACCTGCACCCTTTTTTGTTGTCACATCGTTTGCCTAAATTTTTTACTCTTTGGGTCAATTTTTTGTTCCTTCATTTCTCTTCCCTCCCAGACAGTTTTGTTATTACTCTATTCAAAGGTTTCTTTGAAGTTTTTTGTTTATTTACCCTACTCATCTAAATGTGTCTGCATTTTGGTCCTTCTTTGAGCTAAATGCAACACATATTCTGTTAGTAGTAGTCATGATACTAAATAAGCTGCAAGCAGCAGTTTGGCGGCTAAGCAGTTAGCTAGTTTTCAACAGGTACAGCACTTATAATTAAGTTATGTTTAACAAGTTTGACAAGTCTTTCATCTTCTTGCCACTTAGTAATGAGTTGAAAATTCCTTCTGCCACAGAGCACTTTAAAGGTTGTTTGAAAGCAGCCAAGCATCTGACTGTATATCAAAGAACCTAGTAACAGCTCTATTGGACAATGCTCTTAACTTTCTGAATTATTATTATACTGTCAGCCAAAGCTGCCTTGTGTACCAAACAGGAGGCAGTACAACAGAGAGATACTAATGGGAGACAAAAAGTTGCTTGAAAAATTGTGGAGGAAAAACACATTTCAAATAAACCCCAAGGGGGAAAATAATATACATATATGTGCTTTTCTGAATGACTATTGAACTGTAGATCACGTAATCAAGTGTTGTATATTCTTGAAGCATTTAGGTGAAACTTATTTTGCTGGTATAGGCCAAACAAATTTTTGCCTATATGACCAAAGGCTTTCATTTTGCAAAATTGCCAAATATGAAAAAAACCTTTTTTAAACAAATCTCTGGGTTTTTAACTCATAGCGAACATATGAGGCACATTTTTGATTTTTAAAATTGTTTTCTAGTGCATGACCTTGTTTTTAATAGCAAGCTGTAGTTTTTGAAATAAAAACATTGTAATTTCACCAGTGATTCATATACAGTACACAATTCAGTGTAAAAGCATCATAAAAGGGCACTGCAAACATTTTTTCATAAATATATGGTTATAGTATATATATATATGTATATATATATATATATATATATATATACACTCCCTCATGCAAATGGAAATCCCAAATGTCACTGGCCTATCCCCGCAGGAAAATGCACCCCACCACATGGCAAAAACATCAAATAATCAGGAACATCTTGAGGAACATGACAATCACTCGGGATGTCGATTTGACCTCCAAACTTCTGAGACCCCATTCTAATAAATCATCAACAGGATGCAGTGGAACAAGTTTGACTGACAGAGGCCCCACTGCACAAGACAGAGTACCCAAAGGATCCACTGCCAACGTCCTGGTTCCAGACCCCACAGGACACCCTGAGAGGTCCTCTGGTCCATACCCAATGGTTCAGAGCATTTTTGATGATATAGGGGGACCAACACAATATTAGGCAGTGGTCAGAATGTTAGGCCTAATCGATGTACATATGTGTGTGTGTGTGTGTGTGTGTGTGTGTGTGTGTGCGTGTGTGTGTGTGTGTGTGTGTGTGTGTGTCTGCATCTGTATATATATGTATTCACCCCTTAAAGGGTGAATACATATATAGTTTTCCCCTTTATTTGCTTTTCAACATTGAATCAGGGTAAACTTAATTAGGCTTTTTTTTTTTTTTTTTTTTTTACAAAAAATTTGAAAAAAAAAATCTGTCAAGGTAAAAACAGATTTCTACAGAATAACGTCAGTTCATTAAAAAAATACATGGTTGCATAAATATTCACTCCCTTAATATTATTATTTATCAGATGCCCCTTTGGTCACAATTACAGTACTGAGTCTGTTTGGGTAGCTCTCAATCAGCCTTGCACATTTGGACACTGCAATTTTAACCTATTCTTCTTTGCAATAATGTCAGGTTGCATGGAAATAGTGAGTGAACAGTCTTTTTCAAGTCCAGCCACAAATTCTCAATTGTATTGAGGTCTGAGCACTAACCTGGTCACCCCAGAACCTTTCTAGTCTCTCTCTTGCATTGTAAAATTTTGGGGATGACCTGCTCTAGACAGATTTATCCATGTACAATATTCTTTTCATTTGCTAATGCTGGATTTAACCGTACTTCAAGGGAAATTTTCTTGTATCCATGTCCTAACCTATTAAAGCCAGCCATAGTGATTCAACAGTGACTGGACTTTCTAAATACGGGTGTCTTTATACTATAATCACTTCAGACACATTCAATCTCCATTTCACTAACTCAGTGGTTCCAAGGCCAACTTGAATTAGGTCAGTCAACTGGTCCTTGGTACTTTAAAGGGGGTACATACTTAATAAATTACTTTTTTACATTTTATACTTTTAATTAACTGATACGGCTTTGTAGAAATGATTTATTTTGTAAATTCTTGACAAAAAGCCAAATTATATTGACCATGATTCAGTGTTGAATAGCAATAAAAGTGAAAAACTTCCAAGGAGCGGTGAATGCTTTTTATAGGTACTATATGTGACGTCTGAAAAATGAGCAAGTTGTGATCGATTCAAATTTAAATTTCAGATGGAACTGTCTGCATTTTGGGGATAATGTAGCTGTAACTGACATCTAAAATGTTTTTTTTTTTTTTTACACAAAATCATCTGAGAGGTTATTCTTGGAAACTGATGGTTTTATGTCTTAAAGACACAAAAGCCTCGATGACCTGTCATTTACTGCTTCTAAATAGCAGAAGTTGATAAAATTGAAGTGACAGTATTTGGCCCTATGCACTGTCAAAACTCACTATCTAACTATAGTTATTCTGAGTGGCATTGCCTTGGCCAAGGCCTTGGCACAGGGGCATTCAGCAAGACACTGAACTCTAAGTTGCATACGAGTCCCTTGCACGACAGCTCTGCATTGGTGTGCAACTGTGCGTGTGAATTTGTGATTGAGAAATACATTGTTAAATGCTATGTAGCACCAAAGGTTTAAAAGCACTACACCAGTGCAGACCATTTATCATTTGTGAGAAATCTAGGCATTATGACCAGTTTATGTTTATGTCATACACATAAATCATTTCTTCAGAACACCAGTGATTCTGAAAAACCAGTCCATGTATTTGATACTTTGAGATTAGACTACTGTAATTCCTCTTCATGAGGATGTCAAAACAACTTGCTGAAAAGCCTACAGTTGATCCAAAATGTTGCAGGAAGGGTACTGACAGGAATTAACAAAACATATCCGATTTCTCCCATATTACCTTCATGTTGCTGACCCCTCTTAAATCATAAATAGAATTTACAAACCTTCTCCACACATACAAAGCTCCTAATGACCAAATTCCATTCTATCTTAAAGACTTAATAGGACCATATTATCACAATAGAGGACTTCGCTCTCAGTGTGCAGGCTTACTTGTAGTTTATAGAGGTTCCGAGTAGAATGGGAGGCAGAACCTTTATTTGGATTCTCTCCTATGGAATCAGATTGTAGTTTGGAGTCAGGACATAGGAAACCACTCTACTTTTAGGAATACACTTACAATTTTCATTTTTGATAAATCTTATACTTAGGGCTAGCTCAGGTGACCCTAAAGCATCCTTTATTTTTGTTATGCTTCTGAAGGTCTTGCCTGCTGTAACCCCAAACCCTAACCCATGGTGCACTGAGCACATCTCTCCTCTCCACTCTTTCACTCTTAATGCAAATATAGTCCACTATGGCATGCCATTTAGTGATGCACAATTATTTCAGGCAATCATTGGTATCAGCTGATAAATGCGTTAAAACCAGTAATCAGTAACATTTAAGCCAAACTGCTGTATTTTAGAATACTGTGATCCCATATGGTGTTGTATAAGCAAAAACATCTAAACATGCCTCTTTACTTCCCTGCTTAGAAACACAATTGGTGAAGCTAAGTCAAGACACATGCAGCCTGTTAAAAGATTGCAGGTAGGTCATTTTGCAAGAAAGCAAACCAGGAAAAGCAGAATCTCTTTAGAACTGCAGGTCACACTGTCAGACTTAACAGCACCTCCAGTTTCAACCTGTGACCATGGTCCAGACTATAGTGGAGGAACAATAAAAGCCCCCACAGCTCAGCTGCCAGATGTTGGAGTTTATCCCAGTGAACGAGAGGGTCACGTCCCAGTTGAACCTCAGATCCAGGAGGAACAATGTGGTTTTCGTCCTGGTCGTGGAACACTGGACAGCTCTACACTCCCCATTGGGTGCTCAAGGTGTCATGGGAGTTCGCCCAACCAGTCCACATGTGCTTTGTGGATTTGGAAAAGGCGTTCGACCGTGTCCCTCGTGGCATCCTGTCGGGGGGCTCCTGGAGCATGGGGTCCGGGGCCCTTTGCTAAAGACAGTCTGATGCCTGTATGACCAGAGCAGGAGCCTGGTTCTCATTGCCGGCAGTAAGTCAGACCTGTTCCCAGTGCACGTTGGACTCCAGCAAGGCTGCCCTTTGTCATCGATTCTGTTCATAACTTTTATCGACAGAATTTCTCGGTGCAGCCAGGGGCCGGAGGGGGTCCGGTTTGGGGACCACGGGATCTCGTCTCTGCTTTTTGCACGTGATGTGGTCCCGTGGCACAGGCTGGCTGGGGGAATCTGGGTTCTGGCGGGATGAGTGGGAGCTGGCGAGGGCTAGGGAAAAGCCAGAGCGGGGCCAGTGGCAGGTAAATGCAGGCTGTTGGAGCCTATCCCAGCTGACTTAGGGTGAAGGCAGGGTTCACCTGGACATGTCACCAGTCTATCACAGGGTTACATAGACAGACAACCAAGCATACTGACATTCACACCTATGGTAAATTTATAATACCAGTTAACCTCAGCATGTTTTTAGACTGTGGAGGAAGCTGGAGCACCTGGTGAAAACCCACACAGGCACAGGGAGAACATGCAAACTCAACACAGAAAGCCCTCAGGCTGAGATTCAAACCCAGGACCTCCTTCAGGACCTGGCAAGTGTGATAGGATTACTTCATTTCCTTTTGTAATCTTATATAGCCTATTACTGTTAAAAATATATAAAAGTATTACTATGTAATGCATTACTGCCTGATTTTGTTGGTAACTGTGGTCTAAGTAAATTAGCCAACTTTAGCCAGTTGGATGATTGTGTCATAGCAAAACATCTACATACATTGAACTAAATGGTAATTTAGTTAAAGTAAATATGCAAGAACATAATTTTAAATGTTTTCTAAAAATTAAGACATGTAAATGATGTACAGTGGATATTTAGAATACAATGCAAACAGGGAATAAGAGGACAAATAGTGTAATATTGATCTTTATAATTACAAACGTGCACAAAACAAACATGCAGAGGAATGTTTGTGATTACTCAAGTAAGCTGGATTTGAAGTTTGTTTGTTTGTTTTTTTTACTTTGCAAAGAAGTCTACAGAGAGGCAGAAAACAGTCTTCATTTGATGTTTTCTTTTCTCTAATCCTAAATCGTGGA
Organism: Dascyllus trimaculatus; assembly: GCA_024666655.1. NCBI lineage: Eukaryota > Metazoa > Chordata > Actinopteri > Pomacentridae > Dascyllus > Dascyllus trimaculatus. The sequence continues at coordinate 28,281,741 of CM045465.1, forward strand.
GGAGATGGAGAGTGATGGATGAGGTATCAAAAGAAATGCTGTCCCAGAGATTGGTGTGGGCTGGTGGGATGAGGGGAGGAGGAGGGTACTGTAAGGGAGGGAAGGAAAGAGGGAGGGGGCTAATTATTTTGAAGGGTATTAAGTCATCAGATTTACTTTTATCTTGATTGCATTGTGGAAGTCGTGCATAATTAATGGAGGGAGCTTATTAGGAAAAGATGATTAGGCAAATTACACAGGTGTCGGATGCATTTTTCATCATGAATTTTGCCAGGACAATCCTGGATTTCCATCTGTTCTGCTTCTATCACAATGTCACTGCAGGGGAAGATAATACGACACAATAAAATACAAATTGCAGGATTGTAAAAAGAGAAAAAAACAGCATAACTAAGGCTTGAAAGTCTGCTGAAATAAACATAAACAGGGAATTGCCATTTCTAGATACATTCTAATCATCAGCAAGCTTTTGGCAATTGGGACATAACAAGCAGTTTTTTTAATGGACACTGGGAATGATATTTAATGACTACACTGTATAAAACAATGACTGTGCCCTTCAACATTATGTGTGGTCTGAGATCATTCTTCTATATGCGGGCTATTACTGCAGATGTAATTAAGACTCACCTTTCATTTTGTCTTTTATAGAGAATGGTTGAAAATGCCCAGTACTATTCCTCAGTGGTGTTTAACACTCTTAAGCATAGCCTTCATTCAGTGTTGTCTGTGGTATTTCACACACCTCTTTTAAAAGCAGCCATAAAATAAATGATTCTAAACCTACCTTTTGGTGCTCAAGTAAACCTTGTCAAAATATGAATAGGGTTCCACATTTTTCTAAGTATATTTTCTAAGTAAAATTTAATGACAGCGTTTTGCAAAGCACATAGAACTTAAACATTTGTAGAAAAATAGTCACTGTTGTCATTCTGCTAATCAAATTATGTGTTGATAATGACAGCCAGAGACAAGTAAGAAAACTTATAACACTGAGTGTCTTTCTGTACAGCCTCAGACCATGGCTGCCTTTCTTTCCAATGATCAAACCTCATCAGCTCCTGCATTATTGAAAGGAAATCTCACTTCTTGGCTTAGTGTGACCACCATGTCTTTTCTTGGTGTGGTCCTCTCCTGCTTTCCTTTATTGGGGTTCCCCCAGGAGTACTTCAAGGCGTCCTCTGATCATTAGGCTCTCAGGCGGTTGGGTTTTCACCTCTCACACCTATGAAACTTCTTCATAAATTCTATTCTCCCACAAGCAAATCTGCCATGCTGTTTGTGCCTCTTTTATCTCAGGCTTTTCTGTTGCTGTTGGCTGCTGAGCTGCTCATCGTCTTTCGACTGGACAAAAAAAAAGAGATTTATTGTTTGTTATTTTGTGTTTACATTGGCTCATTGGACAGATTAAACATTGACATAGAACATTTTAATATTCTTGTTGACATAAATGTAAAATAAATGCATTTGAAGATTACAGCTACAAATCCTCTAAACCAAACATGAAATCTGTTTGTTAATGCCTTTCAAAACAGCAACAAATGGACTGTTTCCTGATATGTCATCCCTCCTGTTACTGTTTAATTAGATTTTAACACAAACCTGACTATGACAATGGATCATGGTCATGGTATGGGTTTAAAGGAGTACTTCATTGGTGTTAAGGTACCCACTTTGCTGTGGTTAAAATAACCACTTAGTTAAACAATAAAGAAGGTGATAGTTAAAAGAAACAACAAGCAAGAAGCGTCAAAGTCACTTCATCAACCCACATATCCACCCTGACATCCTCCCTACAGAGTTTTTTTTATCTGTACAAGAACACAAAGAATACTTACTTCTGCATTTGTCATAATATGCATTGAATATAAAAAGGTTTTACTTGTGACAAAGAAGAACACTGACATGGTCGTTGGGGTTTGTTTTTGTTTTCTTTACTTCCTGTTCTGTTCTTCAGTTTTTCTCTTGTTTCACTAGGGTTTTCCCCTTTGTCCTCCCTTTTTTGGTTTTCCCTCCCTTTTTGATAGCCCTAATTAGTTCTACTGTGTCTTGTGAATCAACTATGTGTTGTTTCCTAAGTTGGTTCTCTGGGTATACATAGTATTGCATCTTCCTTTGTCTTTGTCAGTTCGTCCTGTTTGCCTACCTTTTTGGTTTGTATGTTTAGTTTTTTTGTACCCTGTTTGTTTCCCTCCCTGTTCACTTACCTCATGTTTGTCTGCCTATTTGCTTTCTTCATGTTTCTCATGCTTCTTTAGTTTTTTGCCTGGTTTGAATTTAAATTTTTGTCACTGGATTAGTTGTGTTATGAACCCTGGATTTTCCCTGGATTCTCCAGCCATCTTGTGTTTACTGTACCTTTTGTTAATTTCGAGTTTTGTCTGATTAAAATGTCTTATTGCACAACCTGCCAGCTGTCTGTGTCTGCACTTGGATCCTACTTCAGATTCCTCTGTGACAAAAATGTTGTACTGAGGGATTTAAATTGACTGGTGCTGACACCCTCATAGGACTTGATCAGATGTGTCCAAAAAATTATTTGCAGTGCCAAGCTGTGTACAAATTCTTGATCGTAAAACATGATCTCTGAATTAATTCACTGATATCACTCGATATGTTCACACAGTTTGATAAAAAGTCTTTAATTACTGTAATTTTCATTTACAGGACAGCTATGTTAATGAAGCAGGGTTTAAAAATGTACAGAGGTGTTGCTAAAGTGGATTTAAATTGAAAATACAGGGAAGTGATTGTGTGTAGGCCTATATATAAATGTTTTGCCTGACAGACAGGTGGACATACACATGCTGTATGCATGCGCAAGCTGCTTTCAGTTTACTATGACATGTTTGCCTTGTGATGCCTTTCCTCAACTTTATCAGTTCTAAATGACTGTAAATTCCAAATAAGGTGGAATTTTAATAATTTACAATATCCTTCTTTCAAGGCATTATCCATGACATCATGAGTCTCATGCCACTGCAAACACCCTAAAGCAGTGTTTCCCAAATAGTGGGGTGTGCCCCCCTGGGGGGCGCGTGTGACCCCGGGGAGTGTGCTTTTTTTTGCCGTAATAAAATAAAGTATAATTGCACATCCACTACAGTAGGTGTCCGGGGGTGACACCGGATCGTGACACCAGAGTTGGCAGGTCTGCATACTAGAGCCTCAGCGGCATGCTTGAGCCTCGGCGATGCTCGGCAGCGTCGCTGGCGTCCCGCGGTGTACTACAGCCTCGGCAACGCTCGGCTGCATTCAGAGACACTCAGTGGCGCCCAGCCGACGCAGGACTATTCAGATATCAAAATTATTATCCCAATACCACCACAACGAATGAATATTCTGATATTCAAATATTCGGGACCAGCCCTAGTGTTTACCATGTCTAAAAATGTTGGCAGCGGACAAAACAGTGTTAATAAAGTTATTTCTTTGTTATAAGTTGATCTATATTTCTTTCTTTTTGTATTCTTTAATGTTAATAAGGACACCATGTTATGCAGAGGTTAGCTTATATCAATTTTATAGACAGATGATACTATTTATAGTCGCAGCGGAGAGTGGGGGGGCAAAATATTTTCTTCTTCCTGGGGGGCGCAACAGAAAATAATTGAGAAGCACTGCCCTAGAGTAACTCAAATGTCAGTCAACTTTCAATTCAATTCAATTCAATTCAATTCAGTTTTATTTATATAGCGCATATTTACAACACAAGTCGTCACAAAGCACTAAACATTGTAAGGTAAAACAGGAAACAGGAAACCCAACAATCCAAGGTTGCTTTTGGATTCCCTATGAGCAAGCAGTCAGCGACGGTGGGAAGGAACCAAAAACCCCCCATGGTAGGGAAGGGGGGGAAAAAAACCTCAGACAGAACCAGGCTCAGGGAGGGCGGCCATCTGCCTCGACCGGTTGGGTGGGAGTGGGGAAGAGGAGGGAGGGAGGGATAGTAGGAGAGGTTGGGGTGGGGATGGGAGGTGGTGAGGCCAGCGGCTGCAGATCAGGGACGTTGAGCTCCAGATCCAGAGACATCCATGGAGAGAACAAGCAGGACACAGAACCTCAGGGGGGAAACATAGGTTAGTCATATGTAATGGTGATATATGACAGTACAGAAAGGAGAGGAGACGAGAGGAGCCCAGTGCATCATGTGAGTCCCTCAGCAGTCTAAACCTATGGCAGCTTAACTAAGGGACAGCTCAGGTGACCCTGAGCAGCCCTAACTATGAGACTTGTCAAATAGGAAAGTTTTAAGCTTAATCTTAAAAGAAAAGAGGGTGTCTGCCCCCCGAACCCAAACTGGGAGCTGATTCCACAAGAGAGGAGCCTGATAACTGAAGGCTCGAACTTTAAAATTTTAAAAATAATTATAATGTTTCCGAAGATATGATAGTTTTCTAGAGTACCTCACTACAACCAGTTGCAAACCGATAAATGTAATAATGCTGTCAGAGTGGATTTGGAGAGGGGAAATTTACTAACTTATTGTAGACAAACCAGGTTTTAGAACTACTATGGGCAATCATAAACACATACTGATAGCATGGCTACCAATATAACAATGGCACCAAAGAGCACTTTAATGCAGATGCAGTGATTGCCTTGCAATCACTGCATCTGCAGGCCCTCTGTATCTTTAGACTTTAAGGACAGAAACAGTCTCTTCTTGGACATGTTGAGTCTCATAATTTGATGGGTTTATGGTCCATAATTAAAAGTGGGAACAATTAACTTGCTTATGTTCCATAACAGACGGAAGATACATCTTCAAGCTGCTCTGCATCGTCTTTGAGGACACACTCACTAATGTTGCTTGGCCTAGCAGCATTGAGGGGGCTGACACGGGCAAAGGCCTTTTCTATTGCAGCTGTGGACAGCTGAAGTATCTCGTCATTGGATGATGGGGAAATCATCAGTGCCTGTTTGTTGTTGGTTGCCTCAAAACATCCGTAGAAGTCATTAAGTCTGTCTGTTAGTCTCCTGCATGCAAAGTGAAGGGCTTGTATTTGATAATAGTATGAATACTGTGCCAAAGTGCTGTGTGCCTTTATTATCCATAAAGTGGCTGTTGAGTTTCTGTTCATACTGCCGCTTTGCCACCCTGATGCCCCAAGACAGGTTCCTCTTAGAGAGTCTGTATGTTGCTGTGTTTCCAGATCTGAATGCAGCATTGCAGGCTCTCAGCAGTGAAGACATATTCCGCATCAGCCAGGGTTTCTAGTTGGCACATTGGCTTGATGGTTTTGATAATAGTCAGATCATCTATGCACTTGTTGATATAACTAATTGCAGAGTCAGTATAAACCTGCAAGGTGGTGGTGTTGTCATATGTAGCAGCCACTTTACAGATGTCCTCCTGTATGTTTTCAAAACAGTGTTGCTGCAGTGCTTAAATTGCTTCTGTTGGCCACACTGACAGACCTCAGTGATGGTGTCTATTGTTTCACACTGGCCTAGCCTAGCTCTATAAAAAGTGTTTGCAAAACAGTTATTTGTTGCACATCTCATTGCAAAGTTCACATGCTGGTAAAACGAACTCTACACCATCAGTAAGCAACGTACATAGCCTCATTGACATTAGTGGTACAGGATGATCGCCTTAAAGTCCTGCAGCAAGTAAAATGGTCTACATTTCACAGTCGTGTGCTCTACATGTGGTGAACAAAGAGTAGAGACCACCTCAGCATCCAGGCACCACAATTTATTGATGTTAACAGTCAGGCTACCACCCCAGAGATTACCAGAGTGTGAAGCAACTGGATCCGTTCTGTGGAGCAAGAAGTCCATCTGGATCGTGGCATCTGTGATGTTTTGATGCATAGAAGCTCTCCAAAGCCTGATGTAATCTATCTTGTTGTCCATAGAACAAATGTTTACCAGACTGATTGTAGGAACTGCAGGTCTGTGTGGGTTAGCAGCTAGCCTAACTTGCACTTCCACACACTTCTGTGTCCTGTCGCAAACTGGGCCCTCTCTGTCACAGTTTGTACAGAGACCCAAGCACAGACAGAAAGATGTGACAAACAGGACAAAGATTTAACTAGAAAAGCACTTGGAGAGCGCAGACCTCTGCCAAGCAGCTCATTTCACCCCATATTGGGGTTTACACCCAGAAATAATAGTCCCAGGATTGTTTTGTCTACATTGTTAGATTCCTTCACCAAGAAAACATACCCTTAGCATTTGGATTCACATTGAGATCATTATTAGTTCAATAGTTATTCCCCCAAATCATTTTTTTTGGTAATGGCGGTTTCTTCTGGATCTAGATCCATAGCTATTGATTATGCAACAAATCTGTTGGCATACTCCTGATTCAGCAGAGTCTCAGTTACATGTTGGTGTTGGCTGCATGTCTGGATCTTCATTTGTTACCTTACAGCAGGGGTCTCAAACTCCAGTCCTCGAGGGCCACTATCCTGCATGTTTTAGATGTTTCCCTCTTCCAGCACACCAGATTCAAATGATCAGCTCATCATCAGCTCTGCAGAAGCCTGATAACAATCCTGATCATTTAATCAGGTGTGTAGGAAGAGGGAAACATCAGAAACATGCAGGATAGTGGCCCTCGAGGACCGGAGTTTGAGACCCCTGCCTTACAGTGATGACCATTCCACAGGCCCTCCATTTTTTCCTGCTCTGGATCATAGTATCTGGAATTTTGTCGGGATCTGGATCAAATTTTGATATGTTGTAGAAATTACTGAGAATTTATCCTATTTTTTGCCAAGCAGCCTGGCCATTTTTGAGGAGTTATATGCACATATGCATAAATGAAAAATCCGTTCAGAACTTTTCAAGTTATCTTGCTAACAGACAGACAATCAGACAGACAAACAGAACTAATTTTACAGGACTACATTTTTACAGAGCAAGAACTGACCAGAATCGAGTATCACAGGGTGAGGAAAGTTATCAAGAGCTGGATACAGAATTTACAAACGTGCATCTGAAGGACAAAGAAGCCAAACTACTAGGCCGGAAAGCATGCACCAGTGGTGCAGCTAACAGGGTCCCAAACAATTCAAGCAGATTTAAACAAACTACGCCTATGGCAACTGAACAAATACACAACAGGTTACTGTGAAATGAGTTTAGCAATGAAACACACTATATAAAGAATTACAATGATACTGATGAACGTAACTCTGAAAGCAAAAACCAACAACTTAGGTGACAGCAGTTTGGGGGAGAGAGGTCAAGGAGTGCAGGAGAAGAGGGTTGCGTGGTGTGGCTGCAGGAATCTGGGAAAGTGTGTCTTTGGTGGTGCGGCGTGCTTGGAGAATGGGTACAATGAACTGGAATCCAGGCAGAAGAGGAATGCTGACAGCGTGGGATCAGGAGAATGGGGATAGGCACAGAGAACTAAACAGGAGAAACAAGGTGAGCAAGAGCAAAGTAACAGAACAAGAACTGAACTGAGCTGACTGGTTGTAGTACAATGGTTCAGGTAGTGGACTGAGCCCTTCTTTTATGGCAGGTAGTGAATGCAGAACAGGTGAGCCATTCCCCTTCACAGGTGTTCACGCTCACCTGATTATGCAATCACCTGCACACAGAAAATCACACACACACACACCCACAGGGAAAGGGAAAAGAGGAGGGAGCGCGGCCAGGTAAGCAGAGGAGGTGGAGAGCATGCTTAACACAGTTAGCCTGTGGTCTTTGCAGCCAAACTTTTTCTTACAAAATTTTTGAAAGACACTATCAGTCATACACATGCTCCATTCTAGCCCCAGTCACTCTGCTCACAGACATAGACGAAGACGGAGAAATATACGAAAGCAGGAAAGGCCACTGCAATCACCATTGCGCCACCATGTTAGACATCAATTTGACTCCTGTGTCTTGGCACTGGCAGAGGGTGGCAACAAGCCTGGTAAACTACCCACACACACACACACACACACACACACACACACACACACACACACACACACACACACACACACATTCATGCACCTCTCCCCCATGCCATTTCCATTTCATTTTCTGCAAAGCATGAAATTAAAGCTATTTATAACATGGTTGATAATTACATTATAGTTATTTCTTCACGATTAGGTTTCTGATTTTTATGATATAATGTCACAGTTTTAATTACACCATCTCTGGCAGCCTTCTCAGCCAGCCACACTGTTTATTCACTTCTCACATGCCCCAGGGCAGCTCAGAACCAAGATGACCACCTGATGACACCATTCACTACAGCCTGGTGATTGACAGCACTGCTGCCACCACACCGCCAGTGATTACACTGTAGAGTTTGACTTGGACAAATTTCCTATTTGATTGTGAGCCTCAAGGGTGGATGTGATGAAGTTTGACATAGACGGATCATGCCACTTTTAAAATGTCTCAGTATCTGTTTAATGGCTAATTACATTACCAAAGCAAAAAGCAGACTGGTGGAAGTCCTCTGTCACCTTGAAAGAATTAATGATTGAATTATGGATCAAAAGTCCCCTCAGGGGAGTTAAAGAAAGTTGAGACCTCATGTTAGCAGGGATACTTTAGGAAAAAAATGAATGTGAAAATGTACCCTCTAGGTATTGTGCACTGAGATTTAAGAAAGAAGAAATTGCTGAATTATTGAACAGTTATATATGCTCAATAATAAATAGGCAATAAATAAAATATACAAGCATGTCTTGATTAAGGTGAGTGTATTCCAAAACCCCAACACATGCAGGCCTTTGATTCATGTATCTGTGTTTGTGCAGTCCTCCTTCCTCCTCATATTCAACATTTCCACTTTGTGTAGCACACTTGAAAAGACATTGGTTCTTGGCTGGAGGGATGTTGTACAGAAAGAAGCCAAAGGAACGCCTTGCCTGTGGCATTGACTCAGGGCATAGTTGGAAGTCGGGACCACCCTGGATGATCATTCATGTTTCATTGTGGAGTGAGAGACTATGAGTATAAATGTGTCCCACTTGAGTGAATTGTGGATATGGCTACAGAAAACTGTGGAAACCCATAATTAATACCTTGTGGATATTTCTCTTTTTTTTCTCTGTTGATCGATTAAATCATGCAAAACACTCCTAATTATAAGGCTCCCCACAGGATGATTTGTGTCTCAGAGCTGACTGCAAATGTCATGGATGAGTGTTTGTGGCACCAGCATTGACTCTTAACTCTGCTGGAGACAGATGGGATTGAACTTTGTATGCAGCTCCCCTTCCAAATGAGCCACCAGCTGGGCCATCTAAACTAGTGCTGAAGCCATTTATCACTGTGCTGATATTGGCCTTTCAATAAAACTCATGTAGTGGCCAGTCGGTGCCCCACTGGAACTGATATGATAGAGGATAGGACATGGCTTCACTTAATAGCTTTAGAGGTGTCAGTCTGGAAAAGCTGTAATGAAACATTCTTCACTATTCATTAAAGATCAAACATTGATAGTAAGATGACAGGATCATTTGAGAATTCATTGGAGGCATTACAATTTCAGGGAATGGGCTGTTGTGAAGAAAACCTAGACACAACCCCATCTCCTAACAATTATGTTTGTAGTGTATATTAGATGCAAATGTACTTTTGAAATAACCATAATTCTACCAGCTCTCTCTCTCTCTCTCTCTCTCTCTCTCTCTCTCTCTCCCCCCCTCTCTCTCTCTGTATGTGTGTGTTTTCTCAGATACATTCTTTAAGGATGTATTCAGAAGTGACAAAATGTTTATTGTGAATGAGTTAGCTAAGTTGCTGACAATGCTTTGCTTTGTTCCCCAAAAATATTTATAGGAACTATTGTTATGATAAACTCTATACTGACAACTCTCAGCAAATGGTTAAGATTTTGGAATGATCTTTGTCACAGTCCAAGTTCTGAGCTTGTACACCCAACCACATCTCCATGATGTCTGTGAGGCAGGAAGACAGCTTTGTACACTTGGAAAACAGTACCAGGGACAACAGTTGTGATGTGTTTCCTAAAAATTGTATTTGACCAAACCTTAACAACACATAATAATTATAATGTAAGTATTCAAGCTGGGGCACTTAATAATGTAAGACATTCAGTACCCCAGCTTGAATACAACAATGTGAATACACATATGTGAAAACTCTAAAGAATAAGTCAAAAGTAGAAAACAAACTAAACCGAAAGCTGACACACTGTCACCCTGTATTCTGATTTTTTTTATTTGTTCTAAAGGTGAACCAAACTGTCAGCATTTACACTCACTGTATCACGGTTGAACTGTGCCAAAACAACTTTATATTAACACTTCGTAATAAAGTAAGTCTAACTTAAGACAACTTCCATAACACATTATGCTGTAACCTCAGATAAAGAAGTAAATATCCACATATTTATAATCAATCTGTTATGGAGTGTCACATCATCTCCCTGTATCTCTGATTATATAAAAAAGACAAAGCATGCTCCTAGTCTTCATTTTGTTACAGTACGATAGTTTATTTTGAAATTAATAATGTATGAACATTTAAAATTGTAACCAGGACTACTGAATTTAGTTCCACATTTACATTAATCCTATAATGCCGCAGGTATCATATTTGATACATACATTTCTGAGACTTATTGCATCACCATATGGTAAAAACTTTGTATAATGACGTATAAAGATGCATACTCCTTTTGCCTTTTAAGGAGTGCTTTTAAGGAGTGCTGAATGCACTGGACGCATTCTCTATGAATGCATCTAGTGCATTCATAGAGAATGGTAACTGGAGAACAAAAGGTCTCACACACATCTTTCTGAAAGAATTACCAGGCATAAATTGTCTATCAAAACCAGAAAATCTGAGAGATGTTAACAAAGGGTGAGACATGAAATTATACCTTCTATACTTTGGTCATGTACTAGAATTCATCTTCAGTGAAACATTTAAGTAAAGCAGTGATCTGCGATGGCCTTTTTTTTGTATTTGATGATGTTTTTATGCCTTTATAACTGCATGTGCTCTCAGTTGTTATATATGTACTCTGTGGATGCTCATAAATATGCTGGTCCTACCTCCAGCTGAGGAGTCAACAAACTAAAGGGTAAATGTAAAGCGTAAAGAGTACGCATGGCCTTTAAAACAATGTTAAGGTGAAAGTAATGGTACTTCTCAAGGCCAGGACAGTAAAGGTTGCACACCTCTTTGTTGGCAGAACCCTCATAGTTCTGACAGTCCCTCAACATGCAGCTCTCCCAGTGGCAGAGCAAAACACCACAAAAGGTTTGGAAAATTGCTGCTTCTGACCTTTTCTCATCCACTCAGGTGTATGTGTGTGCCTGCCTGCGTGTGTTGGTGATGTTGATTATTGGCTGTGGGTCATAAGTACAAGTTTAAGGGTGAATAGCCCTCTGAGTTGTGGCTTTGTTGGCAATGTTTTCTTGTGTCAACTCTGGGGGTTAATTATAGCTGCCTGACCTTCTCACAAGTCTTCATGTAAAAGGCAGTAAGCACTCCCAGGACTATGAGTGGTAGATCATGTTTCATCCCAAACAAGTAGAGTTGTTATAGTTAACACTCTAAAACAAGATTTTATAACTTGGAAAAGTTACCTGGGCAATGATCCTTTCATTTTCCATTATGAACAGTGTAAACAATAAAACTACTCTCTTCACACTGCAGAATGTTCTATCTGGAATTGGAGCTTTCACATACATTGGGTGTAACTATCATGCCCTTCACCTCAGCCACAGCTTAGCTGGCAGTTCCCCCTCCTTTCCCCTTTCCCCTTTCCCTTATGGGCGTGAGTGAGGTGTGTGTGTGTGCTTTTCCCTGTGCAGATCTGATAATCAGCTGAGTGAGGACACCTGTGACTGGAAGTGACTCACCTGTTCTTGATTCCTCACCTGCCTCACATGCTTTGTTCACGATTTGACGTTGGATCATTCTACTACATCCAGTCAGTCAACTCAGGCCAGCTCAAGTTCAGTTTTGTTCTTTTGCTTTGCTCGCACTAACCATTGTCTCTGTGTTTAGCTACTGGTGTTGCTCCCTGTTGGATTCGCATCTCCTCCACCAGCCTTCCCCCAGCTGTCCCCTTTCTTACTGTCAGTCACATGTAGCCCTGAGGTAATTAACATAACCTTCCAAATAAATAAAATGTAGTTATATGGTTGTATGTTTTTTATTGTGAAGTGCATATGTTATGTTCATTGGTAATCTGTTTGAACAATTATACGTTCTGCTGCCTTAATAAAGGCTGTGTGCAATGCACATGTTAACTTTGTCTTTAGTTTGGTAATGAGTTCAACCCATGTTAATGTGTTATATGAAATTGGTTGGTAATGAATGATGCCATCCTGTCATGTGATTGGCTGAGAGGCGGGAGAAGAGTGAGCGGAGAGGTGAAGGAGCGAGGCAGCAGCCACGACTAGCAGAGCTACGAAGAGAAGTAAATAAGAATTAGAAACTTATGCAAATGGATTTCAGAGTGAGGTTTATGATTTGTATGTTTATGCTGTACACCATTATGACAAAAGGAGTACAAACTAGTGAATCTGTGTGCTGTGGAGACACTCAGGAGCAGGCACAGTAGCTGATATTGTGCGCATAGCCACCTTGCTAACTGCTAGCTCGCACGCCTGCCACAGGGGACACTCAGAGCCACACAGATGTGGACATGAGACACAGGGAGCATTGGACTTTTCTGAAGGAGAATTTAAGTTTCCTGTTGGATCACGTACAGTTCTCAACCTTTTACTTCAAACCATTTTGGAGGTAACATCAGAACTACAGGACAGACTCTGGATTTGTGAGTATTCTGCTCTGACTTCTGTTCACTTGGAGAGACCTGGATATATATTTTTTTTCTGAGCATATCTTGGTACCTCTCAGGCCTGCAACTGAGAGGGTTTCATATAAACTGTTATGGGTCACTGGTTTGTGTGAATGTGTGTATTAATGTTTGGGCCCAACAAAAGAATTTAGAATGAGAAGTGATGCAAGATAAAATGTCATTTATTGTTTTTGTGTGGTAATTCAAAAGATGAGTTTGTCATCTTACGGAATTAAGTTGTATGTTTTTGAACACTTAGCTTATGTGTTAAACTTTTTTGTCAACTGTGAATCATTTTTGGGAAGATATAGCTTCATTGTGATTTATGTTCTGTTCAGGGTAAAGTGAATGGTTGTCATATCCTTCACCTTCAGCTCTGCTTAGTGGCAGCCTTTCCCTTTCCTCTCCTTTCCTCTCCTTTCCCTCCTTTCCTTTTTCCCCAGTTGGACAAGGTGTGTATGCGAGTAGGAATGCGGGCAGGTGCAGGCTATTCCATAATCACCTGAGTGAGCACATCTGCGATGTAGAGTGGTCCAACTACAACTTATCTACCTCTACCATAAAAGCCCGGCTCAGACCACTACTCGACACCGAACCAGACCGTTGACTAACTTCAGTTACTTTAGCCAGTAGCGTAACAACGTCATGATGGGCCCCGATGCAAAAAAAACTTTGGGATTGATCCGTCGATCCGAATACGTGTGTGCTGCTGTGGCATCCTATAGCCCAGAGTGTCCACTTTCCAGCTTTCCTTGGCGGGGCAGGAAAGGATCTGCAGTTGAAGAAGCGGGTCCTTAGCAAGTCCGTCTTATCCTGGAAAAAGGATTTTCTCCACATCTGCTGGTGTGGAGAAATGTTTGGGTTGCTGAGCGTTTCTCCAGTCCAAAAAGCGTGGAACACTTGAAACAGTCTTTCGGTCATCTAGCTAGTCAGCAACTGTGGCCTAGGTTGGAAATAGTGCAAACGTTGGGAAATTTTTCCTCCCTTTCGGTAACTCGCTGTAACGAGGCTGAGAGCTCAACTCGCCACTCAGGGAATACACAATCTTTATCAAGGGAACAGTTGGACGTTGCCACAAATTATAAGTACCTCAATGTCCACAATAGTTTACAGTAAGCTGGACTGGACTAAAAACATAGAGGCACTTTTCAAGAAAGGTCCGAGCATCCTGTTTTTTCAGGAGACATCTTTCAACGTCTGCCGAACCATGCTGCAGATGTTTTATCCCTTGTTAATGGCCAGTGTCATCTTCTACGTTGTAGTGTGCTATGACAGCAAGGTGAAGGCAGTCGATGCTAACAGACTCATCAAGCTCAACAGGAAAGCTGATTGTGTCAGCTCATTTCAGAAATTCCCAGCTCATTCCTCCAGACCACAGATTTTGAAACCCCGTTTCTCTGCCGATCCCTAACCTGTCTTCTGCCTGCCTTCCCCAAGTTGCTGCATCCTGACCACCCTGCATCGGTGACATATTCGCCGTCCTGATCCTTCACGCTGCCAACCTGTCTCCTGCAAGCCTTCCCCGAGTTTGAATGCCCCTTTACTTTAGTTTCCTTTTCCCATGATTGATTCCAGTTACATTCCTTTGTTAAATCAACCCTTTGTAATCTTTCACCTGTCTCTACCTGATCCCAGACCCACCCTGACAGTATCGTACTTACATCTTTTTGCTTTGTATTTTTATGCTCTCATTTTCTTATGTTATGTCAATTGTTTTTCTGAGCAATATCTGGCACAAAATTTCCTTTGAGATTAATAAAGTCTTGTCTCTTCAGTTCAGACTTGTGCAATGTTGAAAGTAAAATGGAAATGTTACTAGGTCTGACCGAGTAAGATTGCCGGCACTACCAGGATGTGCATTCAGGCATGAAGCTTACATGCTTTAAAATTGCTGCCAGATCTTAGGACCATGATATATATCTAAAAGACCTTTTCAATTCAATTCAATTTATATAGCGCATATTTACAACATAAGTTGTCACATAGCATTGTAAGAAAGCACAGGAAACAGAAAAACAGGAAACAGAAAACCCAACAATCCAAAGTTGCTTTTGGATTCCCTATGAGCAAGCAATCACCGACGGTGGGAAGGAACCAAAAACCCCCTATGGTAGGGAAGGGGGAAAAAAAACCTCCGACAGAACCAGGCTCAGGGAGGGCGGCCATCTGCCTCGACCGGTTGGGTTGGGAGTGAGGAAGAGGAGGGAGGGAGAGATAGTAGGAGAGGTTGGGGTGGGGATGGGAGTTGGTGAGGCCAGCGGCTGCAGACCAGGGACATGGAGATCCAGATCAGGAACGTTGAGCTCCAGATCAGGGACGTTGAGCTCCAGATCCAGAGACATCCACGGAGAGAACAAGCAGGACACGGAACCTTATGGGGGAAACATAGGTTAGTCATATGTAATGGTGATATATGACAGTACAGAAAGGAGAGGAGAGGAGCCCAGTGCATCATGTGAGTCCCTCAGCAGTCTAAACCTATGGCAGCTTAACTGAGGGACAGCTCAGGTGATCCTGAGCAGCCCTAACTATAAGACTTGTCAAATAGGTAAGTTTTAAGCTTAATCTTAAAAGCAGAGAGGGTGTCTGCCCCCTGAACCCAAACTGGGAGCTGATTCCACAAGAGGAGCCTGATAACTGAAGGCTCTGCCTCCCATTCTACTTCTGGAAACTCTGGGAGCCACAAGTAAACCTGCAGTCTCAGAGCGAAGGGCTCTGTTAGGATGATAAGGTACAACAAGGTCCTTAAGATATGATGGAGCTTGTTCATTAACAATTTTATACGTTAAGAGCAGGATTTTAAATTCTATCCTGGATTTTAGAGGCAGCCAATGAAGAGAAGCTATTACAGGAGAAATATGATCTCTTTTACTGGTTCCTGTCAGAACTCTGGCTGCAGCATTTTGTATCAGCTGGAGGTTTCTAAGAGAGTTACTGGGACATCCTGACAATAAAGAATTACAATGGTCCAGCCTAGAGGTTACAAATGCATGGACTAGTTTCTCAGCATCACTCTGGGACAAGATGTTTCTGATTTTGACAATATTACGTAGATGAAAGAATGCCGTCCTGCAGACTTGTTTTATATGTAAGTTGAAGGACATATCCTGATCAAAAATAACTCCAAGGTTTTTTACGGTAAAACTGGAGGGTAAGGCAATACCATCTAGGGCAGGGGTCTGCAACCTTTATTATCAAAAGAGCCATTTTGCCCCCTCTTCTACCAAAAAAAATTGTCAGGAGCCGCAAAAAATAACAGAGCTTGTAAACTTTTAAAGGTTTTCATCTTTTATTTATTTTACCTGTTACAACCACTGAATATAAAAACAGAAGTGCAGTGTGCATTTGTAGGCGTACTTTGAAATAAATTAAACTGTGAACTGTAGGCCTATTTAAGTCCTTTCCTATATTTGTGTAAAAGTAAAATAAAAACTACCCCTCTTTAATGTAAATAAAACATTTAGCTGCAGCTTAGCAGCTTTAAAAATAAACATAAAATTAGGAGCGTCTTTGACAAGCCCATGTCAGTGTTTTCTGGTCCTCTGGGTTTTTTGCTCAGCCTGCAATCAACTAAGCATCTGAACATACAAAAAAGACTACATCATGTTCATCATCATACATCAAGTTCCGAAATTGCTCTCTTTCGCTCATCTTCGGTTGGGTATTTTTCGGCAAATGCAGAGTGCTTGTTTTGGAAGTGTCTTTCAACGTTACAGTTTTTGTTGTTCGATATCTTCTCGCCACATATCAAGCACGAAAGTAAGCCAGCGTCATTGCCGATGAAGGCAAATGAATATGTCCACGCTGAATTAAACTCTCTATTTTCTTCCGAAACTTTTCTTTTTTGGGATTTTTCCATGGTTAGGCCATTGCAGGGTTCGCACACTACAAAAGCTGACCAGCACGTAAAGGCGAAGGCTGATGACGTTATGTGACTGACGTATATTTTCGTTGACAACTTAGAAATTAAAAATAGTTCTTTTAAAATTAGATGGCATTAACTCAAACTCCAAGATAACTGCCCAATAAAATAAACTAATAATATGAATAAAAATGAATTAAGAAATACCATTTATTTATGTTCGGGTTTTTTTTTTCCAAGGCCAAAGGGAGCCGCTACAATGAGGGTGAAGAGCCGCATGCGGCTCCGGAGCCGCAGGTTGCCGACCCCTGATCTAGGGTAACTATCTGGTTAGATAGTGTGTTTCTGAGGTGTCTATAGGGCCAAATACAATAACTTCAGTTTAATCTGAATTTAAATGAAGGGAATTACATGTCATCCAGGCCTTTATGTCCTTCACACATGCTTGGAGTTTGACCAAGTGATTGGTTGGTCTTTTGTTGTCAGAAAGATGTTACAGACATAAAGAAACTCTAAAAATTACTTCAAAAATGCCAGAGGTGTGTTTTTCACCACAACATTTGGTTTTGGTTATAGCACTACAAAAATGTTAAATAAAATGATGAGGTATCATTATTTGGAATGGATCAAGTGTTGATCAAGAGGACAGTAAAGATCATTATCATCTTTCATCCTTAATTGAGAAAAACAAGAACAATCTCAGGTTTCTTTTCAGCACTGCCTTGTGTTCTGTCAGTAGTGAAGATTTCATGATCGTCTTTGCAAATAAAGCTTTGAATATTAGACAAAAAAATCATGAACATGTCTTTAGGTACAGCAGCTCTGGAAGCATCCATTGAACTAGATTTATACTTGGACTGCTTCTCTGCTGCAAATCTGCCAGAGCTCATGTAAAGAGTAAATTCCTTAAAACAAGCAACATATTTATTAGATCCCATCCCCACGAGATTGTTCAAGGATATATTTCCTTTAATTAACACTGCTGTTTTAAATATCATTAACTCCTCTTTACTAATAGGCTATGTACAACAGGCTTTTGAAGTTGCTGTAATAAAGCCACTTCTCAAAAAGCCTACTCTAGATCCAGGTGTTTTAGCCAATTATAGGCCCATATCATAGCTACACATCTCTGATCTCCAGCCGCTGGCCGAACCACCTGCTGTCCTGCCATCCCACCCCAACCTCCCCTGATACCCCCCCAACCAGTTAAGGCAGATGACTTCCTTCCCTGAGCCTGCTACTGTCAGAGGTGTTTTTCCCCCTCCCTATCCCAGGGTTTGTTTGGTTTTTGGTTCCTTCCCACTGTCGCTGACTGCTTGCTCATAGGGAATCCAAAAGCAACTTTGGATTATTGGGTTTTCTGTTTTCTGTTCTTCCTTACTGTCTTAAGCGCTATGAAATGACATATGTTGTAAATGTGCACTATATAAATAAAATTGAATTGAATTAAACATCACTTGGTAGCTGAAATAATGTCATTTCCCCTGCCACCATCTCCATGCAGTGGCAGCAGGTGCCTATTTTTCCTCTCCTTCCTTTCCCTCCTCCCTCGGGTGGGCGTGAGTGAGGGTGGGGTGTGGTCGTCTCCTGAAGCTCATCAGTCACCCGATATAAACTGGGCTCAGACGACTACACAATGCCAGACTGTTGAATAACCCAGTTCATCAACCCAGGTCATTTTTCTTCTACTAGTGTCTCTTTTTCCATGCTTCTTACTAACTCGTGTTTCTCTCCATCTCCAGTCCGTGACCACCCCTGCCAAGATCCTGCATGCTTGCCTCGTCTGCCTACCACCGAGCTTCACCTCTCCCTCATCAATCCAACCTGGTTCTGTCTGGGTTCACCCACAGAAGCACTCACGGCCTTGCACCTGCCCCTTCCATGCTACGCACCTCATGAGTACCAGTTTAGTGTCATATTAGTGTATACTGATTGTGTGCTTTTTCCTCTTTGTGTCGTCTGCCAGTTCGACAATATTTTGTGTGGCGCCTTTGTTAACTTCAGTCCAGCTCTAACTTTCCTACCTTGGTCATACCAAGTCCTGGCTAGTGTCCTGCACTGTCTAAATAACATCTCGTGCTTTGTAAGATTAAGTCTATCTGCTTGTATTTTTGTCTTTCTGCGCTTGAGCCTCTGACCCACTCTGTGTCAAATAAAGTACCACATCCAGTCACATGGGTCCAACTAGTCAATCTGCTTGCACTCCTATTTTTGAAGGTTGTACCCTTTCATTAGTACATATATAACCATTTCTCACCACTTTGGCTGTCTCTATAATACAATATGCCATTCACCCTTCATTTGGAGCCTATGCTCCAAAAGAGACAATACAGTAATTCTGCACCAAGGGCAGGTAATCTTTATTGAAGGCCTGGAAACAATGGCAGCCATGGGGAGTTTACATGGTAATAAATGAACAAATCCAGGAGTGATTAACTCCCAGTGTAATCCTATTGAGTTCAATCAAAGTGAGCAAGTAGTACTTTT
Source organism: Dascyllus trimaculatus (assembly GCA_024666655.1). Lineage (NCBI taxonomy): Eukaryota > Metazoa > Chordata > Actinopteri > Pomacentridae > Dascyllus > Dascyllus trimaculatus. The sequence continues at coordinate 28,300,841 of CM045465.1, forward strand.
AGAATAAAGGGTGAAATAAGTGGGCAGAAAAAAAGACTGATTTTGAGTGTGGCACGAGAAGAAATGGTTACAGGGGACTGCTTCAACAAATGAACAATTTCAAGTATTCAGGAGGTATTTGAACATGGGTGAAATGCTCACAGGGGAGAGGGATTTTTTTCCCTCGTCTCTGGAACAGTTACACAGTTACACAGTCAACATTAGTGCAGTAACTTGTAGAGAGAAAATGGAACCAGACTTCAGAGCAGAAATGCCAGGATATTGTGATACTACTTCTTTGTAAGTCTTTTTTGGGCCTAAAGTGATCAATAAAAATCTATACCATAAATGACAACCAATCAGTCTGTTCAGAACAAGCTTACTGCTACAGCAGTAAAATGTATTATGGTAAAGTCATATTATAGTGTTCTCAGTTTTCCCAGAGTTACAGACATTGACATCCATTTATGGATTTAGTGTTTAGTAAGATAAAATGCTGACAGGTAATTTGAATATGTAACCAGAGACTCCGTCATGTAAAGCATTGCCCTAAGGAGGGTGTCAATAGATAATTATTTTCAGAGGCAATACATTGAGAACATATGTTGACTGGACCATCTGCTGGTGGACATGAATACAATGAAAAAACAAAGTGCTCAAAAGTATTTTATTTCTTTGACAGGAAAGGCATGATTATTCTAAAAGACTGATTAGACATTCCTTGTCGATCATAATCCAAAAGATTTGACAGCTCAGACCAAACAATATTTAAATCTTAGTTGTGTGTTACAGTGTGCTGTATGCTACAGTGTAAATACATTAATACTTTAGGAACAGATTAAATATGTTGGTTTTGGGGTGATTCGGGCAAGAAGGCAGCATATCGCCCTCGAGCTGCCTGTGGCTCATTTGCATAAAGTAGACTAAACTTCAACTTTATGCAAATAGGGTGTGAGAAGCGGGGGTCCGACACCTCGTGAAACTTTTGGACTGAACTGGTACAGAGCGGGTCTGAGACTAAAATACAGAATAGCGAAGAGACAGCCAGACAAGAGTTATATACAATAATAGACAGACTTAATTTTATGAAAACTTAAATTTACAGGCAGACACAATAATCAGGACTTGGTATAACCAAGCGGGGACAAGAGATCATTAGGAATACGCAGTCAGCGTGACAACAGATTGAACACTAGCAATTTGGGGTTCAGTGTCTTGCCCAAGGACACTTTGGCATGTGGATGGGCTAGAACCGCCAACCTCACGAGTAGTGGACAGCCCACTCTACCACCTGAGCCACAACCACTGCCCATCTTTATGAATTCTTATAAGACTAAACAGCAGAACAGTGTTGAGTATGCCAGTGTGGCCAGTTGGAAGGTGAGGTAGATAGGCAGCTGTTTCCCAGTACAGATAGCCACCCCAGCTGGTTCCTATATAGTTCACCATCAGCTGTCTGGGGACTAATCACCTGCCGGCTGACAGCTGGACATACTCCAAGTTGCATTTGTGAACCCACACCTGGCATACACCTGCAAATTCACACAATGAAAAGATTCAGAAGGAAAACAAATTATGGCCGCAGTTGTAACAGTTATAGGTTTTTTGAGTCACTGTTGAAGTCACTCCAGACTGCAGGGTTTTAAATCCCACAGTTTGAGAGCTCCAGGGATTAATAAATAATATTTTATTTATCATCTTAATTAATCATACAGGAAATAAATAATGGATTATTCTGCTTCTTTAAAGGCAGCTTTATGGCAATATAACAATAAGTATACATAGTGCATTTTTTGAAGCAATATATATTAAAAGGGAAACAGAAATGTTCTACCAATGAGCAGTCATTTAAAATAAATGTAGATTCCATAGCCTCATCCACTAGCCCCCACCCCCACCCCGTCTGATTCATCAGAAGTTGACTTTGTGTCCTTACTATTTCCAGTGCAAGCAGTGAATAAGAGGAGAAGAACAGACACTGTCGAACAAGGTCATGGGCGACAGGATCGGAGCAGGGCCACAGAGCAGATAGTATTGATAAAATAGGAAATATGATCACCTTCAGTCTCTGCTTATTCATTTGGGGACGAGACGGCTGGGGAGATAGAGAAATCAGAGGGAAGACAAAGGGAATGTGTAAGGGATCCTTCTGGTCTCTTAGCATCTCACTATATCCTCCTGCTGTCTGCTGTTCTAATCAGTGAAGCAGCGACAGCCATCCTGTCTTACTGTTGCTTGGCTGCCACTCCACAGCCTATTGATGGGAGTTTTGGGCGGCCCAGCCCAGCATTTTCTCATCTGCTGATGGAGTCAGACCGTCTGTCCAGTCATTATCCAAAAATGGGACACCCTGAGTTGAACCTGAGAAGAGGACTGAGGAAGAGACCCTAGTTTACGTATCATATCAACTAATTGATAAAGCTCTCATGCTTTAAGTGAAGAATTTGAAAGTGGAACCAGGTGTTAAACCAGACAGATCAATGCTGACTTTTGACCTTAGTGGTACTGAGGCAAATGTATGGTTCCACTTGTCTGTCTGCAAAGGAGCATATGGCCATTTGCACAAACAGCTTTTTATCCAATTTACGAGAAATTGTGCATATTTTGCATTAGTTCTGAATTTTTCAAAGCATCTTCTGGTGCATTTATTGCAGTTTCTATCAATCACTTTGCAGTAACAAAAACATTCATTTTCATGGTGCGCCCCTTACATGTAGCTAGGGAGTAGGGATTCAGACAGGAAGTAGCCCTACATTTAACTAGCACAGTAGGCTTCAGTTCACAGTAGGATTGGTTTGAGTGTGTTTAAGGCACTTGTGACACAAAAACAAGCAAACTACAAAGTCCAGTTAAGTGCCAGATTAAAGTTTATAAAAGCCCATCAGACTCCACAATCCTTTGTAATATCAGAGACAGATTTTTTTTCAGCAAGTTATCATGGTGGCAACTGTATGATTTTACATAGTAACAGTCACAAAGTAGCATGTTTTCCCTGTGCCTGCTTGGGTTTTCTCAGGGTGCTCCAGCTTTATCCCACAATCCAAAGACATGCTCGGTTAACTGAGCAAGACTTTGTGCAAGAGGCCATTGATCTGATTTTGTAAGATGATGAAGCAGAAAGTGATTTGGAGTAAAATGTAAGGTCGTGAAGGAGACATTTATGTTGAATGACAACACAATCAGCTGTTTCTAAAGTCCACACCAGATTGCAGATCGGATGGCAGCAGAAAATGTCATTCAGGTTCTTCCAGGACCCAAAAGACAGGATATTTCCTCATTTCAATCATTATCAGGTCAAATTTCCTTGGATGCCCACGACAATTTTCTGTCACAATTCATGATTGTTCATTGCGACAGTGAGATCCTCTGCAGTAAATTCAGTATTGTCGGTCAGTTGGTCTACGCAGGTACATAATGGTCTTCCAGTGCAACTTTAGCCATGAGTTGGCTTCCAAAAAAAGGGTTTGACTGACAAACTCAAGTTTGACTTTACAGCAGTGTTCTCCAAACACAATCTTTGTTGTCTAATAGCAGTTAAAATTGGGAGAAGTTTTCCATAGACTCGTTATTTTGTTAGGTGCTACTACCATGAAACAATGAGGATGGCACGGAGCATTCTAGTGTAGGTGCCATCCAGCTTAGATTCCCACTGTTTTAGAGGGGTCAATGCAGTCAGGTTGAATGCTTTAGAAAAATCTACAAATAAAAGTACTGAAGTATGAAGATTTTTTGCACAAACACCTTCTGTGATCCTTCTTACTACTATAATTTGGCCTGCTGTGGAGTGATTCTTTTGAAAACTGTTTTGGTTGTTTTGCTGTATTGATTCTAATTCTGGTTCTACCCAGTTAAGCAGCATTGTTTCAAAAAAAAATTGCAGCGATTGGGGTCAAAGTTACTTCTTTAATTTTTTGCCAGTCCTAGATCACCTTTCTTAGGGACGGGACAAAAAAATCCTTCAGTCCATTTTTCTATGGGGCTTTTATTGTTAACATTATTGCAGAGGTGAAGAAGATTGTCACTGAACTCTCCATTTTCCCAAACTTCAGCAGGTACACCGTCAAGACCTGGTGCTTTTCTGTGTTTCAGTTTGTCAAGTGAATTTGTCAATTCAACCCCTGTGAAGATGCCTTGTTTGATGTTTAGCCCATTTTTAACAATTGATTGAATTGGTTCTTTTGAAGTTTTTGGAGGTTTACCAACATTAGATTAGATTAGTTTATTTGAAAGGGGACAGCGCAATTTCATAAAACACATGGTTAAACATGGTTAAAAAAGTCAGACTTAGCCAGAAGGCTATTTTTCATCTGTAGTCCCCTGGCCCTGATATAAAAGAGCACTAAAATACATCTACATGAAAACAAATAAATGGTTAATACATATGACAAAGGTCCTTCAGATAACAGTTACAACATATAAACAACACATATAACAACCTGTTAAAGGAGCAAAATATGTACTATGTTATAGCTAAAATCAAAGCAACAAGATCAAAATTAAAGCTGCAAGCAGCGTCGGACGGGCCCTCGCCCCCCCCACACCGCCTCTGTGGAGATGATTTGAATGTCTACAGCACGCAATTGTGTTTGTCTCATCCTGCTCTGCACATGTCCCAAATTTTATGTCTCTAGGACAAAGCAGTGATTTTATATGAATTTTGGAAATTTCTAGGGGGCGCTGTGGAGCTGTTTGACTGCTCCACAGTGTTGAGGGAAAGGCTGTCATCAAGCATATCAAGTTTCATTCACATTTGATCATGTACAGTCAAGTTATGAGGTTTTAACACTTCATGGCCACACGTTCAAAATGGTCGCCCTGTCACACCCACACCGTGTGACGCAGCTACGAGGTTTTAATAACTTTTCATCCTGGAGGGGTCCAGATGCCACACAGGCAATTTCATCAGATTCGGATAAAAATCCTGGGAGGAGTTCGTTAAATTCCAATGTCTCCGCATGACCTTGTTTAGGGGCGCCATACAGCCGATTGGAATTTCGGCTGTGCAAATTTGTTGGTCTTGGGATTTTATATGTCTGTACCAAATTTCATATTAATAGGATAAAGCAATGATATTATATGAGTATTTAAATATTTGTAGGGGGCGCTGTGGAGCCGTTTGATGACGTGCATTCTTAAGTTGTATATTAAACGTTAGTTTTTGAGATTAATGAGGATTTGTGTGGATTTGGTGATTTTACGTGGATCCCTTCACCTCCAAAACCCATGTCGTTCAACATGGCGAATTTGCTCAAAATGGCTGCCATGCCACGCCCACACCGTGTGCCACAAGATTTTAATAACTTTTCATCCTGGAGGGGTCTAGATGCCACACAGTGAATTTGGTGAAGATTGGGTAAAAATCCTGGGAGGAGTTCGTTAAATTCCAATGCCTGTGCACTGCATTTTCTAGGGGGCGCTGTGGAGCTTTTTTGAAATTTCAAAAGCAGGAATGTTTTTGTCTCGGGCTACTGTACCTGTGTACCAAATTTCATGAGTTTACGTGAAACTAGCTGTATTAACTCCACTAAAGCCCAATTTTCAAGGTGGCGCTATTGAGTCATTTTGCCATTCATATGTGTAATTCCCCAAGAATATCAAACTTTTCGCCAGTCCTGATGTGTGTGCAAAATTTGGGGAGTTTTTGAGCATGTTTAGGGGGTCAAAATTGGGTTCAATTTGGCGTAAGAAAAATAAAGAAACAAACAAACAAACCGCCAAACAAACAGAGCAGGAACAATAGGGCCTTTGCCTTTTCGTGCTCGGGCCCTAATTACAATACAAATGACAAAATTAACAAACGGCACAACAGGCTCGTCTTAGTGTTTGCAGACGTAGGTGTTACTAAGCCACATTTTCAAATTTTTTGCAAAGGCCTTATAAATGGTTAGTTGTTTGATCTCCTCAGGTATTGAGTTCCACTCACTGGCACCTCTCACTGACCAGGCCGACTGACTGAAAGTGCTCCTGTGCAGAGGGATAATGCAGTCACCTCTGACAGAGCCTCGAGGGACGCGTTCAGAACTGTTTCTTTGACTGATGAATTCAGCCAAGGGAGCTGGCGCCAAATCATGAAATACTTTGTATATGAGCGTTAAATCTGTGAATTTGTGAAGACCATCCCAATTTAAAAAGTGGTATTTTTAAAATATTGCACAATGATGATAGTGCCTTGGTTTTTTATCCATAACTTTAATAGCTTGTTTATACAAAAAGAAGGTTTTAAAAGTGATCTTTCCAGGACTGTAGCTATTTTTTTCTGGTTTTGAAGCCTTCAGTTTTGCAACTGTCATAATTTTATGGCCTGTGATTTCATTGACAGTTTGCAAAGCAAGAGTCGATTGTTTGTTCACCACTGCACAAGTGATATCATCGATTTTACTTTAAAAATACTCATTGAGCTCTTGTTTGTAAGCTTAATTAAGATCTTAATGTGCTTTCAAAAAATTTGGTTTGATTTTGTTGTGCTGAATTTGCTTTTTTTCAGTTTTGAAACTTATTTCAATTGTTCACATTTGGCCCAAACTCTTTTTAATTCCCATGCTGGTTGTTTCATAACTTTTGGTTTGACTGGGACATGTGTATCAGCTGCCATGTTGTGGGCTTCAAAGGGGTTTTTGTGTGCAGTCGTTGGAGAATCATCTTTGCCATTTGTTTGCAGGATTTCAAATTGGTTCTTGAGAGTAACTGTATATTGTTGATGTATGTTTTTCTGGGATGATTTGGACCAATCATAATGTGTGTTTTCTGGGATTTTGCAGTTTTGCTCACGCGCCAGCTGAGGTGGAACTTGACTAAGAAAGCTCTGTGATCAGAGTTGACTGTTGTGTGCTTCACAGTTCATAATGCTGTTTATCCATTTTTTGTTCACCAGAATGTAATCAAGTTGGGCCTTGGTTCCATTCAGATTAGAGAACATAGTTTCTTTCCATTTTTAAAAAATGTAGTGTTTAGTATGGTCAGTTTGTTTTCCAGTGCAAAGTCAATGAGATATTCTCAGTTTCTGTTTGTTTGGAAAAGAAAAGCAGTTGTTTTTCCTAATTTCCAGTTTGTGCACTCATTTCTCCACCTGTAATCAAAAGGCTATGTTTGGGTACATGGCAGACAAAGGATGACAAGTCCTGGTAGAAATCAGTCACGTTATCCTTATTGTTCACATTTGTTGGACTGTAGCGTGACACCACAGTCAGTTCCGGGTTTTCAATAAAAGTGGCAAGCAGAATCTGATGATTGATTAACGATTTGTTTGATAGCGGGCTGAGTAACATTCCAACACCTACCACTGCAAGACCAACTGAGTTTTTCCATGCTGAGGTGGGAGAACTCAGCATGCAAAAAAATCCAAAAGACAACAAAAGCATGAAGCAGCAACAGCAAATAATAAAAAGACACAAATGCTTACAATACCAGGCACACAGGAAACAGGGAAGATTGCAGAGAGAAACAGGGATGAGATACGAACAAGACAGCAAGAAGATAAACTGGTAAAGAACATGAGGGAAAGGGTGAGTATATATACATACTGGGGCAGGGAAAACAGTCACACACAGGTGGAGCACATTAGCGCAGGGCAGGTCATCACACAGGCAAGGAACGCAGATAGAGACCGGGAAATGTAAAGACACTTTAGACAAGGGTGAGTTCAAACACACAACAGGAAATGCCAAAATAAAACAGGAAATAACTGAAACAAGAACAAACAAGGGGAGCTGGATGTGAAACTTGTTATGAAGGAATTCCTGGTCTGCACTGTAAAGGCATAGAACAGGGGTCACTAACTGGCGGACCGCGGTCCGGATCCGGACCCAGACGCCGTCTTATACGGACCCGGACCCAGATTATATGGACTTGGACTTGTAAAAAGTAACAGGATTTAAATTTGACGGGTCGCTTCTATTTTACCGGCGCAGCTTTTCCAGTGTTTACGGCATTAGTTTGTCAGCTCATGAAATACACAGACCAATTACGTACGAGTTCAGCCATCCCACGTGACGCTACTCCGCCAATGAAGTCTCTTCTGTATTACAGGCGCTAAACATCGCTGTTCGGTCAAAACACTGGCAGGGCAAGCTGCAGCTCAGTTCTCCCATTGAGCAGCAGGGGATCGAAGGGGAGTGATAGAAGACATGAAAAAATGTAAAAATGTTCGATTGCTTAACTTTTTTCAGATGTAGGTATTGTTAAAGAAGTATATTTGGTTCAGGTTGTTCAGTTAAAGATGTATATAAGTTGGTTCAGGTTGTTCAGTTAAAGATGTATATAAGTTGGTTCATGTTGGTCAGTTAAAGATGTATATAAGTTGGTTCATGTTGGTCAGTTAAAGATGTATATAAGTTGGTTCATGTTGGTCAGGCATTATTTTTTCACGTTCTGCACTTTATTTTCAGATGTACAGTTACATTGAAAGTTATTTATTAATAAATGTTTTTGAATCATACTGAATTCATTTGATTTGACGGTCAGCTATTGATTACACGCAGACGCTAATAGAACTACTATGTTACATCAACAAATATCACACTAATTCAGTTAGACATTATGATGTTCCGGACCTTTGCTTTAATAAATTATCTCTGACTGGACCTCTCTGAATTTTAGTTGCATACCCCTGGCATAGAATATGTACTTTATGAAGGGTTATCATGTGTGTGTCCTTCTCTTTCTCGGGAAGTCAGAGACCCAAGCGCAGACAGAAAACATTGCAAACCAAGATTAAATACAAAAGTTTATTTTATGAAGAATGGTTAACGGGGAGCACCTGTATACAAACAATCAAGCACATCATCTCTATACAAGTCTGTTCTGCATCATATAATTAGCTGTAACAATTTTGAGATGACTTAGTTCACACCAAAGCAAACTGACATTTATGCTCAAATAGACATTGCCTAGAATCATAATCCAAAAACCTGATGCATGGCAAAGATTGTTACAAATGCATTTTAATGATCAGAGGCTAAATGTTGCCATTACCTGGTTGAATTAGTAATATTTCCTAAAACTGAGCCGTATTTTAATTAATGCTCTGAACGTAGCCCAAACTTTTAAGTGGACTGCTTAAAGTCATTTGCTGCTGGTAATATGCCTTTTTGCATCCCTGTTTTTGACAAAAAAATTAAAGGGAATATATTTTAGTGATTATGATGAAAAGCTTCAGTTGGCAGAAATCTAAAAAAAAACAGGCATAGCTACATAAATTTAAAAAATAGTTATGCTTCTCCCGCAGCTCTCCCCTCTTCCCCTCTGTTCTCAGCCCCTCCTACCAAATGAGCATATGCTTCAAACAAGCAAATATGGTCAAACTAAGTCAACATTGATTTGTGTCTCCCAGTCAAACCCCAGTCTTCCAAATAAAAGACCCACTCCATCCAACTCATTGCACCGTCACAGTCTTTTCTCAATGTTGACTTTGTTGTTATTTATACTATCTCATCTGATTGGGGAAAGCAAGAAATCTGAACTGTTGCCCAATTATGTAAAAAAAAAAACTACCTATCCCAGCTTTAGAGATCCAGTCAGCACCAACTAATTTGAAAGATTCGTTAACATGTAAAATTTGTCTATTTATCCATTACTGACACAGACCAGTTTTCTGTCAACTAATCACTGCAGTTCATACACGGAACATGATGTCACCCCTAGCAGCAGTTATCTGCTCTTTGTTTCTTGCCACACTGCTCTTAGCAACTTTGTGAAACACTTTTAAAAGGAATCTGTTTGGAACTCCTAGTGGCATTTAGGAGGACTAGTAGTGGATAGATAGCATCCTTTGTGAATATTGTCCCAAATCATGTGGGTGGTGATCATAAATTTGAAAAGAATGTCTTTATTTTTGCATTGTACACAGAAAGGGGCACGATCTTGAAATGTACTATAAATAACTATGTGGTTAAACGCGAATGATAAAATGCTACATAGAGATACAATATATTCTGAATTCTGCCTCACTTGCCCCCCTTCCTCTTTTGGCAGTCCTGTATAGAGGAATGAAAATAAGCATTTGCTGACCCAATTGAGGTCTATACATAATTATTTCTATATTATATTTCTTTTCACTATAAATGTGGTGGAAGGTTGCAAATGTACATTTAAAGTTAACAGTACTGCATTACTATGTAGAACTGTTAACTTCTAAACTAATGGAGTACAAATTAACAGAATGTTGTTGGTGGTTAAATGTGATTATGAAAATGTCACCTAGTTATAAGAGATGTTTTTATTGAATGTATTTTTGGGAAAGCTGTGAAAAGCAATCAGTTCTCTATTGACTTCCAAGAACAATATTAAATGTGTCTTATAAAATAACTGTTTAAATATCTGGTATATGTGTGCAAGAGATATGACTTTACATTAAAAGATTTTTTTAAATGATAGTGTATTTGTTCGTGGAGATGAAGGAACATAACATACAATCTGGCTTACTAAGTTTACCTTTCCATAGTTTTTGACAAAGTCAGTGGAAAAAGGAACTGAATTAAAAGAGACACTATATATATGTATTCAAAAATGTAAAATATCACTGTTTCATTTGGAAAATGTTTGACTGTTTATTAAAAATCCAAAGGCAAAATATCTCAGCAGTAGTAATCTTTACAAATCATATTAATGTTGCAGACAGCTGCCATGGATACTGGGCTATGGTGTCCCTGGGTTCACATACACAGTTATCTTCACTTTCAACATGGCTGCACTAAACCTTAAGTAATGAGGCCCAATTTGACTCAATTAGATGGTGTTTGTGTTGATAGTTATTGAATGTGTGTGTCGTTGGGCTCACTGGCCATCCCTCAGGGACTCCCTGAGGCCACAGTGTGGATAATTAGAGTTCATGTGAGAGGGATAACTCACCTCAGTGGGCGCAAGAGAGCAAGACAGCTTGCTGCAGCACCTCGCTTTTGATGTCTGGCCAGCTCTCTTTCTCTCCAGTATCTACCTGAATGTCAACCAATTGGGACAGAGCAAGGGCTTGACATTATGTCTGCAGGTTATCATTATATGTATTTTTTTTTTACCTGATCGATTGGCTCTGGTCTGCAGTGGTGCTTCTGGGGGTAACTGTCACTGCTAGTTAGGGATTGACCAGTGGGTATCATTAAGAGCGAGGGTGCCTGCTTGGGGGAGGCTTTGTTGTGGGGAGGGGTTGTGAAGAAGCCAAGCCTTTTTCTTTTAGCCTCCTGGACTTAGTTGACCTTTCACTTAGGGAGCAGCTGGAGCCGAGAGATATTTAATTGAATGGAGTCTTCAGATGTATTTTGGAGAGAGCAGAGAAGATACCGCTGGCTCAAGACCAGGGAAGAGTGGGGAGACAGAGAAGGAGAGCGCAGGGGGAGAGAGTTTGCTTGACCTTCAAAGCCTAATTGATAGGCTTTTCATAGACCTTGTTTGAGATGTGCGTGGTCCCTGTTGTTCAGCAGACCCTTACAACTCCTGCACAAGTACAAAGTCAACCGCAGGTAGGGAGCCCCCAGTGGCTTGCTGCAATCAATAGCAGCCAGCTCGGCTAACGAGAGCTGCAGTCACTTTACAGCTTTCACAGGCCCCATTAACAGGCAGCGCCCAGCCTAATCTCACTGCCTTACTCATTAGTGCATTTTGAGAAACACGGGGCAACGGCAACATTATAAAACAGCCTGGAGAATATCTGATGTTCTTATTCAGCAGAAGAAGTCAAAGTAGAACAGCAAAATGATGTGGCTGCTGCTTGATTGATTAGGAGAAAACGGAGTGAACAAATGAAGGGATACATCTAAACAAAGGCAGCCTTGCAGTGCTTGCTGATTTAGTCTCCTTCCAGTATTTCTCCCTGTATCTCAATCTTATCTTTCTCTATCTGTCTCCCTGTTTATTTTTTCCTGAATTTTGATAAAACAGATTGATGGGCGACACAGGACGCTAAAACTGTTTAACAACATTTCAATTTCCTTCACACCACAGAGCTGCAAGGGAAAAGGGTGAAGTTTAGTATCTGCTGGCAACAAGGGAAGTTCAGGAAAAGAAGGAAGTTCTTGCCTTATTGTCTTTGAAAAGTGATTTAATTACAGTTTCCTCCACTTCCCTCCTCCTTCCTCTAGCACTCCCTCTCTTTGGAGTCAGCAGGGATGTGAGGCTCAGACAAAGGCACAAGCCTTGAATGCAGAGAAAAGATTTTTGAGGGATCGTGTACAGAGATCAACTGATAAGCAGTTAATTTTGTGTACTTATGAGAGCAAACGATCACGTAGCCACCCCCTTTCCCTCATCTCCCAGAATTCCTCCAGCCGAGAGGATGAAAGTAGGGAGTGGAGCCCAGATCTGAAGCTGTTTCGACCATTAATTCTGATCTCCAAAATTAAAGATTTATGCCACTTGATAGAGCTTAGTAGCAGAAGCACACACACCGGATAAAGAAGGATGTGGTGTGGGTGGGGAGTTTTCTCCTTTAAGGGTTTCTTTAAAGTATTTGAATGTGAAAGGGAGGTGGAGGAACACAATCACGAAGAACCACTTTTTAGCTAATTGGAATCTCTTGAATAAGTTACCAGTGAATGATGTTTAATTTGGGAAACGAGTGATCTTCCCAACACTTTGATGGTAAATTAAAGGAGATAGGACTCATCAGCTCAGCCAGGATCTATAACAGACAGTTTCTTCTATCATCTGCATGCTGATGGATTCCACATACCTCAAGGTACAGGCAGATAACCCACTAAGCAAAGTATACTATGTTTATTTAAATAATGCCTATAAACTGAGTTCCCAGAATTAACAAATGTTTGAAAGTTAAAAGTGCAGTGATATTTGTATATATTGTCAACAAAAATGAACAAATGCTAAATCAGCCCTGAATGTATCCTCTATACAATATAGACAGCTCAATACAGACAGCTAGTGAAAAAAATATTTCAAAAGGTAAAAATAAATTCAGCATGTTTAAATATGCAAACACTTGATCTTTTCTGAAACTGTGCCTGCAGATAAAGGTTGTATGCTTGAACAAGACCAAAGGAAGAATCTTTAAAAATTTCCAAATAATTAATTCACCAAAAATATCAACAGGCAAAACAGACTTCTCTGGAAAAAGTAAATAAACCTATGGTCACGGAAGCTAGTATTATCAGCTTTAGCAGAAATAACTCTTTTTAGGTGTTTTGCATAATTGCTTGTCAGTCTCAAACATTGGCTCGCTGACATTTTTGACCACTCTTCCAAGAAAAATTCCATCAGTTGCAAGATGTGTGAGATAAAGAACACGTCTTTAAGTGTTCTTTATAAAGAACACATCTTTATCTCCCAAGAAAACGCTCACACAGTCACAAAATGTGTGAGCGTTTTCTTGGATGTCCTGCACCTTTCCAACATATTTAAATGTGATCCAAATCTGGACTTTGCCAGGATCATTCCATATTTTTTCATTTCATATTTTTGAAACAGTGAAAAAGTAACATCTGTTAAAAACGAAACATGCATTATACCGTTTTATTCCCTGTAGGGTTGTGGGCAGGTTGGAGCCTATCCCAGTCAATTGCAGGGCTACATAGAAAGACAGACAGACAAGCACACTCACATTCACACTTACAGACAATTTAGAGTCACCAATTAATCTTAACATGTCTTTGGACTGTGGGAGGAAGCTGGAGAACCTTGTGAGAAGCCACGCAGGAAGCAAACATAGGACCTTCAAGTTGTGAGGCGACAGTGCTAACCATCGAACCACGGTGCTACTAACAAAACAATACCATATATTTGTGACTGGCAGTGAATACAGCTTAGAATTTAATTACAACAAGTTGGCCTTTTAAGAATCTATTGTGGCATATTTCTACAAACATTTCTTAAAATAAAATTAAAAAAACCCTAAGCATTACTCCATATTGATGTGGCAGTAAACATTTTTTCATAATCATTAGTCACTAAAAAAAGTTTGAATTGAACATGGTTATTTCTCTGGATCATATTTTCCTGCATGCAATTATCCTCTATCCTGGACAGTTAACATTTAAAGACAGAGCTGAAGACCATTCAGACATATTCACTGCAATATTTTCTAACTTTTATTCTTTTTATTTCTCTTTTATTCCTCAAGGGTTAGCCAATCATGCTGACATGACTATGCATATCAAACAAATTACTCACAAAATAACACTTTATGCCTTAATGCTCATTGTTTTATTCATATCCGTTTTTATCATTTTTTTCTTTAAAATATGAGCACGCGCTATCACCATCTGTGCAAACCCAGTAGATCCATGACAAACATGAATCAACAGCATCTTATTAGGGATGACCTTGATACTCCATATTCACTGCCAATCAAAAGCCAGTCCCCACCCATATCTGCTCATTCAGCATTAGACTGAAGAGAGTGAATATTCCATGTCCATCATTGACACCAGGAAGCAAAAAGAGGTTAATCAAGGCAATGAGACATGGTTAACCCCTGCTAGAGGGTGTAATTGTAGTGTCAGGTGGACAACAATGGGGGCAAGAGACTCATGTGAGTCCATGGAAACAGAGAAGAGAGTCAACAGTTTTCTTTCTGAGAGGCAATTCTTCAGTGTTCAATCAAAGCAGCAATCAGGCACAATGTAATTTTCACTGGGCTTGCCTCTCTATATCTTTCTTTAAACTTACGTCCTTCAGAAAGATCAAAACTGCAGGATAACTTGATCTTTTGCCAAGTTTGATAATGAGTATCTAAATGAGTTTGGCCCATCAAATGTACCTCTGGATAATGAATAAACCATTTACCTTACAACCCTGATGTGATCTCTAATTAGGTTATGTGAGGGGAAATTTCCACTGCTGCTCCAGAAATGTTCACACAAGCATCCCACAGTTAATTCTTCATCTTTACAATATCAAAACGGCACCTAATGTTCAAGAACAAACAGAAAGAGTAGAAGTGAATGATAAGAAGTGAATCATACATCCAGAATAGATCTATGAAATAAATCAGCATCAGGACACGATGGGTCTTATTTTGGGGTTTTCATCAATATTTCTATCAGCAAATACCTGAGTAGTGAGATGATCATACAGATTAGGAATGAACCAACAGTTTATCCCACTCATCCAAACAACTGGACAGCTGATCACAAGTTTGGCAGTTCGATCCCCAGCCCCTCTGTATACCAAAGTGTCCTTGGGCAAGACACTGAACCCCAAGTTGCTCCCAGTGGCAGGCAGGCACCATGCATGGAAGCTCTGTCGCCATTGGTGTGTGAATGTGTGTGAATGGGTGAATGTGAAATACATTGTAAAAACGCTTTGAGTACCACTTAGGTACTCAAAGCATTTATAAAACTAAATAATATTTATGACGGTACATTAAAAAGTTCTCAGCCTCACCAGAAATAATCACAGAAGGATTGTTCTTGCAAAGTAACAAAGTACAAAGTATTTGCCCCCCTACAGAAATCTTCTATTTTTATATATTTGTCAATTGCTCCCTTAGCTACCAACCTACCAAATGACCAAATTTATTTGGCAATTGGGTTCAGTTTCACTGTCACTGGCCTCATTTAGGGTTCATCTATATGATTCCACAATAAGGAACACACTGGGCGAAAATGGCATCCATGGGACAGTTGCATTTACAAAAAAATATCTGGATGAGCCCCAAGACTTTTGGAATAACATCCTGTGGACTGATGAATCAAAGGTGGAATTTTTTGAAAGACATGGGTTCCATTACATCTGGTATGAAACTGATACTGCATTCCACTAGAAGAAGCTTTGCTTCCACAGGACCTGGACAACTTCTCATAATTGATGGAGCCATGAATTCTGCTCTGTACCAGAAAATCCTCCTGGACAATATCCACCCATCAGTTCATGACCTAAAGCTCAACACAAATAATTTAAGCAGCAAGACAATGACCCAAAGCACACAAGCAACTCCACTCTGAGTGGCTCAAAAAGAACAAAATGAAGGTTTTGGAGAGGCCGAGTCAAGTCTGAACTCAAATCCTATTGAGATGCTGTGGCAAGACCTTCAATCAATCTTTAAATCAAATTTTATTTATGTAGCCCTTTACAACAGCCCTAAGGGTGACCAAAGTGCTTCACAGTGAAGAACAAGAGAATAACTTAAAACAGAGACACAATAAACAGATAAACAGAGACAGTAAAATAAACAATAAAGCAATAAAAATAAGAGCGAGAGCGAAAGGACAGGGGTGATGTGCTCACATCTGGGAGTATTTGTTAAAAGATGGGCTGCGGTATTTAGAATAGAATAGAATAGAATAGCATAGAATAGTATAGAATAGCATAGAATAGCATAGAATAGCATAGAATAGAATAGAACATTCTTTACTGATCCCCATTGGGGGAAATTCAGTTGTGAGCTGTGAGGTAACATATAAGATCAACTGTGTGAGAAAGCCAGATGTTTCCGGACATACTTAGTCGCTCTTGATGAGAGCACAGACATCACTGACACTGTGCAGTTCAATGTATGTCCATGGTTTTAACAACAAGTTTATAGTGATGGAGGAGTTGTTCATAGTGAGATGTTCCGTCAGCTGTGTGATGCCATTGTGGTTGTCGGTTTGCCATGGAAGAGGTTAGCTGGAATGACAACTAATGGAGTGCCATTAGTGACAGGGAGGAGAAATGTACTGGTGACACTTGTTCATAGAAATTTGGAAGAAGAGGGTGTGGAGGAGGCCATTGCTCTGCACTGCATTATCCATCAGCAGGCGCTTTGCAGCAAATTTCTGAAATTTGACTATTATTTGTGCTTGTGCTTGTCTGTCGTTGTGAAATGCATCAGCCATGTCAGATCCAGAGGCTTAAAGCACCAGGAGTTCTGTGCCTTTCTGGAGGAAATAGAGTCAGCATATGAGGATGTGCTTTACTTCACTGAGGTATGTTGACTCAGCAGGGGAAATGTCTGAAAGAGGCTTTTTGAGTTGAGAGCAGAAGTGAAAACCTTCATGGAGAAAGATGGGATGGCTGTTCCTGTGCTAAGTGATCCCAAATGGCTCATGGACTTAGCTTTTCTTGTTGACATCACACAGGAGCTGAATTTACTGAACAAGAAGTTACAAGGCCAGGGGCAGCTTGTCAGTGCTGCCTATGGCAATATGAGAGCATTCTCCACAAAAGTTGTGTTATGGAAAGCCCAGCTCTCCCAGACAAACCTCTGTCATTTTCCAGCATGCAAGCCACTCATGGATGCGGGTACACCATTCAGTTGTGAGAAGTATGCTGATGCCATTGTGAAGCTACACGAGGAATTTGATCAAAGGTTTGCAGACTTCAAGACACAGAGAGCCACTTCTCAAATTTTTGCTGACCTTTGATGTGCAAGATGCCCCTCCAATGCAGTTCTGAACTCAAAGCCAAGTTCAGGGAGATAAGTGGAAAAGACTTCCCTCCCTTATCAGATGCTCAAGGGGAGCTCAGAAAAGAGCAGCCAGAGTAGAGGAGTTCAGAAAAGGCACTGCTGTCACTTGGTTTACTCCACGTTTCTGTCAACAACAGAAAATCCAGGACGTGGGAAGTGAAGAAACAGCTCAGGATAAAAGTTTTATTTGTGAGGGATCTGGTATTAATCAGGGCCATGCGAATTAAGTAACAATCAGACTGCTGAGAGACACGATTGACTGGAGAAAGATGATTCTGTACGTAGCCTTGACTGAAGATCCTCAATGGTTGGCGGCATGGAAGTGGGTACCTGGCTTCAGGGATGACTGGCTTGAGCCATTGGTAGCAATACTCCGGAGAGAACTGCAAGTCAAAGCTTTCAAACTCCCAGGGGTTTCAGACAAATGCATGATGAGGATTGCAGGTGTAGGATGAAAGCAGATAAGCCCCGAGTCTAACTCAGACTCCACCTCTCTTAATGTGTCAGCGGCTGCTGCTGGGCAGGATGCCAGGTGAACGCCACAGGTATGGTAGTATAGAGTCCAGAAGAGGTGGTGGCGTCTTTGAGTGTCCCTCAAAGCCACAGATTGGTAGCTTCACCACAGAAATATGGATCTTTAAAAGAGTCAGACAATCATACACTAAAAACGGTGACACATTCAGAACATTTAAAAATAAAATCAGGATGACATAAAGCAGTAGCAGCAGTGGGTGATGGCCAGCTGCATAGTTTCAGTTTCATTGCTTCCACCCCTTTGTTAATAAAACCTTGTTTAAACCTTGAGTTGTTTTCCTGACTTTTCTGTGCGCTTTCATTTGGATTCGGTTCCCAGACCCGTAACAGTACAATCTGGCCAAAAATGAACCCAGAGAGTGCACAGAACAGTTCAGATTCCCCGCAGACCCCCACAACTGCATCAGGCTGTAGCCAGCCAGGGGATCTTATTGGGTCAGCATGAACAGGTGTTGTGGGATTAGCTGAATCAAATCAGATTCTGCTCTCCCAGATGAGTATTCTGGTTGATCGTGTGACTGAGCTGGCTGCCCAGAGTCCCCCTCAGCCTCCCACACCAGCCTCAGCTGTTAGCTCTCAGCCAACCTTAGCTTCTAGTTCCGCAGGGGCTAGCCAGGGCCCCCCAATAATGCGTGAACCATTTGTTCCTACCCCTGAACATTACGGAGGGGATCTGGGGACCTGTCAGGCCTTTTTGATGCAGGTCTCCTGAGTTTTTGAACTACAGCCAGCTACTTATAGCACCAACCGTTCCAGAATAGCTTACATCCTCAGTCTCTTCACTGGGTCAGCTCGCGACTGTGGATCAACAGTCTGGGAGGCGCAGTCCCATCTCTGCCATTCCTACACTGCCTTCGTGCAGGAGATGAGGAAGGTATTCGACCATCCCATCCAGGGCCACAAGGCGGGCAGCCGTCTCTTCACCCTCCGTCAGGGCTCCCGAAGTACAGCCGAGTACGCAGTGGGATTCCAGACCCTCGCAGTGGAGAGCGGTTGGAATGACGCAGCGCTACAGGGGGCCTTTCTGCGTGCGAGGGGTTAAAAGACGAGCTGGCCATGCGGGGCGAGCCAGACTCCCTGGACGCTCTCATATCCCCTGGTCATACGGGTGGACAACTGCCTCTGGGAATGCCGCCGGGAGAGAGGAGCCCGTCCCCCTCAGCCTGCTCCAGTCCAGCGCCCCCACCCTGGCTCTCACTCCACGTCCCTGCCGGGTTCCCAAACCTTGGTCCCATCGGAGGAGGAGCCGATGCAACTCGGCAGAGCGCGGCTGAGGAGGAGAAGCAACGCCGTCGCCAGACCAATGCCTACCTCTACTGTGGAGAAGGAGGGCACTATGCCGCCTCCTGCCTGGCCAAGTGGGGAAAAGACCGGGCTCACCAGTGACCAGGGGCCTCCTGGTGAGCCATACCACCGTCTCACTCCCCAAGTATCAACTCCGCATCCCAGTCACCCTTAGTTATGAGGGACAGACCCTCACAATCTCCATCCTCATCAACTCCGGAGCTAAGGACAGCTTTATCGATGAGGAACTGGTTCTCCAGCTGGGTATCAAGACCAAGCCCCTGCCTACACCACTATATGCCCGGGCCCTCAATGGACACCGCCTGGCCCAGGTTTGCAAGGACCGTCCCAGTCTCCATTCTCCTTTCCGGTAACTATCAGGAGAACATGTCCTTCTGCATCCTCCAGTCCTTGACCTCCACCCTGGTTCTTGACTTCCCCTGGCTCCTTCAGCATAATCCCCATATCTTTTTTTTTCTTTTTTTTTCTGCATTTATACTCAATGTTTAACACCACAGAAGGGGGTCAACTTTTATGAGATCAATGCATATTTTAGTCTTGCAGCAAAATATATTAATATTTAGTGCATGTGCGTGACCATCACCGGCCCCCCCTGGAGGCTAAGCTAGCATTCTTTATTGAATTTTTCTATCATGAGCCAGAGGGGGCAGTGCAGCACCTCAGTGAATTGAGGGGGAAACAAATGAAGGACAGGGCAAGACAAGACGAACAGGGAGGGTACAGATAGGCAGTGCTATTTGAGTCCCATAAGATTGCTGTAAAATGCTGTGTCATTCCCAACAACCGATCCCACATCTGAAAATTGGGAACAAGTAATCAACACATAAACAAATTGGAGACCAGAAGTCCTGACAGTACACAGAGTTAGGATGCCAGAAGACAGGAGTGAGAGAGAAAGTGTATAAAGGGCGTGAGTTTAGTGCAAAGTCTGGAAAGTGACTCCGCACAATCAGGCGGGTCCCATCAGCTCTCAGAAATGGGACTTGACAGGAGTTGGCAAGCCCTGAACAAACATGTATGTGTGATAGACACCGAAGCCCAGAGTGACTACCACGAGTCAGCAGGGCCAGGCTGGCCAAGTGCCCCCACACCCAGGGCAGAGGGAGCACCAGGAGGCATCACCCAGAAGACCACCCGGGCCGTAGACAAGCACACGGACCCAGAGACCGAGAGAAGGAAGCAACTGACACCCCAGTGCGCCAAGGCCAAGACCGGAGGGCACAGGGCATTGGGGCCCACCCGCCACCCAACGCCCAACCCCAACCACCCCACCTGCCCCCCGCCCCCAACCCCCCAACAAAAAGCTGGCACTGTGATTGGAACCAGGTTGGACTCACTGGGGGCTGTGGTGGAAGGATGCACACGGAGGAAGGTGGAGGTAATTTCCAGGTGCACTGATCATCTGATTTACGATATCTTTGTGGACCAGAGAGGCAGCGGTGGACAGCTCATCTCTCTGCGTCGCAGGACTGAAGAATTCAGAAAGTTGTTCATCGCTGCAGGCTTCCTAGCTCTTTAACCAATAGGAGATTAACTGAATTTGTTGTGAATTTATTTATTTCATGTTTACTTTTTTGAGTGTTTTTTTTCTTGTTTTTGTCTTTGCCAGACACCTGAATTTCCCTTCAGAGATGAATAAAGTATGTTCTATTCTATTCAATTCCATTTAAGAATGAGACCCTCCCATCTTCTATGAATGGAGCTCAAACTCCCCAACAAATGTGAGAACATGAGGTCAATAAACTTGTTGAACTCTGACTGTAAAATATTGTGTAAAATTTTAGCAAAACAGATTTAAAAAAAATAATCCCAAAAATTATTGACAGAGACCAGAATGGATTTACTACTGTCATGTCCATATATATACCTGTCTGCCCTTCACACTTGTTTGTTCTTGCTTTCCACACACAGAACACAAACGTTATCATTAAACTACGTCTCAGCTTGAATTAATGAAAAAAAGCTAATAAAAAACTAATTTAAACTAACTTACCATGGACTGCTTGTCCTCCAATGAGGAAATGTTCAGCTCAGCTCCAGAACTTCTCCACACTGATCTGTCACAACAAAGTTCCACAGGAGAGAAAACTGGTCAGTCGGTCGGTCACTCCAGAAACACCATCATCTGCATTCACATGCCACAAAAAGATGGCTCCAAAAAATTTCATTTGCACCATCAACACTTCTCGCAGCTTCCTCCAACTACACCATGATTCCTCTTCCGATTGCTCACCCTCTCTAAGTCATAACTTGAGAAGCTCCAGTCAGGTAACACCGTCGACATCCAGGAGAGCAAACAAAAATCCAGTCATTCCTGCCTTAACCTCCACAAGTTCCAGCATTGGCCCTCGAGGCAGGAAGCCCACCAGGGAAGCCACCTCTCTCCCTCGCCTCACCCAGATACACCAGGCGCTTTCATGCTCTCCAGCCAGATCCCCCAGCAACAGCCCTCCACACAAAATCTCAGACTGGACTGTCGGAGGTCTTCAAAGAGCCTTAAAAGAAAAAGGAATCTCCTACCAATGCTCTGACAATGAAACAAAACTTTTTCAATTCCTGTTGAACTCCTTGACATCTCGTCACGTGACAAACAACAACTCTCCCTCCAGCAGACACCACAGCAGCGCACCTCAGCATGATTACCATGCTCTCCATAGCTCTGCCCGGGTTGCCAGGTGCAGTTCATCCTATCCACCATTCCCGACAGCAACCTGTCCCTAGCTCCACCACGACAGCAATTCCTGGAAATGAGATGCCAGCTTACCTTTCCTCCCATTGAATCTTCACAACAACTGTTTCCTACCTCTTTTGGTACTGGGCTACCAGCTCCTCCCTCTTTCATCCCTTCTTCCCAACAATCTTTTCCTCCCTCAGCTCCCCTCCCCTCTAGCCCCTCTTCCCAACACCCCCAGGTAGTCAGAGCAGAGCAGAGCACCACTGAGCCACACGTCCTCCCTGACGTACGCGTGAGGGTTTTTCTGTTTTGGTTTGAAAACTGTCTTTTGTGATTAATGTTGATTTATGTTTCTCCTTTCAGCAGTCGGATTCATTTTTCCCCATGCATGCCAAGATTGCTGGGTTTTGTTGTTTTAGTTTGGCTGTAGCTGCTGGTAGTCCAGTTTTTGCTGTTTTCTTTTCATAAGTAGTTACTTTGGTTAGGTAGTTTAGTTAGGGGTGGTGACTGGTCCGAAAATCCATTGCCACATCACCACCCATTTTTGTTTCGTTTGGCCAGCAGCTACAGCCCTTTTGTTTTCGCCGTTAATTTGAACCCTTTGAGCTGGTTTATTTATTAATAAAGCTGTTTTTTTTCCTCCACCAACTCTCCGTGTCCAGTCTATATGTTGCCGGTCTCTTTGTTTGGTTTGAGCCATGCTATGTTTTCTTTTAGAGACCGTAACATATATGGGGGCTCGTCTAAAACGCTTTAGCTGTTGTTTTTTTGTAGGCTTTATTGAGACACCTTCAGTACTGATAATTTGTTTTTTTATCAGTATCTGTTGCTTTTGCGTGTTATTTGGGTAAACTGTATCGTTTTGTAGTTTCGGTTTTTTGCTCCATGTTAAGTTGTTTTATTCAACTGGAGATTGTTCTACCATTGCTTTGATAATTTGTTTGTTTACCATTTTGTTAAGCACGTTTTGCCTACTTGTTAATAAATTTATTTTCGTGTGCTTCAGTATTTATGCACGCGTGTTAGTGGACATAGTTGTATGCTTGTCCGGGGGAGTTCAGTGATTCCCCCATCGAACCAGCTACCACCTAAACCTTCTCCAGTCTCCGCTCATGTACGTCAACAAATTCTCACTGGTAAATACATTGATTTAGCCCAGTTATTTCTTCCCTCCCTCAACCAAACTCATTGGAAAACAATCGACAGGCACAAAGGTATTCTCATCATGCACATCAAAGCTCCAGCTAAGTCTAAGGAACTGACAGCACCAGACTTCTCCTATACTTTCTCTCTCTACAGAGAAATCCTCTCTTCAGCTTTTCCATCGTTTAGACAACAGTTTGACAGTTTTGACCCTGGTCCTTAAACTAGCCCTACGCTTTGAAAGCACAGCCTTCAACCAATATCACGTTCGGTTCACAGCCATTGCAGCAGCCCGTCTCCAGCAGTTCAAACAAGACGCCTACTGGGGATGCCTCGACTAAGAACTGTATTGTCATACCTTTGCCACATGTTCAGCTTTATTATGCCACATTTGTGGTTCATTGGCTCACCCAGCTACCGCATGCACCATCCCCTTCCAAAACCTACAATTTAGCAGTTTCCTCATCCTACCACTCTCTCTCTACCACAACACAGTCATCTACGGTTCGCAAAGCTACAAGGTTTTCCACCTCTGTGCCCTTGCCCCAAGGCGTCGACAAAAAAGGCAGACCAGTGCTGCAGCTTGCAGGGTAAGTTATCTGCAACAACTATAATGAAGGCACCTGCAATCTCTCATTGCAGATACTTGCACACCTGTTCTCTCTGCAGCAGCGGCCACTCCAAACCTGTCTGTCCCGATAATCCAACTCAACTGTGATAATCATCATAGAACTCTTAGCCCCATATAGCTCTCACATTCCAAGGATCAACAGTCTAATCCCCAGTGACCAATTCTCTCTCAAATATTTAGCCTTAACCCATGCCATCTTGCTAATCAAACTTGCAGGCAAAAGAGCCTGGCTCTCAAGAGCTGACATCACAAGCACATTCAAGGTCCTTCCCATCCATTCTGACTTTTGGTGCTATTTCGAATCTCAGTGTTGAGGGGCCTTCTACTTTGCAGTTCAACTCACCTTTGGTTGCAAGAGCAGCCTCAAATTATTCAACTTCCTGTCTGCATTGGATCCTAATCAGCAACCACAAACTTTCCTGATAATATCCCCTCCATCATCAATCCAAGCCCATGGCTTAACTACTTTAAATCCATGATAACTGACTATATTGCTTTTGAATGTGATTGTTTTTAACTGTGCTCCTTTCTTTGTTGTCTCATTTATTGTGTTCTTTTTTATCCTATTTTATACTCTCAAAGTCATTGTAAATGAGGGCTTGCCCTCAATGATTCCTTGAGATTTTAATAAAGGTTGAATGAAAGAATTAATGAAATTCCCACCACCCTTCATTCATCCCCATCATCCCTTCTTCATGATTCCTCCTTCATCCCATTATCCATTCTTCATTCCTCCATCATCACTTCATCCCTCCATATACCTCTTCCATCTCTCGCCATCTCATCATCTCTTGTTTATCTCTTCATCTCCTTCATTCCTTACCCATTCCTCCTCCATCTCTTCATCATCCCTTCTCCATCCTACCTCTATTCCCTCTATCTTTCATCATCTCCTCATCCCTCCTCCATCATCTCTTCATCATCCCCATCCCTCATCATCTTCTCCATCTCTTCTCCATCCCCTCCATTACACCTCTATCCCGCCATCATCTCTTCATCATCCATCCATCATCCCTCCTCCACCCTTTCTTTGTCTCTCCATCATCTCATCATCATTCCTCTATCCTTTCTTCATCATCCCTCCTCTGTCCTTCCTCAATTCCCTTTTCCATCATTCACATCCCTCCTTTATCTTTATCTTCTCCATCCATTCTCCCCCTTTCATCTCTCTTTTATCCCTCTGGAAATAGAGGATTTCAGCAGTCCATTCAAGCTGCAGTCCAGACTTGACCATTGCAGGAGCTGCTTCGACAGCATCCAGAATAGACATGTTCAACAGTTCAACTCATTTCAATTCAAGCTCTTGCCTGCCGGTCATCTCTAAAAAACTGTCCATATGACTACAACAACTCAATTCAATTCAATTTTATTTATATAGCACATATTTACAACATAAGTCATCACATAGTGCTAAACATTGTAACAAGAACAGAAAACAGAAAACAAGAAACAGAAAACAGAAAACCCAACAATCCAAAGATGCTTTTGGATTCCCTATGAGCGAGCAATCAGTGACAGTGGGACGGAACCAAAAAACCCCTATGATAGGGAAGGGGGAAAATAAACCTCCGACAGAACCAGGCTCAGGGAGGGCGGACATCTGCCTCGACCGGTTGGGTTGGGAGTGAGGAAGAGGAGGGAGGGAGGGGGGGATAGCAGGAGAGGTTGGGGTGGGGATGGGAGGACAGCAGGTGGTGAGACCAGTGGCTACAGATCAGGGACGTGGAGCTGCAGATCCAGACACAGCCATAGAGAGAACAAGAAGGACACAGAACCTCGGGGGGTGGGTGGGTGGGACATAGGTTAGTCATATGTAACTATGTCATGTATGTATGTAACAACGTCAATGACCTCTGTGGAGCTCAAGTCAGCTGCATAATCACAAACTTTGGAGGTCCATCGCAGGTTTGAGTCTTCTTCACAGCAGCCTCCAACATCATAGCATTACAGATTGGTCAACCAGACAGTTGGTGTGGTTGTTTCTAGTAAAGTTCACTTAGTTTGTTAACTTATGTTCAAAAGCAGGGCGACACCTTAACCACACCTCTAATTACCTAGCAGACTACTCAGTGAACCCATCCAGCAATGTTTTAACTATTATCTCAACCCTATCTTCCTGCTCCCTCTCCACACACCTCATCCTCCTTTCTGCTCATCTTCTTCCTTCCTCTTTTCAGGAACCATATGGGGTCCTTTGACGGTTTGCATGAAAATTGCCACAGACTGAACCCCACTCAAGTGTTCTTCATCCAAGCCTGGCAACATATCATTTTGTGTTTACATCAAATTTGATTGCAGTTATGTGCATACACCTGTGCATACATCTCCACACCCATTACTCTTGTTTTAATTACTGATAAACTCATCATTGCATAGATATGTTAATATCTAGATAAGTTAATATCTATGTATAAAGTAAAAACTTTATTTTCGCTCTTTCCATTAACTTTTTCTGAGTACTTCAAAAATATGCATAAAACCCATTATGGAATCAGGATAAGTTGTACTTTCACATTAGTTGAGAGACTGACTGTTCTGCTGGGTCAACAACAGGCCAGAGATTCTAATTTTTTTTAAACTATGTAGCTATATATGTAAACAAATTTTACTTTTATGCCGGTCTTTATACAAGGTTCGGTTTGTACTCATGCCAATAAGCCCCTCTGTATTTAAAGTCTGAACTTGTTGAACACCTTGCTTGTGCTCAGATTTCTATACAGATTCATGGCCAAAAACAATTAAGAAAAATCTGTGTTTGGACTGAAAATCGTAAAGAAGAAAGCAGAGGTCTGATAACACCGTGAATCAACCAGCAGGAGAGTTTAATGTGAGGTGCCTGTGCCTGTTTGTGTGGTGCTATACTAATGTGTGGGAGCTATACCAGAAAAATGTGATAAATTGTTAATGCAGTCCTAATCGCTGAAGTGATCTGAGAGATGTGTAATTTATTTCAATTGCTTTTTGACTTTTGCAGAACAGCTTTTGCAGTGACTGTGCCTGAGCTCTCTGACCAGCAATTATTCAATTATACAAGCTAATTGACACCTTGTGTTGTCTTTTATAGGTTGATTTACTGGGTAATTGTGCTCCATCCAAAAAGCTACTTCACCCTTGCTGTTGAAAGCCCATGTTTGTTCTGCTCACAGGGTACTTTTGAGGACCACAACAATGAAAAGAACAAAGATTTAATCGTGTTTTTGATTGCAGCTGTTGATTATTGTAGGTGTTTGTTCATGAACAATGAGTGCTTTGGCTTACACTGCACCTTTCCATTGTGTTATCATTCCTGAATCTACGAAACACCACTGTAAATATTACTGAGAGACTGCATTTAAAAAAAATCCAATGTTGGCTCAAACTCTGAAATGCTGATGACGCGATGCAAACACAACTATTATGAAAATGTATATATTTATCATGTGAAAAGTTTAAGCAAAAAGTAAGCTTATGTCAGTACATTATGGCTTATAACTATAAATTCTCTGATATAGCACTGACACAACTAAAAAATAAAGATAAAGTTACCACAGAATAACGTGCATGAGAAAGGTGTCAGTTACCAAATCAGCACTTGAAACACCACAAATTTGAAAACAGCTGTTGAGCTTAGCACCAGCCTTATGTAAACCACTGAAGGTGTTCAAAAGGTTTCCAGCAACTGAGAAGTTCCAAAACCTTAGGAATACTTTGTGCTACTTTGGATTTTTTTGAAAGTAGTGGAATGGCCTAAGTCTGATTTTTGCTGCAAAGATGGATTATAAATAGGGTGTAAGTGATGTGACAATTAATCACACAAGCTGAGAAACTGACACTGCAAAGTGTAATACAGACTGTGATCTGTGATCCCTTGTTAAGTGTCCTTGGGTTTCGTGAAAGGCGCTTTGAAATAAAATGTAAATGATCAATATTTTTAGACAACCACTAGTGTCCTATAACATGAACCTGTAAGAAAACTGTGATTGGATTTTTGCGATGTGATTATGTAATATGTCCACATTGGATGTTTATTTGATGTGTTTAAGACTTGTTTTAAACATAAGTAGTCTTAACAGTCCTGTCTTTTCCTAACCTCTATACTTAATATCACTCCCGTTTCTAAACTCCTAATTTCTTCTGCTTGTAATAGTATCTTCTATACACAGTCCTTTCATAACAAAAGGTTTCTCCTGCTTTCATGGCCATGACATGTGTTTCCATGAAAACTGACTCACTCTTGCAGTATTTCCTAGTCTGTTATGTACTATCTGAGTAACCAGAGTGTTGTGCCTCTGCAGCTAACTGGTAGTTAGCTGCACCTCTGTTTCTTTACTGCCACCTTTGTCTCCTACACATTTTAATGACTTGAAGAAGAAAGTTTTCTACTGCACACAATTCCTCAAAATAATAAATCACAGGATTTCTGCTCATGTTAATTGACATTTGACAACATCATTTGCATAATGATTCAAAACAGCCTCAAGGGAGATGCTTAAGAGGAAGGAAACATTATGGATTTGCTAATTAGTCATTGTCAATTCTTCTGTGTTGTTGCAGTCGTTAGTCTTGGTGAACTAATTTGATCAGACAACCATAGCTTTATGACAGTCGTCGTCACTATTCAATCATGATTATTGCTGCATTTGTTGAGAGGCTGAAATTACTGTGACAAAACTTCCTGGTGAAGTTTTTAATGTAGAGCCTTTTCAAATTAAATCATATCAGATTTATTTATATATACAGCCATTTATAAAAAAGACTGAAAGACTCTACAAAGACAAGCCCAGCCATAAAACCTTGAATGGATGCACAAAGGTGGGATTATCTCAAGGAGTGAGGGTTTGTGCAGTCATTTTCATTCATAGCAAATCAGTGCAGACAACACCCTTCATTTGGTGTGGAATTTTTGCTTGTATTTACTTAGTTTGAGCTTTGCATTTTGACTTCTGTGTAAGCTTCCCAGGTACAAACACATTCAGACATGTAATTTCTTTCTTTTAATTCAATTTAAATTCAATTGAATTCAGTTTTATTCATATAGCACCAGTTTACAACATGCATACTGTGTGTCATCTCAAAGGACTTCACATAGTAAGGCAAAGACCTTAGAAATTTTAAACAGTGAACCCAACAAATCCAAAGTTCCCTACTGATTTCCTTTGAGCAAGCAGTTGGGGACAGTACATATATATATATATATATATATATATATATAGAGAGAGAGAGAGAGAGAGAGAGAGACACAGAGAGAGAGATATGTATGAGTCATTCTATCTCAATTTCTGCTCGACCATTTCAGATTTTCCTGAAATTTTTTTTATCAATATCACTATGGACACGATGGATATGTATAAGGATATTTGTGAAATTGTAACTTTACACATCAAATATTTCCTGTGAAAAGCATTTTTAAAAACCACCCATTCACCCACTTTTGGCACATTTTTTCGAATATTGAAATTTTAGGCTATTTTTATCTCAGGAACTATTAATGATAAAAGGCTGAAATTTTCACTGTTCTCGTCACCAATTCAAAATCTGTCTGACTTTACATATAGGCTGAATAATCTGTAATGGGTAAGTTGAAATATGAAAAAAAATTACCCATCATGAAAAGTTCCATCTTTGAGCAGACATTAACAAAAAACATGATTCAAGTCAATTTGTGATATTTTCTGAACCATATGTAGTTGCATGCCACAAAAATGCAATCAAAACATGTCCAACACTTTTTAATATGAAATAAATCACAAAAATAAAAATAAAAAGCTGAAACTGATTGAGCAGGTATGAGAAGTTGTACAAAGACAAAAATATTGTTAGACAGCCTAACTCAAATGTGGCTAAGTTCTGGAGTAAATGAAACTAGATGCTCTTGCTTTGCAATCAAGTCCAGTGTCACACACTGAAAGTTACAGTATGAGTACATGTATATTTATAGTAACTGCTTAAGAGTTTACCTTCAAGCATCTTCTGCAATAAGTATATGAATTCACTGAGTATTGTCGGTAAAGTAACACCTGACTTTGTTGCCTAAAAAGTGGGGTCTGAAGTATTTCTTGTAAAAAAAGTATTCTGTACTTTTTGTGTCAAATTTTGGAACATGCAACTGCACAGGGTTCAGAAAATGTCATGGGCTGACTTCTGCATTGTTTTTTGGGTAATGTGTGCTCAAAGATGGATCTTAACTGATGACTTCAGTTTGTTTTTCATATTTTAACTCACCCATAATCAGAGATTATTTGATCTACTTGCCCAATACTGCAGACTCTGAGTCAATGTTATGATGAACAATAACAGTAAAAAAAGAAATCCTAGCTTTTATCTTTAATAGTTCCTGAGATATTGTTGTTCAAACATAGCCTCAAATTTCAATGCAATACTCCTGATTCATTTGGCAACACCCATGGTCAGTATGTGAACAGAAAAACCAAATGTTGTATCTGTTTACAGTGCAACTTAGCAAATTCAATTAATTTTAATTAAGACTGTCAATAATTTAAATTTTTCTATAATGCTGTCTGATTTTGCTTTGATGTTTTCTCCAGTGCAAGTACTTTCAAGAGTACAGTAAAGCCGATTAACTGGTGAAAGAAGAGGAGCTGTATGCATTTGCCTGCAGCTCTTCATCTAACATTGTTTTTATAGATGCATCAACACACATGCACACATGTCAATGAATTGCAATAAAAGAACAGATGTTCTAGATGTTCTTTCTATATATAGTTAGTTATAGATACATTTAGTTTTTCCATTTGCTGTTATTCTGTTCGTGTCTCCGGGCCACTTGCTGTGTTATTCTATATCTTATCTGCTCATTATTCCCTACCAATTCACTACCATGCAGGTCAGATACTGGGGCTTCCCTCTATCCGCTTCCTTCAGTTGCCTCACAGAGGAGAGAAATTAGTTCAGAAACCTATTGAGGAAAGGTTCCTAACATGGACAAAGTGGACTATTTATACGCTAGCTGAATGTGAAGGCCAAGTTATTTGGTGTGGTTAAGGAAACATAACCATTGGAAAGAGCAACTGCTAGAGAAGCTGTGAAATAATTTCCTGTCAAGGGCATAAAACGGTTCTCAGTTGAGGTAAACATTTCTACTTTCAAAAGCAATTTATTTTCTAACAACTGCTGAAAGCAGACAACATATCTTATGTTCCCTTTCCTTGAATTTTCATTCTATGTCCTCACAAGTTTCACGAGTGAGTGTTCACTGCCAGCTTACAGGCACTATGAGAGCTGGGGTCTAGAGACTGGCAGTGAGAAATTGCCTGGTTTCTGGGCGGTTTTGGATTAAGGTCAATGCAATGTGTTACTTTGGGGAAAAATATGTTCATGGCTTCCGTGATTCTCCTCCTTCTTTTCTTGTATCAATTAAGATGACAGAGCTGGAATGTACTCCTTGCATAAATGGAATGTCCTGAGTGCTGCCAGTATTAGCCCACTATGTTGCAATTTGGCACTTTGGCCTTTATTAACAATATGTGTAAGAATGGGCTTGATTTAGGAGGACACATGCTTTCATGTTATATAACTGTGAATTTAAAGTTAGTTTTATTTACATTTTTTCTTAGCACACTTCAAAAGTAAATGTAGTATTCTGTCAATTTAAAATAATACTAAATACCTTTTGGAAAAACTTCCATAATCCTCCTCTTAGATGCAAAAAGCAATTACACAAAAACAGCCTTCTTATCTGCTAATAGTTGTTGTAAAAAAATGTAGTTTGTTTGTCATTTTGTTTGTCTGCTTATAGCTACAGCCTAGTCCCACAGCACTTGTTTAAAGTTAGCATAAGATAGTTTGGTCACACACTGACTAGAAATATTAGCATGACATAGTTAAACAAGAAATATTAGCATTTTAGGATTGTCAAAATATAGTGGGTTTCACTATATTTCCTGAATCTTAGCCAAAATGTTTTACAAGCCTAACCCTAACTTTGCAAGGACTCTAATATTTAAATAATCAACTCGAAAAAATTGTCACATAGGCCTGTTAGTTTTTAAACCTTCCTTTTTCTTGCAGTAGTGGTTGAACAGTTTTCCTTTTCCTCTCTTGCAGTGGTCGTGTTATTCTATTCTGCTATTACATATTTGCTTCAATGTTTGTACCAAGATGCATCATGCACACCTCACCTGTAATGGGGCTAGAAGTTAGCAAAGTAAGATATCTATTTAGCTACCTTAAACATCTAAGTCAAAGGTTAACTTTAAGCAAATACTGAGTTGTGATAAGATCTGGGCATTTTCCTCATTAAGATGCGGGGTGCATTTCCACTCTTTTAATAAGTAACTTGTTATATGTAAGTCTGTCCCTATATAACCTGGTAGAAGAGGCTATTTGGGGTGGATTCTATTCGGCTATGAATCTCACCCAGGCAGACCATGGAGCCTGAAGATGCTGTACTTGTTTTAATAAATCTTTTTATATATATAAATAAGACAGTATCGGCGGAGAATTTTTTCATCATCTACACATCATCTGCCACACCGATATTTGAAGACGAACAGCCTTCACAACTACAGATTTTTGTTAAAGTAAGTTTTAAAGTCCAGTTATTAGCGTGATGCAGAGGACAGAGTTACTGGTGTATTCAAAATCCCCCACTGACTATTAAATAATGGAGACAAACTCCAGCTCTTTGTATTGCTTACCTTTTTTTTTTTTTTTTTTACCATTTCTGGACTAAAGAAAAATTCAAGCAGTGAAGTTTATGAGACGGAAGCTGGCATTCTCAAACAGCAACAGATCTTTCTCTGTCTTTCTTTTACACACTGTGAAAAAAATCTGCGTGCATAAACACTGTTATTACCAAGGAGGTTATGTGAAGGCCAGCGTTGGTTTATTTGTTTGTTTGTATGCAAAATAACTTGAAAAGTAATGGACAGATTTAGATGAAATTTTCAGGAAATGTGTGAAATGGGACAAGGAACAAATGATGAAATTTTGGGACTGATCTGGATCACTGTCTGGATCCAGGAATTTTTTTTAATGTAAGTGTAACTGGGTGGACAAATAAATGTGGTTTACTCTAAAAGCCACCAGAGGGCACTCTTGTTTTTGGGGTATCCCCCTCTGACCACATGAGATTTGAGGGCTCCACGTAACAAACAGCAACAATGATAGAGTTCTCTTTCCTTCCTGAGCGACATACGCACGGTTGGGCCGGCATTCTTATCTCCAGTTGTCCAAGAAGCTGGGAGGCTGTTAGGAGCTGCCGTGCTAGAGGCCGCGCCTGTTCATTAGGTCGGATGGGGTGAAGGCCACATTGTAGGTAGGACATTTTAACTGCATGTAATTAGGGCCCGAGCACTACAGTGCGTAGGACCCTATTGTTCCTCTAGTGTTTCTTTGGGGGGCGGTTTGTTTGTTTGGCGGTTTCTTTTTCTTACGCCACTTTGAACCCTGATTTGACCCCCTAAACATGCTCAAAAACTCACCAAATTTGGCACACACATCAGGACTGGTGAAAAATTTGATATTTTGGGGGAATTACACATATGAATGGCAAAATGACTCAATAGCGCCACCTAGAAAATTGGGCTTTAGTGGAGTTAATACGGCTAGTTTCACGTAAACCCATGAAATTTGGTACACAGGTACAGTAGCCCAAGACAAAAACATTCCTGCTTTTAAAATTTCAAAAAAGGCTCAACGGCGCCCCCTAGAGCATGTAGTGTGCAGGCATTGGAATTTAACGAACTCCTCCCAGGATTTTTGTCCGATTTTCACCAAATTCGCTGTGTGGCATCTAGACCCATCCAGGATGAAAAGTTATTAAAATCTTGTGGATACGTCACATGGTGTGGGCGTGGCATGGCGGCCATTTTGAACAAAAAGCTTAAGATTGTACAATGGAACACGTGCGCAGGCATTGGAAATTAACGAACTCCTCCCAGGATTTTTGTCCGATTTTCACCAAATTCGCTGTGTGGCATCTAGACCCCTCCAAGATGAAAAGTTATTAAAATCTCGTGGCTGCGTCACACGGTGTGGGCGTGGCATGGCGGCCATTTTGAACAAAATCGCCATGTGGAACGAAATGGGTTTTGGAGGTGAAGTGATCCATGTAAAATCACCAAATCCACACAAAACCTCATTAATCTCAAGACCTAATATTTAATATACAATTCAGAAATGGGCGTGGTCAAACGGCTCCACAGCGCCCCCTAGAAATATTCAAATAGTATAAAATCACTGCTTTATCCTACAAACATAAAATTTGGTACATACATATAGTATCCCAAGACCAACAGATCTGCACAGTCGAAATTCTAATCGGCTCTACGGCGCCCCCTAGACAAGGTCGTGTGGAGAGGAGTGCGGTGAGGAGCGAGGGCCCGTCCGACGCTGCTTGCAGCTTTAATTACATTTGTGTCTGTAACGTTCCATACAAAATATGTGAATTGGGAGATTGTGTTGGGGATGGACTGAAGTTCCTTGGCGAAGGTATGCACTCTCTGAGTGCTATTCTAGTTCAGAATGGAATAACCTGCAACCTTCGGTCCTGCAATGATCTGGAAGTGACAACAGCAAAAACTCATGTAGGCAGAAAAAAAGATTGTTAGATGTAACATAATATTTAGCCTCCAGGAATGGTGGTGTGGTGAAATCCATATTGAATAAAATGTCTGCTTTTGAGATTGCCCATCAAATTCCATCTTTTCAACAGCTAATGAAGCTAACATAATAGAAAAATCCGAGCTAGTGCAAGTCCACACAAGTTTTTGAGCTCGTCTGTGTACCTCTTTTTAGACACATGGAGTGCAGTTATAGAGGCAGTGACAAACCCTTTGCATGACTGATGCATGCAACCCCTTGCAACAGGTAACCTCACCAGTGAAGGCAGATCCTAAATTGTGCTCCTCATATTTTGGGCCAAGGTGCTAATTCATAGTGGACAGAAAACCTTATGCATTCTTAAATCAGATATGCATTTCTTTTTTTGCCACAAAGTAAAGTAAGGCGTTTTCCCACAAAATCAGTGAAACTGTATGTTGTGTGAATATTACGGATGGTGCAGAGACTCACGTACAGGCAACCAGACACGACACACAGGATAAAAGTTAAAGTATTTATTACAATAAAGCAAAGCAACACAACTAAGAATCACTGCGAGGCAGGCAAAAAACTAATAAAAATACTAAACTGAAAGCGAGCTGAGAGCTGGTGAAAACTAACTAAGGCTACAACAAGAAGCGAGCTACAACAAACGGCGAGCTGATAAAAACTAACATGGAGAAAGCGAGCTATGATAACTGACGAGCTGATAAATGCTACAAGAACCAATGAGCTAAACAGAAAGCGAGCTACTAAAACCAATGAGCTGATCAGAAAAAGACAGAACGCTAGAACTACAAAAACCCAGAACCAACAACCTACAAACAAACACTAACACTAAACTACTAAACTGACTGAACCTGAACGGACAGGGGGGCACAGCGGAGCAGGTGGGGGTGAAGGCAGGCAGGCAGGCAGGTTGGAATGGTTCTGTGGTCCAGGAATGGGGGTTGGAAATCCACGGCTTGAATTACGGCAGATGGCAGAGCAGGGAGGAGTGGACGAGACCAGAGGCTGCAGGCTGAATGGAGGCAGTGGTGAAGCTGATCCGGAGGAGGCACACATGGACTGACAACGGAAAACCAAACTGGAGGCAGAGAGAGAATAGCGTTAGCCTGAGCATACAGAAACTGGCAAGACAAAAGCAGAGGTCAGCAACTGACTGTGGCTGTGCTACGGTCTGGCATCGAGGAGTGTGTCGTGTGTTAACTGGTTGTAGATGAGAAGCAGCTGGTGGCCCCATCACATGCGTGCCTCCTCCGCTGATTACACCTGGCTGCACCTGCCGCACTCCTCACTGCCCACACCATGCTCACGCCCACCTGGAGGAGAGAGAGAGAGAGGGAAAGCAGGGAAGGGGGGAGGGAGAACTGCCACTAACAGGCAGCAGAGGTGGAGGGCGTGACAGTGAATGGTCAGAATGTTTGCATGTGCAGGCAGGAGTTGACCACACACTTTGCAGAATCAGGCAGTGGTCGTCAGAAATCCAGTGGTAAAAGACAGGTGTTGCATTAAGAAAATAGTCCCACACTGGGTTCTACTACAAAGCATCAATAGAGAACTGTATATCCTGCTACACATTTCCTGTCTCCGGCTTACTTAAGGTCTGCTAGAGGCGAGCAGACCTTAAGTAAAATGAAGCTCATAGAAAAGCACTTGCACTCTACCTAGGAGAGGTTAAATGTTTTTATTGCTCTCCACAGAAACTAGACTTTAAAGACATCATAAATGATGCTAAAAGGAAAGTTTGGTGCTTGGAATTTGATGTTCAACACTAAACATGCCACACCAACAATAGCCTGTAAGACATAGGACTTAATGAGATTATTTGTTCAACGTTTTCATGTGCAATAAAGAAAAAGCTAAAGCATTTAGTTTAATCTATTCTTTCATGACATACCTATTTTGCTGAATAATACAACTATGCGTGGGAAGTCTATAGGCATATGTTATACGACCAGTACATGCATTAGCCGTTTATATTTTAAAGTTTGACTGTAGTGACTGCAAAACAACAGGTAGTTTTTAACAGTAATGAATATAATCTACAATGTATGTGATAATTATTCTTGTAGGGCTATGTGCAGAATTTAAAGGTTCCATAATGTTCCCCTTTTAAGTAATTTAACCAAAGTCTCATACGTCTCCAGTATGTGTCTTAATTTTTAAGCTCAAAATACCACAAAGATAAATAATTTTACCATGACTGTCTAACTCCTGAGCTATAAGTGACTGCTGATAAGCAGGTTGCCTCAACTGGCTGGGTTTCAGTCTGGTTCTGATACTGTCTGACACCAAAAAGAGAAAAGTATGTAAAAAGGAACACCTTAATTGGAGCTTGGACTGCACTGGAATGCTGTGAATGTGAGCAGAGAGAGCAGGAGAGAAGCAGACAGATGTAAATTAAGTTTAGGTGGCTTAAGCACAACAGGTGACAAGAAAACACAATAGCCCACTCAGCTATTTCTGATCGTCCCTCATCTTTCCACAGAGCTCTGACCTGTGGGCATACAATCAAAGCTAATTGTAACACTCGACACATTAGCCACAAATTGTTGTGGGAATATTTCCATTTCAAATAAAAGTAATCCACCGGATCTTCAGTTCCTCAGGATTGTGTGTTTGCTCTTTTCAACAGATGACAGAATCTTTGGCATGCTTTGCTGAGGTCTTAGACCTCTTACAATTAGCAGAAGCAGCTTTAGCAAGTAAATAAACCTGGCAGGCTACGAAACAGCTGCTCTGGCCGGAGGGCTCACCTCAGAAGCAGGGAGCAGTGAGTAGTACACACATCTTATACAAGTTTATAGGTTGATGTCTACTGACTACTCAGAAACAGGAATAGCTTTTATTTTACACCTCAAAGTTTATATAAGACATACAAAACACAGCTAAAATGGATTTTCACCATAATCTTAAAACATTTCTAAATCTGGAGCCCCCCTGTGTTTGCACTAAGAGACCCACAGGCCCAACAGCATTACCTTGTAATTGTGAAAAAAAGTTGTGATTTCAATCTCAGTATAAAACACACTGTCTATAACATAGCCATATTTTCACTTACACATCAAAGTTCCATCTGTCCTCTAAGATGAGCAACCAGAGGCGCCGTGCATTTGCTGCAGCAGGCACTCTCAGTCTTAGGTCTTCCAGGTCAGTCATCTCACTTGATATCTTCCTGGTCATATCTAGGTATTTATCTGTTTTGATAGCAGTCGGGGCTGCAGCTTCACTAGAGGCACAGCCCTGAATCTACTGTCTCCATTTTACCCACCCCCACACAGGCTTAAAAAAATCCCACTTTAACACATTAGACTTCCCATTTCACCCAGATAATTACACAATTATCCTGCTTCACTCAAAAAAAATCCATCCAGGGGTAATTGGTGTGTTGGGTGCGGGAGTTACCCAGAATGCACCACAGTGAGGGTCTGGGGGAACGAATCCAGATAAGTCAAGCAGAAAAAGGGAGGGAAAAAGCTGCACTTATTCGATTTTAATCTCGCCACTTTGCAAGCATTTAAATAGCCTTCATCAGACTCCTGGCTTGCAGCCCTGTGACTAACCTGTTATCAATGCCAAAAATGTCCATTTTAAATGTCAGTGTGAGCACAGAATGGAAACGCAGTAACAGGTGCTCGGCCTGAAGTGAACTGCAGTAATGCCTCCATTAATGGTTTCTCATAGAGCTGTTACATTGTTGCTTGTCAGGACACAGCATTCTACGGGTAAAAGTGGAGCTCAATTATTGCCAAAGAAATACACACAAAGGTGCACAATGGCCAGCAAAATAGGGTCTAGCAAGGCTACATATGTAGCCTATGAAATAACCTTGATAAAAGTAATTGAATTTTGCTGTGATAAGATTAACTTGTGGACCAGTAGGTACCTAGAGTTCTTACAAAAGAAACATACTGCATGATAGTTGGAAATAATCACTCCTTCCCCCTCCTTCTCAAGAATATATGTACAGAAAAAAAATCAAGTCTGAAATCAGGTTCTCAGTGGCTGATGCTCCTACCCAAATGGCTATGGATGTCCTGATTACCATGCACACTCTCACAGTCCTTTTAAATGTGCTGAGATGGGCTTTAAACAAGATTCAACACTTAAAGCCCCAGCAGACTTAATTAAGGGTGGGACCTAGCGCATGCAGAGATGAGCGAGTAGAAGCAGAGAGGAGAAAGGAAAGGATTGGATGTGTGGAGGAAAGAAGCTTTGGAAATTGTGTTTTGGAGGGTTAAGGGTAGTACAGTGATACAGAGTAAGAAAGGGGTGTTTCTGCTTTATTTTTGCCCACTAGCTAATGTCCACATTCAAGCAACTTGACTCCCTCCATGGCTGTGTAAAGACACAGCTTCAGGAACAAACACACACAACAAAACGGCAACATGTCTTAACCTCCTCATTACTTTGCCAAAACTGCCTCAAATATCAAACAATGCACAGCCGTGGGGGGCACCACGCATGCTGTTTAAGCAGCCCAGTCTCATTTCCATACAGCTTTTACATGTTTCCAAAAGATATGCATAATTACAGGGTTTGTACATAATTACTCCAACACATTGCTGGGAAAAAGTCAGGTTTGTTCCTTTTTTTTAAACAGTGGCTGGGAGAAAACAGACTATGCTTTTTTCTCCCTCCTTTCTCCAGTCTGAACAATTAAAACAATGCTGCTGTC
Organism: Dascyllus trimaculatus; assembly: GCA_024666655.1. Classification (NCBI taxonomy): domain Eukaryota; kingdom Metazoa; phylum Chordata; class Actinopteri; family Pomacentridae; genus Dascyllus; species Dascyllus trimaculatus. Next base: position 28,339,659 of record CM045465.1, read on the forward strand.
TTGGAAAGAAGTTCTGTCCTCATTATCACCTTCTTTTCTCACATTTACTGCTTAAAAACAAGCCCAGGCACCTTGGCATTGAAACACATTCTTTCTTTTTCTTGTCGGTTTCCCTTCCTTACTTCTTTTGCTGCCGTCTCTGCACTCTCGCTGGGACAGAATGGGTTATGAAAAAAGAAATGTAAAAAAGATGGAGTCCGCCGCTCATTCTGTTCCACTGCTAAAAAGGGCATGAAAGGTGTCTTAAGCAAGCCGAGAAACTTCACCTAAAATAAGTTTTACTGGTGCTTCTGCAGCATTGCAAAACAGATCAACACATTGTTGAACCTGATACCAACAGAAATATGCAATTTTGAAATGCAAAGAGAAAGTATTAGGAATTGACAAAGACTTGCTTTGAAGGATTTTATTTCGTAGCAGTGATGCTTCTTATGCCCCTACCAAGACTACCTTTCAAGCTCTGACACAGCATGTGGTGATAGAATGTAAAGGTTGTGTGTGAGTGAAATGCCTTCTCTTACTGTCACGGTGCTCAAGCCCACTAATAATCTATGTATCTCTGAGAATTGTGGATGTGTTACTAGGCAAATAGCCATCCTTTCAGTTTCTATCATGGTTGAGACATGGCTATAATCCAAATATTTTGGCTCCATGAGAATTGTTTAGAGGGTAGGGACTTGTTTATAACTGGATTAATAAAAGCTTCCAATCACTGCTGAGATGCTGTCTTGTGAACACAGCGCCTTCAGTGCTGTACACAGGCTGTGCGATTTGTCACTGCCCCGATCTCACTCCATCAACACACAAAAAACAGCAATGTCATTGGTGTGATTGACAGCTCTCGAAGTGGTTACTCAGAGCTTCTCACTCAACAGTCAGTCTGTCATCCAGCTCAAATGTTAGGCATATCTGCATCAGGAGAGAGACGCTTGTGCTGGTGTCATCCAGTTGTATAACAAAAGAATCACCCAACTAGCACAAACGCTGTCAAAGACTTTCTTTCCTATTGATCAACACAAGAGAATTGTGGAATTATAAGACCTCACACACACTGCGAGCTCTCTGTATACTTTTGATAATAGTCCTTTTTTGCAGCAGCGTTAATTCTCTTTGAAGGCTTAGAGTGGGATTAATTTTTCTTAAATGTCATGGTCAGAGTGTATGTGGCCCAAATTGGTTTCTGCTGACAGTCTACAGACAGTGATTGTGGTTGGCTGCAATGATGTATCAATGCAGCAGGAGGACTCCATCCCAAAACAATACACATCACTTGGGGGACAGAAGGGCAGAAAAAAATGCATTGCTTTACACGATAAAATTACTTTTTCCTCCAGAAAGTCAGAAAATGTTAGGAATAATGCACCAATTCATGGTGTCGGACAGCAGGGAGAGGAAGGAAGCTGGGCATGTTTTATATGCTTTTCTCATACTCATATACCTCACTGCTGACCAGTGCAGAAAACCCAGGTATCCTAATGTTTAAAAAATAACACCATTATTGGTCCCCATTGAATCCAGTTGCAAGCAATGCAACTTGTAACAGATAAGGACCTGATGCAATCTGTCTTTGCTCTATCTGAGCCAAAATGGTCTCTGTATGAGTCAAATGGGGGAGCCACATTGACAATTCAAATCGAACAGTGCTTTGCAGGCAATTCACCTTGTAATCTACATGCTTCCCTCACCAGCTGGCCAGAGCTAGATTGCATTTTATTTACAAACGACCTTCTTTTTTGAGGGCCATTGTATTCACTCACAATCCAATAAGGTCCAGAAATATAGAAGTACATCCACAATAATGCATATGGAAGATGGCTAAGGCTTTCTGAAAACTATCTAAAAGGAAATAATTAGGTTAATTTTATAAGTAGGTTCCTCAATGCCAAAACAAAAATGTAATCAACAATGCAGAGATTTACAGCTGAACTCTGCTTTTACTTTTAAATATATCACTTTATGTCTATAACCTTTACTCTGGCTACATTACACTGCAAAGCCTTTTTTATTTGGCAAAGATATTAAATCCAATACATTTATATCTTGCTGTATACATCAAAATGTCTCCCTCCAGTGATAAATCTGTTACACCCAGAGCATGCTACATTAACCATATACAATAAATGTACAAGTAGTGCACCCTTAACTCATATAATTTGTTTTCTGTGGTTGCCATAGGGATAACACCAACCTCTGACCTCTCCAGCCTTGAGGAGGTCCCCTGATAGCCACTCCTTCATGAATCTTTTAGGCCAGGCGAATCTGTAGTTCAAAGTTCCTGTGAACCCAAGAAATAATAAGCTCCCTGATTAGTGTGCCTAAAAATACCCCTAGCCGAAAAGGCTTCAGCTCGGTCCTGCCCACGAGTGGACTATTTACATGCAGCTGATGAGCACCTCTTGCTGGAGGGAATTAACACGTTGCACCTGATGGTTGATCAGGCAGTGAGTATACAAACACCTCCAGATCTCACTGGCTTGTTGTTTGGGGCTTGCTCTCAGTGGACAGTATGAAGTTTACATACCCTTGTAAAGACCTTGTACATCATGGCAGTCTTGAGTTTCCAATGACACCAATGACCTATACCAATTTTCTATGATGGAATAATTGAAACTCATGCTTATTTTTTCACAAACAAATTGTACAATTATGCATTTTGGTTCTTTCACAGATTTATTATGGGTCTTCTAGAAATATGACAAAATTCTGTTGGGTCAAAAATATACATATAGCAACTTGAATTATTAGTTTCAGTGATGAAAAAACTGTGTTAATCAAATTTTCTTTGTGGCATGGCCTCTTTACTTCTCGTGAGTGGTTACGATTGACTACAGCTGTTGACTTCTCTGAGCCATTTTAAATAGGGCCCATGTAAAACATTAATAAGTTTAATTACTATTATTATTGGGAGCAACAAAACAAACTGTTAACCCAATAGTAACAAGTAACATTCCTGGCATTCACATGAATGTCAGGGAAAAAAATCATTTATTTGAGATAATCAGTGTTTTTTTACTTCACCTGTCAGTGATTTTAATGTTTTGACTGATCAGAGTAATATTCACTGTAACTCAAACTCTGTTCTAGTCTCTACCAACTGCTGATAGAAATGTCTGGCATGCAGGTCGTATGCAATAGGCACATCAAAGCTTTTTGTCTTTATGTAATCCAGATTTGCTGCAGGCATTGGACAAGTTGTTGCCACATTCAATGCATGTGAATGCAACTTTATCACACAGTGTCCTGGTCAGGAGTATGCTGTTTATTCTTGCATGGCTGGCCTGTTTGTTGAAGTGCTATTGAGTATGAAATTAACATATTTGCTACATTTTAACTTTGGGTGATTACTCCTTATTCCTTATGTATGAACTTACTTCTCAGATGTTCTTTGTGCAAGGTGAATGTCTGCTGCATATTATCTGTGTTCAGATGTGCCAAAAATTGCTCAGCACTACTGAAAGAATCTACTTCGTCCCAGTCTGTACTTTGTGTAATATGCATATTTTTATGGCATTTTCCATGTACTGCATACTACAGCCAATGAGTTTTGGTTAGAGGGTTGGTTTTCTTTCCAGTGAAATGTAGTGTCAGCTTGTTGATGACTCTGACATTGTTCCAGTTTGTAGCTTTGGGCATATGCTGCTGTAAATGTTTTAACAGCGCTGGACTTAAGTTACATTCTGTTCACTGATAAACCTTGTATGAGGTGTGATCAAAGAAAGCAATAACAACAACAAATGCTAAACTTTATAATGACAACATAAAGCCTAGAACTATCTGGTTTAAGTGTTGTAGTATTGAATTATACTGGCAAATGCTTGGTATTGTTGGCTAAGCCTTGTGTATGTAACGCTCAGTAATTTCCTCTAACAGCTGGTCACAGTAAGCTTCAAATATTTCTCAAAAATGAGAACAGAATCTTTTACACATTAAAAGTAAACATTCTTGCTTTTAAGAAAATTTGTCCCTGTCACTGATTCAGTAAATCACATCATTTACGCTGATGACATAGAGTTTATGTACACTTCAGTTTCCAGTGGTTACCAACCTCAGGTAAGAGTCTGTCAAAAGGGTCATCAGATAAATTAAGACATAAACCAGATGCTCTTAAATTGTTTTTGGTCAATAATTAATATTTGATAATACTTAATGATACTTTTTGGGCTCCGAACTGTCATGGGCTGAGGGTTGAACCCAAGTGCAGACACAGAGGCAGACAGGCAGGCAGGTGGATTTTGCAAAAGGCCCTATTTTAACAAGAACACAAGAACCTAAACCAATATGTAATGGGAAACTAAACTCTAGGGGAAAAACTGAACCAAACCTCATACAAAAAACAGGCAAAACTACAAACACTCTAAACTAACAATTGAGAGGCAACCTAAGAAAACCACAGATGAGTAAACTAAACTACACAAACAAAACGGGGACATAGACCACCGACTAAAACTAATACAGAAAGATAAAACTACACTGAGGAAGGAGAACTGAATGAGGAAACCAGATTTGATTCAGAAAAGAGACCAAACTACCAAAACCGAGGAATAATTCTCACTAAACAAACAAATTAGGAACAAAGGAAAACTGATAAATATAAACTACAGCTACACAAACAAAATGGGTTTACTCACATAACCGAAATCTAACTAAAGGGACGGGCAGGATCGGGGAATGCAGGCTTGAGACAGATTGGGAGCAGCAGCCATTTCAGCTGGCTGCAGGCAGGGTCGGACGGCGAGTGAGACGTTGGAGCAGGGAGTTTGACGGCGGTTTGGGAAAGGCAGGCAGGAACGCAAGCCAACAGGCGCGGAACAGGCAGGAGACAGAGCAAGGACCGGCAGGGAACAGGGTAACATTGTCTTATGATCTGGCGAGGAGTGTTGGAATGAACTAGAGTTTCATTGCAGTAGTGATTAGTCACAGGCGCACAGTCCCGCAGCTGCCTCTAATTCCAGCAGTCATGAGGGCAGGCAGGGGGAGCAGGGGCTGAAGCAGAGATCCTGACACAAACAGCATTTGAAACAAAATTTGAAACAGCCTCAGCTACATTGCTTTTAGTGTGATAAGGTCACAAGTCAAAAGGATTAAAACTTTATAATATATTGTATTTTATGAATCGATCATGAAATTTCTTATAAAGAAACTTGTAAATAACCTGTCAAATAAATAAAGTGGAGTAAAGCACAATGTGTTACTCTGCATTTGAGGTCTAAACTAGCAGGAAATCAGAATACTCAAGTACAAGCACCTCGAAATTGTGCTTCACTACATTATTTAAGTAAATTTATTTAGCTAGTACTCATTACTAAAAGTCATGAGATACACAGCACAGACAGACTGAGTAAGTATGAGGCAGTATATTTATTCTTTTTTGCAATACTGGTTAAGAAGAGCACAATAAAGTAGGATTTGAAATAAAGACCTGATATTTGTTCAAATCAATGCATTGTTGGTCATTTTTTGAAGGACATTTCTCTGTAATACATGATGTAGTTGTGTCTTTTAAACTTGACAGACCAATCTAAAGTCAGGCATTTTCTGTGCATTTAATTTTTCAGTAAGACATTGTTATATGTGAAACATGTTTGTTGAAAGTATCATGAATACATTGAAGTGGGACATAAGGCCTGCTGTTAGCTTTGACCTCATGTTTGTCACCTTCCCCTTCATAAGACATAAGGGACATTAGAGACTTTATTGTCATTGCCAATAAACAACGAAAATTCGTTGGTGACAGTAAGTAGCAGCAGTTAAATAGTAAAGAAGAATTGAAGTATAAAAATAGAATAAAACAACAGTGAACAACACACAGTATTTACAACATGAAATGAAGGCAGTTTTTCATATTGCACTGTCCATGACTGATTAAAGTGCAGTTGGTGCAACAGTTTGTGGCTCAGACTGTAGCTTAAGCTGGTGAATGTGAGAATGGAGGGTGTCATGACCCATAGGGAGGGATAAACATATTTATCAAGGACACAGGCAACAATGTCAAGGATTTAAACTTTTAGTTTATTTTTAGTTGTCACTTGAGCTGAATGTAGAAAAAAAAACTGGTTGATCGGAGGTGGCGTGGAAACAAAAACCCTTGACAGCCCCGGGCCCAAAAAAAAAATCAAAGTGTCAAACTGAAAGGAGGACCTGGCAGGTCGGCCAAACAAAACAAAAGGGAGCGGCACCGGGCCAACCCTATACAGGGCCGTAGAAGCAGGTGCCGACACCCGAGCCAGGGAAAAACCCAAACTAAACCCAAACCAAACAAAAGAACAAAAATAGGAATGCCGATCCTACCAGGTGAAAGGGGAAACCAAGGCGAACGAGAACAAAGGAAACCCAGCTACCGGCATGACTGGAGACGGCAGCGTGGAGCAGCTCACAGGGGCGCGCACAGGCTCAAGGCGCGCCGCAGGTGGTGAGGTGAGAGAGAGAGAGAGAGCGCTCTGAACTCTGGCCTATTTATAGGAGGAGTCAGAGCGCCATAAATTAAACTACAAAAACCTAAGAACTAAATAGACCTACTAGAAACCTGGAATAATCAAAGGCAAATATAACTTAACAAAGGAAAATATACAAAACTAGATTCAACACAAGTAATGAGGGAAAGATATACTAAACCAAGGAAAAAGGTGAAATATGTGCCCCCAGCACATAACAGGGGGTGAGGAGGGGGAAGATGGGGATGATGAGGGGTGATGGAGGCTACAGCTCTGGGGAAAAAGCTGTTCCTCAGACTACTAGTCCTTCTTTTAATGTTGTGGAATCGCTTCCCTGATGGGAGCAGGGCAAACAGATGGTGTCTGGGGTGTGTTCTGTCAGTGGAGATTGTGGTGGCTCTCCTCTGCAGGCATCCAGCATACACATCATTCAGGTCAGGAAGCTCAGCTCTGATGATCCTCTGAGCTGTCTTCACGACCCAGGCCCGGTCTTTTCTGGTCTCTACTGTGCAGTTGGCATACCATGCAGTGATGCCTTGGCAGAGGATGCTCTCCACAGTGCTGTGAAAGTTCACCAGGAGCTGAGGGGAGAGACCAGGCCGTTTCAGCTTCCTGAGGAAGAAGAGCCTTTGCTGTGCCTTCTTCACCAGGTGGGAGGTGTTAACTGTCCAGGAGAGGTCGTTGGTGATGTGGAGTCCCAGGAATTTGATGTTGTCCACAACCTCCACCATCTCACCATTTATATGAAGTGGTGGGGGGGGTGGTCCTGCTAAAGTCCACAAACCTCCTTGGTTGTGGTGGTGTTCAGAAGCAGGTTGTACTCTGAACACCACCCTGTAGTGAACCTCTTCATTATCACTGATGAGTCCAACAATAGTGGTGTTATCAGCAAATTTCACTATAGTATTACAGGGGTGGATGGTGGTGCAGTCCTGAGTGAAGAGGGTGAACAGGGCTGGGCTGAGCACACAGCCCTGTGGCACACCAGTGTTCAGGATGATGGTTGTGGATGTATGTCTTCCTATCCTGACATTCTGCAGCCTGCAGGTTAGAAAGTCCATAATCCATTTGCAGATTGAGGTGGTAAGTCCAAGATTCTGAAGTTTTTGAACCAGTTTATGGGGGATTATTGTGTTGAAGGTGAAGCTGAAGTCTATGAAGATCATCCATGCACATGTATTTGGTTGTTCCAGGTGGGTCAGGGCTGAGTGGAGAGCAGCAGAGACTGCATCCTCTGTGGATCTGTTCCTCTGATAGGCAAACTGGTGTCTGTCCAGATCGGCAGAGGCACATCAGATATTGCCTCTGATGTGGAACAGGATGATCTTCTTGAAGCACTTCATGACTACTGGGGTCAGGACGACAGGGCAGTTGTCATTAAGGCAGGCCACAGATGTTTTCTTAGGAACAGGGATGATAGTGGTGGATTTAAGACAGGTGGGGACAGCAGCTTGTTGCAGCGAAAGGTTAAAGATACTGGTGAACACTCCCGTTAACTGGTCAGCACATGACTGCTGCGGCCTGACACCCTGTCAGGTCCTGCCCCTTCAGAGGTCTTAGTGCACCTCGGAGCAGATCTCACCTGGTGTTGCTGCAGGATTAGTGCTGGTTCCTCACTAGGTGAGGTGGTTTGAATCTGTTCTGATGTACTGCATGTTAAAGTGTGCAAAGAAATGGTTGAGGGTGTCAGGCAGTGTGCTGTCAGGGCTGATCTGTGAGCTGCTGCCCTTGTAGTCTGTAATTGCTTTGATGCCAGTCCAAATGCTGCGGGCGTTTTTGTGGGCAAAGTGACCTTTGATGCATTGCTTGTACCTCTGTTTGGCCTCTCTGATGCCCCTTTTCAGATCCCGCTGGGCGTGGCAGTAGACCTGTATGTCACCTGACCTGAAGGCAGCATCCCAAACCTTGAGCAGTTTCCAAACATGACTGTCCATCCATAGCTTGTGATTCAGGAACACTTTGATGGTTTTGGTGGTCAGCACTACCTCAGTGCAAAAGTGAATGTAGGCCAAGACGGGTGAGGTGTATTCCTCTAGGTCTGCGCCCTCTGCAAACACCTCCCAGCTTGTGTCCTCAAAACAGTCTTGAGGAGAGAGTTGGCTTCCTCCCCACAGACCTGGACAATTGTGGTGGTTGGTCTGGTTCTGCAGATCCGAAGCTTGTAGGACGGAGTCAGGGTCAGAGAAGGGTGGTCAGAGAGGCCCAGGTGTGGAGATGGTGCTTTATGGGCTCTGGGAATGTTGGTGTAAACTTGATCCAATATGTTATTTCCTCTGGTTGGGAATTTAATATTCTTATGAAATTCCCTGCTTCATCTTGCCTCACCGATCGTCAATCCTGATGAGAGATTAAGGGAAGAAAAATTTGGACATCTCACTAAAGGGACAACAGTTATCTGTTCTGCTGCTTATGTTCTGCCACAAGAGGAAATATTCATCTGGAGCTGTTTGTGCTCTCCTCCTTCCTTCTAAGCATACCTCAATTGACAAAATCTCTGACACGCGTGCACACGCACACACGCACACACACACACACACACACACACACACTGTACTCTCTTTCCTCCTATTTTATATTTAACTTCAACTTGTCAATTAAAGAGTGAGAGGGCAGCTAAGAAAAAAGAAAGAGGGAGAGAAGGAGACAGCAAGAAGCACAGAACTAATTAGGCAACTGTGTAATTTTAATTAGCTGTTTTGATAATTAAACTAATTAGTTCCCTTGTGTTTCCACAACGTGCAGCCGACTGGAGGTTTTTTTTTTATATCAAGGCTTCAGAGCTCCACTCCGTTGGTTAATTAGTCACTTTTGCATCAGAAAGCTTTATTGATAGCCTTAATTTGCAGTTGAAATGAGAAATCTGCTGTCAATAATTCGGATAATTGCCCGCTGTTTGATTGCACACAACAAAAGTAAGCAGCCCGGCTCGACACATCCACAAATCTCTAGGGTCGTTTCCTGAATGCTTAGGCTCCATGATCTACATATGAGCAAATAAGCTCCCATCTGCCTGTTTCTCCTTCTTGACCTCACTAACTAGAAGAGAATCCATCTAAATAAGGCAAAGGTTGACCCACCACACCCCTTTCCCATCCCTGTTCCCAAAACACCTCCTTTAAACACCACCCACAGGCCAGCCTGTGATTCTTACTCCTCTGCTTGCTAACTTTAAATGTCCTGCATGTGCGATAATTGGAAAAGAAGACAGGGGAGGGAAAAAAAGAGAAGGAAAGTTACTGCTTGCTTTGTAGCTAATTAGTGTCCTTGGAATTAAATGAGCAGCTCGTTGTGCACCTCCAGCTCCTGCGGCCCATGTTTGTGAATTGAATAATTGATTCTCCTCCACTAATCAGAGAGCGACATAATGAGCCAGTTTAATTAAATGGGGATCTAACCTGGCGAACACTGGGAAAATATTTGCTCGTTTACGGTTAATCAGGAATAACACAGTGAGTGGGGGAGGAGTGGGTAGGATGGGAAGACATATTGGTTTGAGTGTGTCGGTGCTGGTAGCTGACCTGAGAAAAGAATAGTGCTGTTCGGAGTTTGGCCAGTTATTGACAGTGACTGTGTTCTGACTGTATCCTTAAAGCTCTTTGACTGGATTATTAATAAAGACATTGTGCTCATATTAATGTTTCCATGTTGCAAAGCAGGATCTGATTAACAACTAATGATCCCCAACAGCTTACTTACCAGATTCCACTGGATACAAATTCCTAGCTCTGTAGCCAAGCTGTACAGACAGCATGGCCTATAATCTGGGCCCAGTTCATGTGGCTGTACTTAC
>CM045465.1:28349979-28589979 GCA_024666655.1 Dascyllus trimaculatus
TTGTCAACAGTATGTGATGTTATTTCTGATGACTCTCAAGGTCAGACTAAGAGATTTACAGCAGCTCCTGGTAAAATGTAATTGTTAAAACATGACTTACTTTATATGCAAATGTACAGCATATTTTCTTTGGCCCCATGCTGGAATAGTTATAAGTGGTAATAAACAGCAGCCAGATTCAGTTGTAGCTCAGTGAGGGTCATGTTGTGGTTAATGCTAAAGCCTTTAAAAATATCATCATCAGTGTGTCTTATCTTGTAGACTGCCTCTTGTATATGTCTGGGAGTCCCAAATGTGCTCTGGTTGCTTCACTGGAAATGTGTTCTGTTATTTAATATGTGGTAAGTTTCTTAAAATTCCCTCCAGCACATTAAAACTATATAAGCACTCAGAGAATGCAGACCTCCGCCAAGCAGCTTCAGTCCACCCCCAACACAATCTCCCAATAACACAGTATCCTTAAATTAAAAAAAAAATCCTGGATCCAGACGGTGATCTGGATCACTCCCAAAATGTCATCATTTGTTCCTTGTCCCATTTCACCCAAATCTGTCCTTAACTTTTTAAGTTATTTTGAACACAGACAAACAAACAAACAAACCAACGCCGGCAAAAACATAACCTCCTTGGCGGAGGTAACTATGTGCACAACTCTGTCCACATGGGTTCAGTGTTAGAAGCTTCAAGGTCATGTCTATTAGTCCTATTAGGATTTTTTCAGAATTGAACTCTATAGTATTTCCAATTATGAAAATATAAAAACAAATACTTTAGAAAGACTATTTTGAAAATACAGACCCCAAAGTAGAAACATGCAGTGAATACACCTGTGATTACTGAAACCAAACTGAGTACATCTGTGTCCAGTTGTCAGAGCTGCAGTGGTCCTCTGCTTAAAATGACACCATGAATAATGTGTTACTTCCTCAGTTCAGTGCTAAAAAACAGTCTGACAGCTGTTCTTTTGGCACAGGGGTCATCGAGTTTATGTGGCAGCTCAGACACATCTATGGATGGTATCCAAAGAAAAACCCCTTACTTTCTCTTTGGGACAAAATTGCAGGACTGAACTACACCTATTAACATGAAAAGAAGCCTGGTGAGTACTGGAAGCACCTTCTTTGATCAGATGATGGTGGAAATTTCGGCTCAGATGGGAATAAACCTCGCCAGGACTACCACAATGATTGCATAGTCCTACCAATAAAGCACTGAGGTGGAAGTGTGATGATATGGGGCTGCAGGAGAGCAACTGGCATTAGGGAGATGACATTTATAGATGCACCATGAGTGTCTGTGGATATACTAAAATGCTGGCCGACAAGGTGGCTGCCAGTCTGCACAAGCTTGGCAGAAGAAGAAGATTCCAATATGGTAATGATACAAAGCATATAGCTGATATCACACAAGAATTTCTAAAGAAGAAAAAAGTGAAAACTATGACCCAGCCAGAAAGGTTAGAACAACACAACCCTTTCAGGAAAGAGCAGCTGGAAAAATGTCTCTGAAGCATGACGGAAGATCTCTCCAGAAATGCATATCCTAACTAATGCAGAAATAATGCAGTTACTGAAAGGTCATACAAAGATGAATCAATTGACATTTAAGTAATATTTCACAGATTTGTACTCACTTCTGTTGTTTATTAGGATTTACATGAGCTTCATATTTACATTGTGCATATAGTAGATTCGTGAAAAGTAAAGTGAACGTGGTTGGAAGGTGAAATTTTTAGCTTTCACCAGGGGCCAAATATCTTTGCCAGAGAGCGCTCTATGCCTGTCACTGCTCCACAGCTGTCAGTGCAACAAAAAAGTCAAAAGCCCACAAAGCCTAAAAGCGCCATATGACAGTCCCTTTGAAGAGATGGCTGTATATGAATAGTGCTACAGGTGAGGAAGCAGGTGTGAACAGTGAGCAGACGTTTTGTGGAAACCTCATCTTCTTGTTGATCCAGCTACAAAGCCAGCTGCAGTGCTGACAGAGCCAATAACAACTGCAGGGATGCTGCGTCCCAGAGGCTGCAGGTCTGTGTATCAGCACACTTGTGGTACTTATAGAGATTACATTATTTTATGGTTGGGTGTGTGACAGGCTGTGACACGTTCTTTGATCCTCTGTAAACACAAAGCTGTGCCTGCCATGACACACTGACACTAAAGAATCCTGCGGAGAGGTTTCCCCAAATGAAAACCTATTATTTGTTGAAAACATGGAAGACATGATTACCACCTCATATGGCCTGCCTTAAGCAGACACTGTCTTTTCTGTAGTTAATCATAAAATATCCTATAATTACATGCCGACCGCAGATTTTTAGAAAATCTTGTGTTTTTGTAGCTTCCACTCCAACAAAATGTCTTGTAGAAGTTAGGTGCTAGATAGTCAGACTGAGTTACTTTGCAACTTTTCATTCTTGTTATTGTGTGAAAGATTGTTGTTGTTTGTCTGACATTTGAAATTTGTGTCCAAAATCCCACAGAGCAAAGAAATTATAGGACTGCAGCTGTGCTGTGTTTATTATGTGCGCTAAAGTCACTTCTGCTCCCATGTGCATGAAGGTAGGTTGAGTACTATGAGCCACTGAACTTGCACAGAAAATGTCACAGATATCTTATGATGCATGCATAGTAACATTTAATGCAACAACAGTATGATATGCAGGTCACTGAGTAAGGGATGTGTCATGTAGCGGAACACTAGACAGCTGTTCAGTGAAAATCCTTTTTGTCCATAAAGGCCACATTCAGCCTCCCTGTTACACACAGCATTAGAGGCTCCATGTGCAGCAAAGAGGATGACTAGAGGTAAGAGGGTGTATTTAGTTTTTTACTGTCTAAGTGAGCATTGCTGTCTGTCAGTCATTGGACCAAGATGTGTTGATGACAAAGAACCTGTAAAAACTCATAGCAGCAGGCAGACCTGTAACCTCAACCTGAAGTACGGGTATATATTCATTTAAATGAGTTAGAATCTGCATACATAACAGTAACGGACAAGAATATTTTACCCAAGCAAAATCACTTATGTATGCATGTAGTTAGATTTTAATTTGCTCGGCTCAGATGTGGCCCAGCATGTTTAGTGTGAACTTGGCCAGGACTGCCACAGTGAATGTATGGTCCTGACAGTGAAGCACGGAGGTGACAGTGTAAAGAAGTGGGGCTGCAGGAGTACAGCAGATGTTGGGGAGATGACATTTATAGATGGCACCAGGGATGCCTAAAAAGATTTGAATCGCAGCAGTGAAAGGCGTAGTGACTTTGGTTGTAATGAGTTTTTACTGCTGTCCTTCACCCACTGCCTCCCTGATAACTGTGGAGTTGTGTTTTTAAGACTGTAAATCTAAACTGTTAGCTTTTAATTTTACATAAGATCAAATACTCCCCTGTTCAGTTTAGAAGTAATCTAATTATCTTAAGGCAACACAATTTTAAATCATTTCATATTTCAGTGATACTGCACAGGGATCTTCTGTTATCTACTTTAAATACAGTTAAATACACTTGACTCATACTCTCCTGGAATCCTCAGCCACTTGACAAAGTAGCAGCATCCACATCACTGGAGCTTCACCCACATTATTTCCATTCTCATTCACTTCTCTTTCACTAACAGCCTGTCTGCACCTTGTGCTCTTCATCCAGCTGCCTCCGTCTTTTTTTCTATCATGAATTCCTCTCTTCATCCATCCTCAGCTCCAGCCAGCCTCCACTCTCACAGCCTGTTCTTGGTCACACTGATTAGAGCTGAAGGCCCATCGAGGAGAGTAAACAGTCCAGCCCAGCCGCTCTTCCGCTGCCCTGACAGGTCAAGTTTACCTCTGGACCCGGGCTGTGCTCTGCAGTCTTCACACAAGCCTGCTAACAGTTTCTGGGACTACAAACTCCCAAATGTCCACATTGTATATAGGTTTCCACAGAGAGCTCAGATAGTGTCCTTTTCATTTAAAAGCTGATCGGCTCTCCTTTTCCTACTTCTGCTATAAAGGTGAAGATGCAGTATGTGCCTTTGTATTTATTTACATCCTGAGTGTTTGCCAGGATGTTTGGTGTAACATCAGTGAAGAAAACAGGAACAGGTTTTGTTGAGCATCATACTTTGTCTTTCTTCTGTGTGGCTTTTGATAAATCTTATGATGTCTAACAGCCAAATATAATTGATCTTGTTATAACTAAATACCAAGTTTAAAATGTGCTACAGATAATATATCCATACTATACAGGTTGCATGGAGGCGGCGTTAAACGTCCAATGATTAGTGCTGCATTCAGTTGGCTTATCCTGACTTGCAGCAAAGAAGCAGAGTAGCCATGCAGTAACAAGTGACCCAAAAATGGATGTAAGGGTGCTTTTTTGTAGTTTGAGCCAAACTCCCCACAGAGTGCTTCCTTTTATGGATGATGATGTTGTTCCTAAGAGCTGAATTTTTAAAGTGCAAGAGGTTTTCAATGGATCCCAGGCAAGGAGCACACAAACCCTGCTGCCCTCTGCAGTGAGCTGAGAGCTAAGCAACCTGTTATCATGGAGGTCCTGAATCAGACACACACACACACACACACCCACACACACACCATGGAATATTTTGGGCGAGTGTTTTGACTTGAGTCTGCTCCGCATCTTTAGGGAACTGGAGGCTTTTTCTCCAGAGTCATAGGGGCTTTTAAAGTCACTCAGCACAGTTAAATATGTGTCAGCATTTTAAAAACATCTTCCAGTGCACCTTGAGGAAGAGGAATATGTTGCTTGGAATCCAGGGAATAAGCTGACTAACAGGCTAAAGCCTTAAAGCACATGCACACCTTGTAAGAGGCAGCAGCCTCGGTAGACTGCAGTGTTTGTGACATCCAGGAAAGTGCTGCTTTTGAAAACTACTCACAGAGTTTCTGTTCCGCTGGGGACTAAACAGGTAAAGTTTGACCTCTAAATTGATTAATTAGGTATCCTAGTCTACCAAGGATCAAGGGATGTGAAAATTTGTTTCAGTGAAATGTGCCTTCCTTTCAGGTTGATGTGTTCTAATCAAAAACAGCCCATAGTCATTGTAAATTATAATTTTTTTAAAATATTTTTTGGGGGGGAGTTTTTTCATTTTACTGATAGGGAGAGAGACAATGAAAGAAGGTATAGAGAGAGAGACATGCAGCAAATGGTCATGAGCCAGACTTGAACTCACAACCACTGCTGGCGACCTGCGCCTACATGGTAACGCCCTAACTCAGTGAGCTATGTGGCAGCCCATAATTTGTTAAATTGAATTTCTAGTATGCTTACTGCAACTCATTTCAAGATTGGGCGATGTCCACAGTCATTTTCATAGGAATTTGAAGTATTTTTTGGGGGAGTTTTCCCCATTTTTACTGATAGAGAGAGACAGGGTGAAAGGGGGTATAGAGGAGAGAGACATGCGGCCGGACTCAAACTCATGACCGCTGCTGGCAACATGCGTCCACAAGGTAACGCCTTAACTCAACGAGCTATATGGCTAGCCCATTTTCATAGAAATTTAAACATAATAGTGTAATTGGGTATTGGTCTAACTCACTGGATGTTCACTTTGGGTATAAGCCTGCCATTTATCCTCCACCCCCCTCATCCCCACTCTCACCCAGACCAGTTGAGGTAGATGGCTGCCTTCCCTGAGCCTGGTTCTGTCTGAGTTTCTTCCCACAGAGTGTCAGTTCACAGTAGATTTCTGAAACATGACGCATCTTTCAGCCTATCAACGCAAGACATTTAATTGGTTATAAATTGTTCACATGCAAATTCTACATTTAGCATCGACTTGACCTCTTGCTTTACCTGTCTGTTGCTTCCCTCGTGTCCCAGCAACAAGGACATTAGTGACACATTAAAAATGAGCTGCTTCTGTCTCAGCTGTAGTCCTTATGGTGAAGAGTTCAATCACACAGGAGAGCCATCTGCTCCCTGCTGAGAGCAGGAAGGACAGGAACAGAGACTGTTAGTAAAGCACAAAAACAAGTAGAAAGAAAGAAAGTTCTGCCTGCAGCCTAATTACACTCATTAAGCATACTGGCGTGCACAAATTAATTCTGAAACAGCCAAGTGAAGGTACCAAAATTCTCTGACCTTGTACTGTAAAAACTCTTTTGTTATTGTGTTCATTAGAATAGGGGAGAACCACTCTGTATATGCCACCTTTATTCTTAATGATAAGCTCAATCCCCCTCAGCAGTGTTGCACAAATATCTGGACAGATGTTCTGTCACTCTTCAGAGAATGTTTCTGATCAGTTGTTCTTTGCTGGAGGAGTTGTGTTGCTCGGCCCTTCTCTAAAGCACCCCAGAAGTGTTTTATTGGATTCCAGTCTGGTGACATACTTGCCCAGGTCATTGCTTTCACTTTTTTCTTCTTTAGAAATACTGCATGATTTTTGGCAGCATGCTTTGGATCATTATCATACTGGAACATTCTTCTTCAAGCTTCTGCTGACTGTAAGTCCTCTTGTCAGTCAGTATTTTACATCCACAGACAGTCATGGTGCCACCTATAAATGTCATCTTCCCAACACCTTTGGCACTCACACAGTCCCATATCATCACACTCCCACCTCCGTGCTTCAGGACCATGCCTTCACTGTAGTAGTTCTGGATCTCATCTGAGTTGAAAAAATGCATATTGTTCTAATGTGACCAAAGAATGTTGCTCCCAGTACTCATCAGGCTTCTCTTAATGATCTTTAACAAAGTAGTATTTTGTGATGAAGAGCCGAGAGGCTGACATTGTGCAGTGTCCTTTACACTGTCAGAGCTGTCACAGAAACATGGATTTGCACTGATTAAAAACCAAAAACCAAAACAATTCACAGCAAAGCAAACAAAAAATCATGACACAGATCGTTATTGCTTGTTGTTGGTCAGTGCAGTTACAACAGTGAGCGTTTAATCAGGGCTTGATGGACTCATTGGGATTGTACCTGACTCTGACTGTACATCAAAACAAACGACTAGTGCTGTCTGCTACATGCACAGGGCAGTGCTGTTGTTTTGTCGTGATTAATGATTCGTCTGGTTCCCGAATTTGACTATGAATTTCATCCTCACTCTCATTCACTTGACAACACACGCATGCTTACATGCACACTCCTCCTTCGTCCCCAGGCAATACATCTATATTAATTTAATGCAATCTGACTTTCTAATTACGCTAATGGCCTGAGCCAGAGCCATGAGGAATGTATTATTCAGACAAAATATATTTTTCAACATTCTCCAGAGTGACTGATTATCTCCTGAGGATGCCTGGCAGTATCATTATAATCAATGGCATCAGTCCTGTTTGATTTTAGAACAGTGTCCATTGTAATGGTTAGGAGCAGCATTTGAAACACACTAATCTTAGCAGATGATGTGAAGCACAAGAGCTGGCAGCCTGCACTGTTAGAAAAAGAAATAAACTAAACATCGATCTGTTTGTTTTCTTTTATTAGTTATCTGCAGCAACATAAACCTCTGTAGTTTGTATTTACTGAAGGAATAATTAACCTCAGAAACAATAAGATAAAAACTGTGAATAGTTTCTAATCAAATATACTAAGCATAAACCCAAACCTACTGAACATATATATATATATATATATACCGTATATATATATATATATATATATATATATATATATATATATATGAGTGGAGAAAATGACTAATGCTAGAGTCTCTGTGTAGAATGCTTAATGGGAAAATTCACTGAATCCTTTGATGGGAATGAAAATGATGTGAACCACATGTGAAGGCCCTCACACTTTCCAATACTCATTACTAATGAATGATGGAGGGTGCTCATATTGAAGCACACACATAATGCTGTTCTGAGTGAGCTGAAATTGTTTCACTGTGAATAAAGTTATTTTTAAATTAAGTTTAAATTAACAATCAGGGCTATAATTTCCTACTACAGTGGATTCATAATGGAGTCTTACCCGTTGTCTTTTCGTACACTTTGTGTTGTAGATTTCATTGCAATTTTTCCATCAATCTAAACTGACTGGAGTCAGAGAGGTGACCAAGAACCCAACAGTAAGCCATTTCTGTCGCAGGCATCTCAACTAGTGCAGCAGAAGATGATAAGTTGAAAGCTGCTGGGGAGGAGAGATCCATGTCTGAAAGCTGTTGGACAATCAAACTGACCCTGAAGTGAACAATGCTAAAAGCTTAGTGACATTGCTCACTGCTTTGGTATCTTTAGATCCGTACAGAGATGATACCAACACCGTTATCATCACAAAAATGTATTCTGCAGCAGGGCAGTGAGTCCAAACATTCAGCCAAGTATCTTCAGCAATAGGAGGGACAGGAGAACAAAAACCCTACAGCAGACGATCTGGTCCTCACAGAGCCCTGATCTCAACATCATGGAGTCGGTCTGGGGTTACATCGAGAGACAGAAGAAGTAATTCAACTGTTTATGTCGGATATTTCATAAACTACTACTATCACTACTACTACACTCCATGCTTGACATAGCCAGGCTTTCTTTGCATTAGCTGGCTTAACAAAACCTCAAACCCAATCAGAGATAATGGATATCACTCTGACATAATTATCACGATGGTGGTCGTCAGTTATCTTCGTAAACCAGGTTGTCTTCATCAGACTCTATGCCCACTCCCATGAAAGGAACTGTTTGCTGCATCATGTGACTGTTCTCTCACATAAAATGGACGACTGGTGTAGCAGTCTACTTCAGTGAAAGGACGAGGATGTCATATTGGGGAGAAGATATATTGAAAAATATACTTCCTAAGTGACAACTGCACATTGTAGAACTTCATCTTGATACAGCATATCAAAATAATACACTAAAGAAGTGTGTTTAGGTCTGTCACTGTCCCATAATGAATTACACAAAGAATTCACTGAACGATACTGATTTAATAATATGTGTGATATACTACTATACATTGACGAGTCAGTGTTCTCACTGGTATGTAGCTGCTGTGTCTTTATCATTCTTTTAATCTGTGAAAATGCTGTGGAAAATCTACAGTGTTAATTTTACTTGAAGAAAACAAGAAAAAGCAAGAGAGGAGGGAGTCTGGAGGAGGGCCAGCTCCACCTGTCCACACAATTCCAGACAAACAGAATTAAGGTCAGCAAGAAAGATCTGAGGGGGTGTCCAACCTGATCCAGGTTACTACATGCATATTTGAAGTGGTCATCTGTAGTGGACACTACAGATACTACAACACAGTATCTAATTTACAGTTAAGAGAGATGCTATGGTTTACCTGAGCCACCAGCACACACAACACACAAAGACAGAAGAAACAGGGACGTTCTTCATTTGAAAGTAGTTCATTTAGAACCTGTACATACTGTATTGTGTTCCATGTATGTGCATTGTCCAGATGAACAAAGACACTGTTTCTGGAGAGAGACATAGCAATTGGATTTTTTAAAATGTCATTTATAAACTAAAAACTAAATTCAACCCCTCTGTTTTGGTAAAATGTCAAAACCAGATGTCTCGAGCGGCATCTGAAGGTGCATTAACTGCTGCTGTGCCGCCTGCAGAAAGCCTCCCTCTCAGTCTGGAGACACTTTGCTGTGTGATTCTACAGCTGTTTAATAAGTTAAAGTCAGGAAGGTGACGTTCTACTTTGTATTTGTTTGTTCAGTGGGAGAGGTTATCTGAAAGCAGATTTCAAAAGTTGTAGGTGAGTTGGTGATGCGGGCTCCAACCTGATCTAATCCAATGCAGTAGTTTCATATATCAAATTTGTCGACAGCTTTAGACGCCTCTTTCTCGTGCATGTAGATACTTCAACAGACTTTCTTTGTCTCTTCTCTGACTCTGATGGATTGATTGTGATTGGCTGGATGGCATGCTCAATCAATCTAACTAAACCTATGTGTACGTGTGTGTTCAGGTACAGAACTGCTACTCTGCAGTAGTTTTTAGCAGACTGTAGTTTCATTTCTAGAATCATGTTTAAATGAAATTGGAACACCTGCAATTTCCCTAAAGTTGCGACGCCTCTGCCTGTGGTTGAAAAACGTGATGTGATGCATACAGTCTAGTCTGTGCTGCTGCAATTACATTGCTTTGCTTTGTGGCGTAAAATTAGCAAGTTTGCATTCCTTTTACTGAGAATCCATATCACTCAGAGAGATCATCAAGAAAAGCCAATCGATCTCTACAGCTTCTAAACACTACCTCCCACTGGGGAGAACCTCCTCCAGATCAACAGCTAGGTTGATGGGAATTTACAAGAATGCTGACGATACTTTCATACAGTTAGACAAGGTAGAACTGTTACTAATAATGCATTGGTTTTATACTCTCAAAGACGCTTTACATTGCACTATTCATTCACTCCATACTAAACGGTGTTAAGCTTTGTTTGTAGCCACAGCTGTCCTGGGGTAGACTGACGGAGGTCAGGCTGCCAGTCTGCTCCATCGGCCCCTCCAACCACCACCAACCACTCACTCTCACACTGCATTCACCCAGGCTTCCTGGTGTTCCCTCACGGTCTCCCATCCAGGTACTGACCAGGCCCAACCCCACTTAGCTTCTGAGATCTGACGGATCAGGCATCCATAAGGCAGTATGGCCACAATAACATTTTAATAAACTTAAATTCAAAACTCTGAACACAACCTTTTCTGTAACAAGTCAGGTGTGCAGCATAAGCTACCATGCAGATGACAGCAACTAATAAACCCTGCCTGCCAACAAACACATCAAATCAGTGTTCTGCTCTAACCATTACAAAATCACAGATCATTAAACAATACATCTACATGCACCAGTTCAAAGCTAACATTCTTCTCATTGCTAAGATGGAAGTTATGTGTAAACATACTCGTGCATTGATTTTCTGTCTCCTCCATGGACTCCCTCAGTCGTTTACCAACAGTGGATGTGGCCAAGCTGTCACTCCAACTGAGGCTGGCCAATAAAGCCGGTATTATGTGCTTCAGAGTAGCTCCTGCTCAACAGAACGCTAAACTTTAGAATTCATAAACAAAACGGTCATATTTACTTTCTGATCACAAATTTCTTTGACATACAACATTTCTGAGTGCTGTGTGGTTTTGTTCTCAAATCAAGTCTGTTCTGTCTGATTGAATAAAAGGACACAAAGGGACTCCATGGAACACAACAGAAGCACTTCCTAATCTCAGTCGGTTCAGTGCCACCGCGGGTTTCAGATGTACTGATCTCAGACCAGTCGGAGTTCACTGCACTCCTCATTGTGTACTATCAATATGAGCTGCCACCACTGTTTGAAAGCCAAACTCTGACAGCAGAAAAAGAAAACAGTGAGCCACGTGTGGATCTCCTGCTGTAGCTTCAGTCAATATTCTCTCCTGAATGGATGCGGCTGCAGTAGGAGAACAGAGAGTCAGCAGACCTGGGATCTGAAGACTAGCCCTCTAATGGACTGTGCATGAAAGCGTAAAATTATACATAGATAAAAGCAGTGTGATGAATGCATTCAAATGGAATGGTTATGTCTCCAAAAATGAGCACCACTCATACCAAAAGTAAATTTGACTTTAAAAAGTTATTCATATGCATGTAATGGAGGAAATGTTCCTCATTATATAAACCTCCGACAAAAGTTTTTAGGAGAGATGAGAGATGTGAAGAAAAATAGATGTATTTTAAGGGGGGAAAAATATGACATAATATATCAGAACTAATTATTCTATTATATCTATTCTAAAGTGTTGTCATTGCTTACTGGTTTAGAGTCAGCAAAGTACCTGTCCATAGCAACCAAAAGAGGAAAATGCAGTGCGGCTCCAAGAAGAGGCAGAAAACAGGGCTCACAGCGGCAGAATAATGATTTCTAATCTATTTTTATGTAAAAACATTTGAACAGTTGGACCACAGTAGTACTGTGGCTAAATTGTTTTTGTATTTTTTTCTTTTGCATGGAAAAACAAAATGTCTCATCACCCTCCAGGACACAGACATCCTGAGGAGGAAATAATCATGTAAAGTACAGCGTTTAGCTGTGTTACACGCTTTCAGATTCCTTCCTTTTATTCCTGCCTCTGTCTTCTTCTATTTATTGGTTTCTACATTTAGTACCGTGGCTTTTGAAAAGTTTTCTTATGAATTCATGTCTTCCTTTGGTCTCATGATGGAGCATCACCCTCTCAGAAGCTGAGGGACACAAATCCCTGAGAACGTTCTCTGTTCGTTGAGGTGGAGGTATGAGGCTGGGCTTGTTGCAGTTTCATGCGGCAGTAAGATGTCCTCCTGTCAGTCCAGCTGAGCACAGCCTTAGCGACCTGACAGTGTGATTGATTCTTGTTGTGTTAAAAGCTGATATAGTTTCTGCTGATCCGGCACCCCCACACTTTGCAGCTGAGCCCGCCTCTTTTCCTTTTTTTTTCAGTAACCTTGACATGTGAGCTGAAATATTGAAGTTGGACTCAGTGAGAACGGCTTCAGAAGTCTCAAAACTGTAACAGCACGATTGATTTTGTGCGATGTTGTGTTTTGTCCAACAGGGTCCAGTGGAATATCTCTAACCTGCATTCTGTTTTATTCAAACAACCAGAGCCGGCCCAACCCAATGTTGCACACTAGGCAAGCTTTTATATGGTGCCCCCCTCCATCGGCGATTTATGTACGCTTACATAAGAGATTGAATAGCATTGTTTGGTAGTAATATTAACTGGGCATTGCTTTACATTTGAATCAATGGGAGCTTTTCCATGTTAAGAGTTAGTAGTAATATTAGTAGTTTTAATATAATTATATTAAAAGTGGAATTTTTCCTGATTTTGTGGCGCCCCTTGGAGGCCTCAGTGCCCTTAGCATTTGCCTATATTGCCTAATGGGCCAGCAGAGCTGGGATTGTTTACAAACAACCAAAGGAGGGTCGATTGTCTGTTAACCTTTGTTGCCATAAACCAGAGATGTTGTGATCGGGCAGCATTTGAATCTATGTGCAGAATTAACGATTCCTAGATGACTTTTCTGCAGTTCTCTTTGTCAGATGTTCAACGTGTGCTTTCATCTGTTCCCTTTGTTCTTTCTCTCACAACACAGATCAAAGTTTAACTCTTCTTTTTTGGACCGTACCTTTCATCAGACATTTTGGTTTAATTGTAATTAAGTATTCAACTGAAGATTAGATGCTTGACTCAAAGTCAGTCAGTCATTAAATCCCATACACACCACGTAACATGCAACACAGAAACTCAACCTGGACACTGAAATACTGTGCAAAGGATAAAACTGAGAAGCTGTATTTTCTGAAAGACTCAGAAAGCTTTGTTTTTTCATTTCTACTTGCTTTTCTTCTTCCCTGTTATTTTCCTCTATCAGTGGGTTGTTAGTGATGTTCACCTCGTTAGAATGGAAAACCTAAAATTTTGCAAATAAGCTGCTTTTGGGTGAATGCAATCTATACCACAGTGACTGATACAATACTCCTCCATGGGGAAGTAAAGGGGCTGCAAAGAGATGGAAGACAAGGCAATGTCATTAAAGAGGACTATGAAATTTGTAAGCCATCCTTGGATTATGCACAGGCATGGTCCTCCCTCTATCTTCTCTGTTGTCTTACAGTCATGATACAAAGGGAAAGAGAACCCTACCAGAACCCTCTGATCTCTGAAGTTGTATGCATACACATGAAGTGAGCTAGATCTCCCGAGTTCACAAAAGAAACAGTTCCTTGTTCTTTGACACTAAATTCTAAAAGGCAGTTTAAACACTTAACATACCAGAAGACACGAGGCACACATACGCTCATGTAACACATGTCATGTTACAGCTGTAAGTTGTCTCATTACATCAACAGCTAAAACTACTGCTGGAGGTCAAAAATCTTTGAAGCTAATTGAACTTAAATAATTACTGACCTACTGAACTGCTAATTCAACCTTTTAAAGAAATATTGTCAAGTGAAAAAGAACAAAACGACCCAAAAGCTGCTGTCAAACACAGACAGACACAGCAGAAGCTGACCTGTCCACAGTATGCCCATAAAGGTCTTTTCTCCTTTTCATTTATGTGAAAAATGTGCAAACAAATTAATATTGACTGTAAAAATGTTATTTTTATATTTCAGCTTGAGATCACATGCTTATGTTAAAATGAGTGACGTGCAGGCTTCATATGTCTCTGTTAAGGATTTAAGGATTCAACTGGAGCCTCAGACCACCAGGAAACAACAGGGAATGGGGGTCGCAATCAACTGTCTGTTCATTTCATCCAAAATTATGTTATTGGTAACTGCTATAATGACATGTCTTGATAGCTGCAGTGATGGTTGCCGTGGTTCTAAACAAAGAAAACACATTAGAGTGTCTTGTCCAAACAAATCAGCCTTCAAATCATAGCAAGTGTTTGCCAGTCAGCGTACTATAAATACTATAAATATGACTGCCAATCATGTCAGGAAACCTAAAACTGTGATATTTCATCAAAATCACTTTATTTTAAATTTGCTAAAAATTAACTGTTTACACCAGATCCTGTAAAAAACAAACAAACAAACAAACAAACAAACAAAAAAACCATTTACCCTCCTTGGCTCAACTGTGATGCCCTAAATGACTCAGCTCCAACAGGACTGGACTTTGAGGCTGAACTGGGTTGAAATGCAGGTTGTGTTTACAAAGGGCAAATAAAAGACAAGTATGGAAACTAAATTATTGATTAAATATTAATATAAACATTACATATTGGATATTATATATATATATATATATATATATATATGTATATATATATATATATATAATTAAGTAATTAAGTAATTATTAGTTATTAATTTAATATTTATATTACAGTGTCACCATTTTCACAGCACTGGTAACACCTGTAGGCCTGATTCATGGCATTATAACGGTGTCATAATGCACAAAGGATGTTTTTCTCAGCTGTTTTTTTTTTTTATTGTGAGTCAAAAACCTCCTCGAAAAGGAGGCAAAAGAAGTAAGCTGACAGTAAGTTAAGGAGACAACTTTACTGAGAACTTTAGAAATGTTGTTGTTGGTCCGGTTCCAGTGGTTAAGGCTCTGGGTTACTGATCAGAAGTTCAGGGTTCAAGCTCCAGCACTGCCAAGTTTAACACTACCTGCTCTAGGAGTGCTGTAGCGTGACCTTGTCCTCTGACTGCTGAGTTGTGTAAGAAGACCGAGAAGACTGTATTTGGCTGCACTTAGTTTTTTCACATGTAATCCAATAGGTTTCACATGGGAATACACATGGGTCTCACACATACATGCACCATGAAACTATCCTGAAACCACACGTTTCCCATGTGAAAAGCATGTCTTCACACGTCTGCCACATATTTCTCTTGCGGTTCTAACATGGGTTTACACATTAAATTTCACATTAGTAAAAACACTTGTACATGTGGACATGTGTTTTTTCACATGTGAAATTCATGTGATTCTTGTGTAAAGGAAGAGAATTATGTTGTCTGACAGCAAACTAACAACCACAGTATTGCTGTGTTGTGTGATTGTGTTCTGTGTATCCTGTGATGTGTCTTCTGTTTGGAAAAAATATTGTACTTGTACATTTTTGTACTGTGACGGAGCGGCTCCGTCACTAGCGACAGGTAGCGGGCCGGGACGCTGACGTGGCACACACGCTGACGTGGCACCCATCGACGCGGCTCACCTGCCGCGCAGCACACACACGACAGACACATACAACCACTTACAAACTCTCCCATAACCTGCACTCACACAGCAGCCCGTTTCTCCCTCCTTACCGTCGGTTCCGTGACCAAGGGTGCACACTTGGGAACGGTACCATCACTCACGCATACACTCACCCATAACTCACCCTCCATTGTAGCGGGACGCTCTGGCATGATGACGGGCGAAACCGGGCCATACCATTTGCCCGCTTAAATGGTATGGGCCCGCGCGGGTTGTCTGTCACGTGCCCATTTGTATTTTATTTTTCTCTTTAAAGGGTATTTTTGTGTTCAGTGGGGGGTTATTGTGGGAGATTTGACCATGGTCAGAGGGGAAATAATTTGTGTTTCCCCTAACAGGTGTAACAGCGAGATTACCCTTTGTGTAAAGGATAAAATCCTGTTTATGGAGTTTTTTTTGTATTTGTGCCGGCAAAAGGTTACGCCCAGTGGGAGGGGCTAGGCCTATAAAACGGGCCACGCTGGGCCTGATGAAGGAGTTGGACGTTGGTGGAGGAGATAGGAACATTGCTGGTCTGTTTTGGTGTAAATGCAACTTGAGTTATTGAAGAACTCTTTTGTAAATTTGTATATAGTGTTTTCTTTCCTTTGCTATTTTTTTTTTGTTTTGTATTTGGGGTTTGGAGTTACACTTTGTAAATAATCTGGTTCACTGCTGCACTTCGAGAGGCCTGAAAATAAACGAAAACCCACCACAGCTGCGACTACGCCATATTTTTTTCTCCCAGTTTGGGAGTTTGTGGTTGAACCCCGCGACATATGGTGTCAGAAGTGGGATGGCTAGTCGTAAGAAGCTAACTCGTCTTCCAAAGCAGCGTACAGGACTGCGCTCCCAGCGAGCACAGCGGGAACAGGCCGAGGCGGCAGCGGATGATGCTGAGCAGGCATGGGAGACGGAGCAGACATCTTCAGCAGAGGAGGAGGAGGTACCACACTGGTCTGCTGCGGGCTCTTCAGGTGCATCAGGAGGAGAGCTTGTGACCCTGATGAGGGACTTCCTGACGGCACAGGAACGGAGAGAGGAGGGTTTGCTGGAGGAGCTTCGAAGCCTGAGGGAATCTCTTCAGCCTGCAGCACCGCCTCCATCGCCAGCCCTGGTTCCGGGAGCTGCAGCTACAACGCCCAGTACCTTGACTGCAAGCAGTCCCAGACTGGTCCTGCCAACACCAGCACCTCGCTCATGATATGGGCAGGGGTCAGTATCACCAGCGCCCCAGGTGGCAGATCCCGCCATCAGACCAGATCCCGCTATCAGACCAGACCCACCAAGACACCATTCAGAGCCAAAAATCCCTCCATACCAGACAGGGGAGGACATTGAGAACTATTTGTTGCGCTTTGAGCGCATTGCCAAGACCTGGAAGTGGCCAGAGGATGAGTGGGCATGCAGACTCGTCCCACTGCTGTCTGGTAAGGCATTGGAGGCCTATACCACCATGGATGAGGAAAGAGCCCACCACTACCCCGATCTGAAGGAAGCACTACTGGTAAAGTTCAACATCTCCCCCGAGACGTACCGGCAGCAATTCCGATCGACCATCGTACCACCTGGTGAGACTCCGACTGAGACCTACCACCGCCTGAGGGGCCTCTACCGACGCTGGATCCGACCGGAGCTGCACACCAAGGAGGAGATCGGTGAGGCCATCGTCCTGGAGCAGCTGCTTCGTGTCCTGCCTGGAGAGGTGAGAACCTGGGTGAAGGAGCATGAGCCGCCGGAGGGGCAGATGGCTGCCAAGCTGGCTCTGCAATACCTCAACACTCGGAGGGGGGGACCGACTACACGCTCGACCAGCGCACCCCACTGACCAGCCCTTCAGCCAGACCTGTCCAGACCGGCAAGGAGGGAGAGCCGCCCTTACTCATCAGGTACCACCAGCACCACAACCAACCAACCATCAGCCGGTAAGGATTTCCTTTGTTACTACTGTCAGCAGCCTGGACACAAAGCTTCCGTGTGCCCCATCCGGAAAACTAAGGTCTCTGGCGCTTGCTATGCACCCCGGCCTGAGTTGAGCCCGGATGAGGACAAAGGAGTGGTACACTGCGCTACAAGACTGTGGTTATCAATGGACAGCAAGTTACTGCTCTGTTGGACACTGGTAGCTATTTGTCGTTGGTAAAAAAGAGTATTGTGCCCATGAGCAGTGTGGACTATGGCAGGCAGGAGGAAATAATGTGTGTTCACGGGGATAAGCATCCATACCCGAAAGCAGATGTCACTGTGGTTATCAGTGAGCAGCCTTATCTGGTGACTGTGGGGTGGTGGAGAACTTGCCGGTTGATGCCATTTTGGGGTGGGACTTTCCTGTACTTTTGGAACTGCTGAACGAGCATGAACTGCCACCAAACAGTAACTCTGGGGATGAGGGGGAGTGTAATGTTGCCATGTCTTGTCCGGTGATCACCCGAGCCCAAGCAAAAGCTGGTGTCCAACCACTCCCAGACCTTGACCATAGTCTGTGTGAGGGTGGCACCAAGGGGCCAAAAAAATCACGTCGCCAACGCCACTTTGAAAAGCAGCTAAAGTCGACCCAGCCGGAAAAAACAAATGTGCTGTGGGATGTGCCCGAGAATGTTTCGGTGCTGCAGAGGGAGGACGACACTCTGAAACTGTTGTTTGCTAAGGTAGAGGAGGGGGCTAGTGAAACCTGTGTGGGCCGGCAGAGGTTCATTGTGGAGCAGGATGTGCTGTATGCAATGGAGGGTGATCAGAAACGCCTGGTAGTTCCGGCTAGCTGCAGACCACTGATAATGCACCTCGCACACACACTCCCTTGGTCCGGACACCTTGGTCGTCACAAAACCTTTCTGCGCACTAGTGCACGGTTTTATTGGCCATCCATGTACACTGACATTCAGCAATATTGCACCACATGCCCCACATGCCAGATAACATGCACTACCCGCAAGTCAGCCCGAGCGTTTCTGCAACCACTGCCTGTAATCTCCACTCCCTTCCGCAGAATTGCCATGGACATTGTAGGCCCTTTGGTGAAGAGCAGCAGTGGCCACGAGTACATCCTGGTGGTGTGTGACTACGCTACCCGGTTTCCAGAGGCTTTCCCACTGCGTACTATCACTGCTCCTTCTGTTCTGCGTGCATTGGTGCAACTGTTTTCTAGGGTGGGGATACCAGATGAGATCCTGACTGACCAGGGGACAAACTTCACCTCGAGGCTGATGCAGCTATTCAACAAACAACTAGGCATCTCTGCCATCAAGACCACACCATACCACCCACAGACAGACGGTCTGGTGGAATGGTTTAATCAGACCCTCAAAAGAATGCTGCAGAAGTTTGTGGATGACACTGGCAAGGACTGGGACCGCTGGCTGCCGTTCCTGCTCTTTGCCTACAGAGAAGTTCCCCAGGCGTCGACAGGCTTCTCCCCGTTTGAGCTGCTTTATGGCTGGGATGTCCAGGGGCCATTGGATCTGATCCGGAAGGGCTGGGAGGGTCCACCAACCAAGCCTAGTGACCGAAGTGTGGTCCAGTTTGTTCTGGAGATGAGAGAACGGCTGTCTCAATACCAGGAAGAGGCAGAGATGAACCTGCGGGAGGCGCAGAAGGCCCAGAAGACCTGGTATGACCGGCAGGCACGACACCGGGAACTCCAGCCAGGCCAAAAGGTACTTTTGCTCCTCCCATCTTCCAGCAACAAGCTCCTGGCAAAATGGCAAGGGCCGTATCTGATCAGCCGTAGGATGGGCCCAGTCACCTATGAGGTTCTTCACCCAGAGAAGAAGAAAACGAAACAGACGTACCATATCAATCTGCTGAAGGAGTGGAAGGACCGTCCGGATCAGCCTCCGGTGCCAGCACTGTTGGTGAGGAAGGTGGAGCCAGAGGAGGAAATGGAGGAGGGGCTGGACGACCTAACCAGGACTACAGGCCCAGTGCTGGCACACCTTGCACCAGCGCAGGCAGCCCAGCTTCTCCAGGTTTTCCAGGAGGTTTCCTCCCTCTTCGCATCCAGTCCAGGGCAGACCACCGTAGTTGAGCATGTCATCCGCCTGAAGGAGGGACAGCCCGTTCGCCAACGCTGTTACCGGGTTCCACAACATCTGGTTGGGAGGCTGCAGCAGGAGGTGGAGGAGATGCTGAAGCTGGGTGTGATTGAGCCTTCAAGCTCAGAGTGGTGCAGCCCGGTGGTGATTGTGTTCAAGAAAGATGGGTCACTCCGGATCTGCATCGACTTCAGGAAACTCAACTCCATCTCAGAGTTTGACGCCTACCCGATGCCAAGGATCGATGACCTGCTGGAGAGGATTGGAGCGGCCAGATACATCACCACCCTAGACCTGTGTAAGGGATACTGGCAGGTGCCACTGGAGAAGACATCCAGGCCATACACAGCCTTTAGGACGCCGGCGGGTCTGTTCCAGTTCACCGTCATGCCCTTTGGCCTGCATGGAGCACCCGCCACGTTCCAGCGACTGATGGACAAAGTCCTCCAAGGTTTGGGCTACTGCAGCGCAGCATACTTGGATGACGTGGTTGTTTTCAGCCAGACATGGGAAGAGCACATGCAACATCTGTCCTTGGTGCTGCGAGAGATCCAGAAGGCTGGCTTGACGCTCAACCCTGCCAAGTGTGAGTGGGCCCAGCAGGAGACACGCTACCTGGGTTACCAGCTGGGACGAGGAGAGGTGCGCCCGCAAGTGGATAAGGTGGAAGCTATCCGCAACTGCCCTCGACCTCGCACCAAGAAGGAGGTATGGTCCTTTCTAGGTTTGGCTGGCTGGTACCAACGCTTCGTGCCCCAGTTTGCCACAGTTGCAGCCCCACTGACAGCCCTGACCTGCAAGGACCAGAAGAACCCGGTGACGTGGACCGAAGGATGCGAGGCAGCCTTCTGCACTCTGAAGGACAGATTATGTTCTTCCCCTGTCCTAAAGAGCCCCGATTTCACCAGGAGGTTCCTGGTCCAAGTGGATGCCTCAGCAGTCGGCCTTGGAGCAGTCTTGGCCCAAGGAGACCCAGGGGAGGAGCATCCGATCCTGTACCTTAGCCGCAAGCTCCAGCCACGAGAGACCAGGTATTCCACCGTGGAGAAGGAGGGCCTGGCCATTAAGTGGGCACTCGAAAGCTTGCGCTATTACCTATTGGGACGGGAGTTTGATCTAGAGACCGACCACAGAGCACTTACCTGGATCAACTCCATGAAAGATAACAACGCGCGCCTTACCCGATGGTACCTCTCGCTGCAACCATTCCGGTTCACAATCCGGCACCGGGCGGGCCAGGCAAATGTGGTGGCAGATTACCTGTCCAGGTTGCCGCACATCGTCCACCTCCGGAAGGAGGGGGATGATGTGACGGAGCGGCTCTGTCACTAGCGACAGGTAGCGGGCCGGGACGCTGACGTGGCACACACGCTGACGTGGCACCCATCGACGCGGCTCACCTGCCGCGCAGCACACACACGACAGACACATACAACCACTTACAAACTCTCCCATAACCTGCACTCACACAGCAGCCCATTTCTCCCTCCTTACCGTCGGTTCCGTGACCAAGGGTGCACACTTGGGAACGGTACCATCACTCACGCATACACTCACACATAACTCACCCTCCATTGTAGCGGGACGCTCTGGCATGATGACGGGCGAAACCGGGCCATACCATTTGCCCGCT
Organism: Dascyllus trimaculatus; assembly: GCA_024666655.1. Taxonomy (NCBI): domain Eukaryota; kingdom Metazoa; phylum Chordata; class Actinopteri; family Pomacentridae; genus Dascyllus; species Dascyllus trimaculatus. Next base: position 28,371,293 of record CM045465.1, read on the forward strand.
TAAATGGTATGGGCCCGCGCGGGTTGTCTGTCACGTGCCCATTTGTATTTTATTTTTCTCTTTAAAGGGTATTTTTGTGTTCAGTGGGGGGTTATTGTGGGAGATTTGACCATGGTCAGAGGGGAAATAATTTGTGTTTCCCCTAACAGGTGTAACAGCGAGATTACCCTTTGTGTAAAGGATAAAATCCTGTTTATGGAGTTTTTTTTGTATTTGTGCCGGCAAAAGGTTACGCCCAGTGGGAGGGGCTAGGCCTATAAAACGGGCCACGCTGGGCCTGATGAAGGAGTTGGACGTTGGTGGAGGAGATAGGAACATTGCTGGTCTGTTTTGGTGTAAATGCAACTTGAGTTATTGAAGAACTCTTTTGTAAATTTGTATATAGTGTTTTCTTTCCTTTGCTATTTTTTTTTTTGTTTTGTATTTGGGGTTTGGAGTTACACTTTGTAAATAATCTGGTTCACTGCTGCACTTGGAGAGGCCTGAAAATAAACAAAAACCCACCACAGCTGCGACTACGCCATATTTTTTTCTCCCAATTTGGGAGTTTGTGGTTGAACCCCGCGACATGTACGTTTTTGTACATGTGGTGTTCTTTAATCTTGTGCCTCTGACTGCAGGCCAAATTTCTTATCAGTCCAGCCATTTTAAATATAACATATTAGATATCCCAGATGAGAATATGGGATATGTAATATGACTGCACTGAACACTATTTGGTGATTTTAGCATTAGGTAAACTCCTCGTAACCACTTCTCTATCCAGACATACAGGTGTCTTTTCACTGGAGTCATGTTTTGTGCTTTATTATGGTAGTGACTGACCCAGCACCAGAAACATTTGGACATGAGGCTATTTTTTGACTGAGTAGGTGTCTGAGTAGCTTTGGATGACTGAGACCAGTTAAGAGAGACTGACCCTGGAACAGGGGAAGGCAGCATACTTTAAACATCAGATGGCAGTATCAAACCAAGAGTGTCAGGGCAGCCTGCTGCGTGTTCATTTCAGGCAAAATTATTTATGTAAGCAAAGCTTGGAAATTCATTAACGTGACCCACTGGAGCAATCTGTCCTCTTGTGAGGCCCTCAGGCTGTGTAGGCTGTGAAGCAGTTTTAAAACAGAGGGCTCCTCCTCACCATCAGCCTGGTGTTAGTCGTCGTCCTCCTAATGGGCTCAACTTCCAAATGAGGTGATGAGCAAGCCAGGAGCGTCTCCTGCAACAGCCGAGTTGAATCCAGGCCAGAGAAGGTGCTAATTTACAAGTCCAAAGCAGTTTAGGTGACTGCTCTTATGGGGTTAGTGTTTCAGATGGGCTGTGAAAGGCTTGACAAACTACAGAAAGACTAGAGAGACCAGACAAAGAAAGAAGATAGTTATGGTGAAATATGCAACACTAGTCAGAAAGGCACAGCATAATTACCTCCTCAAGGATGTAAATTGTCTGGCAGCGTGACAAAAGGACAGCCACCATTAGATACATATTCCCTGTGGACTGCAGTCAAACTGCTCCACTCTGCTTCATGTTTTCACCTGTGTCTGGGCCTCAGAGAATCAGTTGTTAATTTGTACCTCTGTTCAGTGCTGTTCTGGTGTTTCTGTTTTAGAAGGACTTTACTTGCTGCCCAGTTTTGGATTATTTTCATATATTTGTCTATTTTGGCTTGTTCCGAAAAGCATTTCAAACCCAGGGAAGTGTAACAGGTACAAAGCATGACATGGTTTAGATTTTATGTCTAATCCAAAAGACTTATCAAGCCATCCCCGCTTTCAGAAGTCTGTTAGGAAGGCACAGTTTTAAGAAAAGTTTTCTCCTCCATGGTTGGAAAAAATTCTGTGGTTATATTATTCGACAGGACATAGAAGTTCAGAGGGCCTGAAGTACACAACAGCAACACTGACCCAGATAAAAAGGGCTAACATGTATCTCCATACTTCTGTGGCTCTTTTGAGAGCACATTGTGCTACTTAGCAAAGTGTGAGCTCAGCAGCAAAAGTTAGAAAAATGTTGTGCTAATCAGGCCACATGCAACAGCTGACCTCCCCATTCATCTGCCAGCACACCTGCTTGCCAGTCATGACACAAAATAAAGCACCATTCCAAGAATATTACCCAGTCTGACTTATTTTCAGCAAAAGAGATGTTTCAAATATCTGGAGAGGAAAGAGAGATTCGTGTTGCTTTTTCAAGTGTTTAGAAATGTAAAACTCTGCAATGATATGTATTGAATCAAAGCTTTTAGTATGGGGTCAGTTAACTGTCAAAATTGCAGACCACTCAGGATCCTACTGAGATTGCTGCTTTGGTATTTTGAAATTAGATGCTATTACCGTAAGCATTTTCCTTGCTTTCAGAGTTGCTGAATGTAATCATAAATTCATTATCTAAACATTTGAAAACAAAATATAAATCAGTATGCAGCATGTCTGTCATGTCAAAAAGATCCAAGCTCTGCCTCAGCTTTGTGTACTTTAGATGGTCTTAAAGCAGAGAGAGATGTCTTCAACCCCAGAGACAGCAGATACAAGTCTGAGGCAGTGAAGTGAATGTACTTTATTTTCACTCATTACTTGCAGACATTTGCCTTTAAGAGGCAGTCCACCGTCGTTTACTCAGCCCTTCAACATGCATGCGTAATTTCCCTGGCAAGAGCTGTTATTGAAGGCTACTTAGTCAATTAACTTACAAAATGCATCTGCAATTAGCTGGTTTATAATTGCTTCTGGCCCATTATTGATTCACTGTCCTTTAGCACGCTTCTTTCTGCTGAATGAGGTCACCCCCAATCAAGAGTAAAATAATAATCATGGCTGTGTACTCCACGCCAGAGAAATACAAGTGCACAGAAGCAAAGATGCTTAAACTGTGGCTGTGATTTCAGATGACACTTTTAATTAGGAGCAAAACCCCGACTGGACAAAACTGCACAATTTTCATGTTTTATAATAATAATAATAATTAGGGAAGCACGATAACGCTAATTTCAACCGATTCCGATAACCGATAATTTTATACTTCTTGCAGCCGATAACCGATAATGTCAACCGATTGCACAACGGAGCGTGACACCAAAGTTGTCAGGTCTGCTACTACAACCACCATGGCGTTCTAGAGCATCAGCGGCGTACTAGAGCCTTGGCGACGCTCGGCTGCACCCTGCGGCGTATTACAGCCTCGGCAATGCTCCGTGGCGTTCGGCAGCGCGCACGACTTTTTGAGTAGCAAAAAGTTATCATCCGAATACCACCAGAACAAACAAATATTCGGATATTCCAATATTCGGGACCAGTCCTAGTGAAACAACTTCTTCTGTTACAGTAAAGAAAGTCCACACTGGTCAGTGCCATGGCATGCTGCTTGTTTTTCTCTGCCGTGCAGGGTTATGACATCACACACATACAACAGTACCATCGGGGAGGGGAGGGGTTGAGGAGTCAGGCATGAGCACAAACCACAACACACAGACCAACGGCAAAAACCAAGATTCCAAGTCATTATTATTATCGGGTCGTTTTATCGGCTGATTTTTTAATTATCGGAATGACGTCATATTTGCCAAAATTAACCGATAATTATCGGACGCCAATATTATCGTGCATCCCTAATAATAATAATGCATCAGTTTTCTAGGCACTCAAAGACACTTTACATTGCATTATTCATTCATTCCATACTCAATGGTGGTAAGCTACTTATGTAGCCACAGCTGCCCTGGGGTAGACTGATGGAGGCCAGGCTGCCAGTCGGCCCCTCCAACCACCACCAACCACTCACTCTCACACTGCATCCACCCAGGCTTCCTGGTGTTCCCTCACGGTCTCCCATCCAGGTACTGACCAGGCCCAACCTTGTTTAGCTTCCGAGATCTTACAGGATCAGGCATCCACAAGGCAGTATGGCTTCACTCTACGCAGCACTCTTTATCGCTCGTGATGTGCTGATGCTGTTCATGGTGTGAAGAGGCTGATGTTGATAAAGTCCAACAGACCCAGAAAGGCATGCTTTACATTGAAGCTAGAATTATAAGACAGCAGAAATGATAGTATCAGGGTTCCCTCATGCTTCTATGGAACTGTTTGGTAGCTCAGATATCTGTTATGTGCACCAAAAACAAACCCTGCATCTGATCTTGATACCTCCAGCTCCTTTTCCTGTGGAGGCATCTGAGTCAAAGCAAAGCAACAAAGCAAAGTAGCAGGCATCCTTCTTCCAGACCACATGCATGGTGATCTCAGGAAGACACCCTGCCAAGGAAGCTCATTTCAGCTGCTTGCAATTGTGAGAGGTGATTACTTCAGGTGACGGATTGATCAAGATCACCTTCAGGCTCAGCTCCATCTGAACCACCACCACCACATCATGTGTGTTGGAAGAGGGAAACATCTAAAACATGCAGGATAGTTGCCCTCGAGGACCAGGATTGGACACCCCTGCATTAGAGTATAGGTGCGGCTGCAGAGAGTCAAGAGGTTGGTTGAGATTGTTAAGCAGTGAGAACAGTAACTTCGTGTTGCCTTTTTTTGAACAGATTAAACCAGAGTAGTAATTGAGACGTGGGAGCTTAGTGGTAGAGAGAGTGAGCACTACGTTGATTGAGAGGAGAAAATCATCAGCTATCGAGAGGTTGTCAGCTGTACAACCAAGAGGGGTAACACCAGAGCAACAGATTGAATCCAGCATATGTCGTGTGGGAACATTGGTATGCTGCTGAAATCCAAGACTCTCTAAAAAAGTTGCAAAATCTCTGGTGAAGGGGTGGTTACTATTGTTCATGTGAATATGAAAAATTACCTTTAAAAAGTTACTATTTGGTTTAGTGGGGCCGGTTGCGATGGTGGTAGGAGTAGTTCCAGACAGTTCACACAATTGATTTGAAGGAGCTGAAGAAAGGGGCAGACACTGGTGAAACTGTCAACCTCTTGCTGTAAATCATTGCAAGACCTCCTCCCTGGTCGGAGCCATGGGGTTGACAGATGTAAACAAACCCCTGAGGAATGGAGTTTTAAATTTCGTTGTTCTTCTGATGGGACAATGACAATAAAAGAATTCTGATTCTGATTCTGGAGTCATTTAGCTGAGAAAAGTCATTGCATTGTTGCCATTTCTCGATTAAGCAGAGAGAGTCAAGCTTACGGTCAGTGAAGAGGTCCTGGATGAAAAGTCCCTTGCTTGTGAATGCAGTTGGTGGTAGTGTTAGCCAACTGAGGAAGGCTGGCTAACACACTGTGGTCAACAACCCGACCAGTGCTATGTGGAGGGCGTCGGGAGCTGGACCAGATGGACTTTATTGTATGTGAGTTGTCTGCACAGAAACCCACAGTGGATATATCTCCAGGAAAGCAGTGAGGGGATTTCCAGGTGGAGGTGTAGTACATCCGGCAGAGGCTCTGACAGGTGGCAGCGCAGTTGGAGGAGATTGAATGCCGAGTACTGGAACAGACCCCCCATGGGTGGATGGACAGGTGACGGAAAGAGCCAGACACACATGGACTAGATGGATGTCCTGCTAGTCCACACTGTAGACGAGGTCTCAGGAAATGTAGACATCCAGGAGAAGCCCAGCTAATCCCACAAGGATTAGCTGGGCTTGTTGTCTAGAAGTTGACTAGTGCAGCTAGTCAACTTCTTGACTAACTGCACTGGTCAAGAAGTTGTATGAGTAATTCACCTATGACAGTTTGGAGGTCCAGGTGTAACAATTTGAGGTTGCGTACTGAATCACAAGGTCTGCAGTTTCATGAGCTGAGGGAAGTTTTGTTCCTACCTTTAGATACAATGATGAACATTGCATTGTTACTGCGTGACAGGGAAAGCTGGGTGACAAAGTTAGGAGTGATTTGGACGTGGGTAGGACGAAACAGAAGTCACGAGTGTTGACCTACATCATGGACTACCAAGTGCTTCTTGAATAGTGGTTGGATGCAACTAATCCCTGTTTGACTAGTGAACCAGGAGGTGTGAGCCCACTAGCACCACCATCATAATCAACACCACCACACAAGAGGTAGGAGAGGATGGTGTCAGGAGACACATAGCATGGGAGGGTAGCGGGTTTAACATTCTGGGATCCTGAGTGTTATGCAAGTGTGAGACTGAACCTTGTAAAGACCAGAGCCCAGCAAGCCTGTCTGAAGTTCATTTGTTTGCCTGTTTGAATGTAAGACCATAAACAATAAAAACAATAGAACAGCAAACTAGCGTAACACTGCAGCCTCTCATCATGTGGCCTGGCGGTGAGTCTGGCTCTCTGCTCAGGATATACACTACATTACCAAAAGTATTTGCTCGCCTGCCTTGACTCACATATGAACTTAAGTGCCATCCCATTCCTAACCCATAGGGTTCAATATGATGTCGGTCCACCTTTTGCAGCTATTACAGCTTCAACTCTTCTGGGAAGGCTGTCCAGAAGGTTGAGGAGTGTGTTGATGGGAATATTTGACCATTCTTCCAGAAGCGCATTGGTGAGGTCACACACTGATGTTGGTCAAGAAGGCCTGGCTCTCAGTCTCCGCTCTAATTCATCCCAAAGGTGTTCTATCAGGTTCAGGTCAGGACTCTGTGCAGGCCAGTCAAGTTCATCCACACCAGACTCTGTCATCCATGTCTGTATGGACCTTGCTTTGTGCACTGGTGCACAGTCATGTTGGAAGAGGAAGGGGCCCGCTCCAAACTGTTCCCACAAGGTTGGGAGCATAGAATTGTCCAAAATGTTTTGGTATCCTGAAGCATTCAAAGTTCCTTTCACTGGAACTAAGGGGCCAAGCCTGACTCCTGAAAAACAACCCCACACCATAATTCCTCCTCCACCAAATTTCACACTTGGCACAATGCAGTCCGAAATGTACCGTTCTCCTGGCAACCTCCAAACCCAGACTCGTCCATCAGATTGCCAGATGGAAAAACATGATTCATCACTCAAGAGAACGCGTCTCCACTGCTCTATAGTCCAGTGGCGGCGTGCTTTACACTACTGCATCCGGCGCTTCGCATTGCACTTGGTGATGTACGGCTTGGATGCAGCTGCTCTGCCATGGAAACCCATTCCATGAAGCTCTCTGCGTACTGTACTTGGGCTAATCTGAAGGCCACATGAAGTTTGGAGCTCTGCAGCAATTGACTGTGCAGGACGTGGGCGACCTCTTTGCACTATGCGCCTCAGCATCCGCTGACCCCTCTCCGTCACTTTACGTGGCCTACCACTTTGTGGCCGAGTTGCTGTTGTTCCCAAACTCTTCCATTTTCTTACAATAAAGCTGACAGTTGACTGTGGAATATTTAGGAGCGAGGAAATTTCACCACTGGATTTGTTGCACAGGTGGCATCCTATGACAGTTCCACGCTGGAATTCACTGAGCTCCTGAGAGCGACCCATTCTTTTACAAATGTTTGTCAAAACAGTCTGCATGCCTAGGTGCTTGATTTTATACACCTGTGGCCAGGCCAAGCGGTTAGGACACCTGATTCTGATCATTTGGAGGGGTGAGCAAATACTTTTGGTAATATAGTGTACCTCACACGTACAGATGGAGTCCTGGAAGTTGGCTCTCTGGTTTGTGCACCTCTACCCCAACTGAGAAGCTTCCATAATTCCTGCATCAGCCCATCAAAGTAAGCACCTAGCTATCTCCTTTTCAGTAGGGATGTGGTGTGTGTGACAACACTGTGAGGCAATTTTATGCAGAGCATCATTTTACTGCAGGAAGTCAGTTAACTGGAACTGAATCTGTCTCTTCCACGATTTTGTCATCACCATACAAATGGACTGATAAACTCTCATTCTTTTTTTATATTTGAACGAGCAAGGAGGTTTTGATTGAACTCATTTTATTACCTTCTGGCAGCTTTTCTGATTGATGTCCGATCAGCGGAGACTGATACAGTAAGTCAAATGTTGTGCATAAAACACAATGTCCAGTGTCATTGTGCTTTAACATTTTCAGACTCAAAGCCAGGAGTGTCCTCATTTCAAACCCTGATTGTTTCCAGACAATGGCAGACAGTTTTTGTAATAATTTGAAACAAACTATGCTTGCCTGAAAAGATGTATAAGCTCAAGTGAATGTTAGTTGGGGTGAAGAATGCCAGCACGGTGACTGAACTCTACACTGGACAATGATGAAATAGCAGCAAAAAAGAAATGACACTGATGGAAATAAGATGGTCTGTCTGAGGGCAGCACTTCCATCATTACCATTCACACTCTCATTTCACTCTGCACATTTCTCATTGTGCTACTCCTCAAGCCCTCCCTCCTTATCTATTTTTACTCTCAGTCTGAAGGGTAGTTCAGCGAAGTCAATACCACCCACTAAGAACTTCCCTGTGGGGCAGAGCATTTATTATTGAACGAACATTACAGGCTTGCCTGATCAGTTTTTTCTGATTTCTTTTAACACAAGCATGTAAGTCATTGGTCATCTTCACAACATGCAGCCACTGGATCGATCAGGACCTGCAGCAGAGGTGGAGGGAAAGCTGCACTGAATACAAATTAATTTAAAATGTTGAGCATCATAAAGACAGAGGATGGGACCTTGAGTGGAGATGTGCAGGGCCTTATGTAATTATGTAATCCTAATTAGCAAAAAGGGGTCACTGACACTAATTCTAGCAGAAAAGTTATGAGTGAGCATGAAAACCTCAGGCAGCTGGACACTCAATCCTCACTGGAATAACAATGCAATGTATAGAGTGCATAAATCGTGCATTCATTTCCCTGCAGGGAGTTTGATTACTGGCCATAACATTTTAATGGCCTGAATTAGAATAACAATGAGCTATCAGACTGTAAAAGAACGATATGTTACTACAGTATCAATCAGTCTGCAGCCTTGTTACAACTTTGTAGTAATTATACTTTAATCCCAATTCCTCATAAAATACAATTTAATACTGAATCTGTAGCAGGGTTTTATTAGCTGGAGAGGTTGCTCTCAGCCTGCCAACTGGATGGGTGGTGCTTCACTATTGCAGTTTATCTGTTGTCCTCAATAATGAGTTCAGAACATTTTTGTGTGATGTGATTCATGCTAATAGAACACGTGACAAATATTGTTAATATTAACAGATTAAATTATAAGGTGGCCATATTCTATATCGTTATATATATTTTGTGATCATCAAGAAATCCTATGAAGAAAGAAAGACAAAAATACGTTAGTCCATCCCTCAGTGCTGTATGACTACCTTACTGTGGTGATCCTCAGCTCCAAGCCCAGCGGTTTTCTGCCACACTCATAAATCCTTAAAAACACCTCACATATATGAACTTTTAAATAAGTAAAACAATATAAATGTAGATGGTACCCCCGGCACCTCACCCTAACCAGTACCATCTCTTGTATTAGTTTAACACTATAAAATGACACCCGGGGGCATGATGAAATATACATTATGTGGACCCTTGTGTACTCACAGACGCGGAACACCATAGTAGGAATCGTTACAGATGTGTCATGGAGAAATGTATGCACTAATGCCTTTTCAGCATCTGGATGGAAAGCAGAAATAATGAGTGAACACAGTAAGGTGACTTTATATGCAGCTGTACACAGGCTTAAACACTTCATCTGTGCTGACTCCACGCTCCGTCATCTTTGTGCTCAGTACCTTAAAAGCTTGATTATGCAATTTACATTTACTACCTGTTTCAAGTGGCTCCCAGTATGTTCTCACTATTATACTCAGTGTAAAATAAAGCAAATCATTGCGTGGGAGATACCCAAAAATGTGTGTGTGCGTGTGTGTGTGATCCATTAGAGGCTCATAGGAATGATTCAGCTCGTTACCAACATAACTCCAATTAGCACGTCTATGTCTCTGACCCAGTCCTCCTCTCCTCCGCTCCACTCATCCGTATGAAGGGTTTGTTTTGTCTCCTCCCTCAGCCCTACCCCCATCCCTGCATCTTAACCACAGCCATTAGTTTAGTGAATGTGCTTCCATAGTGACATTCTCCACAATCCTCAGCCAATACAAGAGCAGAAGACAGCAGGCCATAATCAGACTATTCCTGTACTGACTGATGTGTGTGTGCTCACAGTGGAAGCTAAGCTTTGTGTTATCTTACCACAACACTGAATTACTGAATAGCTGAAGCTGATGGTGGCTGCCAGCGTCTGATCTGAATGATCACAACAGTGAATATCTCCTGTCTTTTATTGCTACCTCCTCGGTGCTGTTGTTTTTAATTCCTCTGCTAAGACAGACGCACTGAAAGCTGACTGTATCAGCATTTCTACAGCTTTATCACCTGAAAATCAGGTTAATAAGAAAACAAAGAGCTTTTATCTGGAGGAGCAGAGGAGGATGTTATTCAAGGAATCTGACATTTCTCTGAATTCTTCTCTTCTGGTTTTTCATAGCCTTTTCTTGGCTGTGGTAGGATTATGAAAAAATAAAAACACAACAGTGACAGTGTACTTAAAATCACCAGTTCTGTGACTGCACAATATCACTGTAGGTAGTAACCACTGTATACAGAGCAGTGAATGAGAACCTCAAGAAGTACCACGAGCTGCTAAAGCACTGAAACCTTCTTAACAAGCTGCTGTACAAGAGGAAAGAAAATGTACTGAAAAACAACAACCAAATGGTAAACTCCAGACAACACAAGCAGCTAGAACATTAAATCTCATTAAAAGAAGACACTGGGTTACATAAAAGATCACCTACTGAGCTGAATGACCTGAATTATTAAAGACACCCAAGATCTATTTCAATGCCTCGGGGACTCTACTGTAAATTAATGGACATCAAGCACCCTGGGACACACAAAGGTAAAACTATAAAGATAAGATGGATCAAGACGGTCACAGTTTTATGACCCAGTACTATTTTCTTTTGGTCACCTGATTTCCTGGTCTTAACACTCTTGAAAATTCACACCAGCCACCCTGACCTACCCTGCTTTCCCACTAGTTGCATCACATAACCTCTCTCACCCTCCTGCTCACCCGCACCCACTTTAGTGGGTATGGACTCCAGTGGTATGAGGCCCCAAGATGTTAGCAGCAGATACTGTAATTCAGTTCAATTAAAATTTCTTTTCTTTGGCACCAGTTCACAACGTGAGACGTCTTAGGGCACTTCACATTGTAAATCTTCTGAGTTGTGATGGCGGTCTCCATGGCTCAGGCTTGTTTTTCAGCATATCCCATAGAACTCTTCATGAGCAATGCAGCAGGGCATGTTATTTTGATGAAAAAGTCTACTGCCATCAAGCGTTGCACATGATCCATATCAATTTTTGTCAAAATACCATCTGCATAAATTCCAGGACCCAAGGTTTACCAATGGATGTCCAGAGCATCTTAGGTGCTTAAGTGAAAGGCAACTGGTTTTTCAAGACGTTTCACCTCTCTGGGATTTAGGTTCCTCTGTTGAATTGACTGGTGGGGAGTTCAAGGTATTTATTTAAGGCCACATGTGGGCCAGCACTCACTCAAAACTTGTCAGCCACCCAAAAATCACATGATTTAAGGCTCATTAAAGATCAGAGACTCATATGAGTGAGTTTTGTCCTGAGGAGCTGGTTTTCCTTTGTTGACCTTAACCCTCCTATTATCCTTGGGGTCAATTTGACCACATTCAATGTTCATCATTCAAAAAAATAATAGTTAACATATTTTGTTTTGCTTCATATTTCATGACTTTTCCTAATTTGATGGGTACAGCTGATTAAACATAAAATTTTCATGATGATATTTTTTCAGTGCGCTGAACAAATATTGCACGCATTGGTGTTCCTTTGGGGTCAATTTGACCCCAGGCTGTTTTAGCTGTTTTAGCTGTGTAAAACTTGTCCGTCTGTGTGTGACCCATGTGTGACATAACATCCCCAAGCCTGCAGGTGCAGAGATGATACTTTTGAGTTGATGCATGACATGGGGGATTGGAAACAATATTCTTATGAGAACTTTCCTGCACCATGGGCATGAATGTGTGTGTATGTGTGACCTACTAATCACACCTGCTGAGGTAGAACTGATATTTCCCACAGTGTGGAGGGGGGGATATTCCCACAAGGACATTGGTAGTTCAGGCAAAATAAGGGAGGAGCAAACATATAAAAGCTTTCAAAGCAGGCCTCTATCCAAATTATTCCTCATTGTGTTCTGTGTATACTACAATCTGCACGCTCTCTCTCTTGAAAATGTCCACTGGGAAAAGTTTTACTGTCAATGATGATTTGGAACAGTTCTTTGACAGTGAAAGTGACATAGAGAAGAATGTCTCTGAGACAGGGGATTGTGTTGAGGAGGACCCTGATTTTGAGGCATTCTCATCAGATGAGAATGAGAGTGTTAACCCTCCTATTGTCACTCAACCAACAGCAGACACGATCCTTTCCAAAAATGGAAAGATAACGTGGTCCCTTTCTCACTTCAAAAGCAGGGTAGACTTGGTGCTGCTAATATTATCAGAATGATTCTAGGTCCCACCAGATATGCAGTCAGCCACGTTGAAGACATCAAGCCATCATTTGAGCTCTTCATAATACCATTGATTGAAAATATTGTTCTTGGGATGACAAATTTAGAGGGGAAGCGTGTGTCACCAACATCATTCAGTATGGTTCATTCTGTGAGAGTCTTGAATGTGCACCCCAAATTAGAAAAGATTTGGATGAAATATTTTCAAAATACACTAACTCTTAAACTGAAAGTTTGACCTGATGGTCAAACTTGTTATGAAACCTTGACCTGCTCTCTAGCAGGTCAAGCTAGAGAGCCTTTCACCTGCGACCCCCCCCCCCCAAAATATTAAAAACTGAAGAAGTCTTTTGGATGAGGTGAAATTCTTCAAAACAAGTCCTGCTGCCTTTCTCTTAAGAATCTGATAACAGACTGTCTTCACAAATATATTGCCCAGAACATCAACTGTCGCTTCCATCCTGTCTCCAGGTAAACAATGCCCTTCCATCCAGCTGTCCACATGATTCCAAAGAAAGCATCATTCATCAGACCAGGCCACCTTCTTCCATCATGGTCTAGTTCTGACACTCTCATGAGCCAGCTGCAGTACACCATTTCTACACACATTAAAGAGCCTTGGATGCTCATGACCCTGTCCACAGTACACTTTTTAAAATCTTATCAACTGACAATGCTTTAAACACAACTGAAGTTAAAGCTAAATATTTTCTAATATTTATCATCTTTGAAACAATTGAATCTAGAGCTAATCAATGTTGAAATTCCCCAAATCTAATGAACTCAGATATAGTAGCATATGTTTCCACACAGTGATGTTCCTGGACTGGCCTAAACTGACCTGTTATTCAGCCTGCTAACGTTTTCAGCATACATTAGAGCAGATGACAAATAGATTTTGCTCTTGTTTTGGAATGGCAAGAAAACAGACAACTCTGAAGACAACTCTCAGCACGTCTCCTCAGCGTTTGAGAACCATTAACAAAGCTGCTGTACCTTGTTATGATTTCTAAGCTCTGATTGGATATTTGCTGTATGAAAGAGGAGCTTAGTAAATGGTCAGCTGCCTGCCTGTGAGTGTGAGCTGTGTGACAAGTCAGTAACCCCTTACCCTTGCTTTTACTTACTCACAAATATTCTACAATACAGCGATTTAAATTACAACTAAGATCTGGTCAGAAAATAGAGTGAAGGCATAAAACTGAAGGAATGGTAAAATTGACTGTAATATAAAGCATTTTATTTCCACTTGGACTTCTTTGTACTTCCAAAATGTCAGTCAACATCACACAAGTCAGCTCCAAAACCCTGACTTTCAGCTGTTAGTCATCACTGTAACCTTTTTTCTTTAGTTCAGCACAGACAGTTTGGAGGCCATCAGACCATCAGTAAAGTAAAGTAAAATAAGATGCCCAGCAAAACCCCCAAACAGTGCACTCTGTTATATTTAATTAATAATGAGGAAATGTGCTCAGGGCTCTACAGCCAGAGTAGTCTCCCTTCAGTTCCACCTCTATGGTTGGCCAATCAGCAAAGGAAGAAAGACAACAGGGAAATCCATCACTAAGGGCACCTCAGGTTAGCACACACTCTGTTCTTCTGCTTTTGTGAAGTCTGCTCTATAGCAGCTCTTAATTCTAGATCCAGGGTTGGAGATGAAATCTGCCACAGTTGCAGGTTTTACTTTTACCACGTTTTTGATCTCATCAGTTTGTCTGTATGTTAGCAAGATGGGTGTAAAACTGAACTGAACAAAAGTTGGCTGAAAGGGAGACTGTGGGGTAATATGATGTTTAAGCAGACTGGAGTGGTTAACCAGAATGCGAGGTGGGTGTCTGGGCTGTGATGTGGAAACTCAGATGTCTAGTCCACACCTGCAGTTATCCTTTTATTCCTGAAGCTTTATTGTTCTGGTAGACAAGAGAGTGATGGGAAGATGTGTGTAGATATTACACAACACTGGTCCTTTTATTTGCAACACAGCAAGAGAGAAGTAGGGTCATTTTCTAAGAGACTTCCATATAACTTCTTTTTGCAACCAGAGGAGTTGCCCACTGCTGGGTGTTAGCAAGAGTGTAGATATGAAGCACTTCCATACCGCCTTTTTTTCTAAGACCTGGAGACCCCAGTAGGTCCATTTTTCATATACACACTATTGAACAACATGCAAGTGTGTCTCCGTAGCCTCTGTGTTGGTTGAATGTGCATAATCATTTACTGTGTGTACATGAAGAGTTATGCAAAAGGACACCTGTGTGGGACCATAAATCCACCTGGAGATATGCTAGAACCTTAAAACTGACTACCAGTCTTCTCAAGGTGATTTAATCTGTCATAGAAATCTGAAAAAGACCAGCATCAAGTTGGTGGTCAATTATATTGTTCAACATGGCGATGGTTAGCAAGCAGTTTCTTCCATATGTCACAAAGAACAGAACAGAAAGACAACTCTTCAAAGTAAAATGGAGGCAAAGAAACTAACCCCCATGAGCTGTTCGCATGAATGTCAGGATGCTGAGGTTAAGTGTTGGATACCAGGAGCAAAAAGATACAACCGTCTAACATAGAAGAAGTCTTCTGTAGTCAGAGATTTCCGTTTGGCAGGAAAATTGGAGTCATGTCCATGTCATACTACTTTCACCACAGCTCCACAGTCCCTGTGACAAGTCTGAAGAACTTGCCTGCCTTTTTTTCAGAGCTAGACTGTACAAATAGCGCACTGTCCATTGTGTTATTTTAATGGACAGCCACTGCGGTTGTTATTGGTGGTACTATGGCTCGTTCTATACCTTCTGATTACTGCTGTAACAGTGTTTCCACTGATTTTTTGTTGACAAATCCTTTTCTGTCTTCTAGCAATTCTCTTAATGAGGAGCCATAATGCAGACATGCAGATAAAACAGCCCATAGGTCCAAAACTGAGAAAGTTCTGGTGGTCACAGCTTATGTGTCAGTTATCAGTGATGTAGTCACTTTTGTTGTATCGATTTTCTACTTTGTCGTTTGAGAAATACATGACATCGTGCATGTTATGTTTTTGCAGTTGATTTCAGCAAAGAGCATTTTGATAACGAACCTCTTCTTTTCCTTTGAACAACCTCAACTTGTTCCTCTGATCATCCGTGTTGAAAGCCCAGCACAGCTATTAGAATCAACTAATATCATCTTCACTCTGGTTCATCCCCGAAACACTGTTTCTGAGTGAAATACAAACATATTTGAAGTATATCAGAAGATAATGTCAAAATAGATTCTAATTACATTTTTCCTGAATATGTCTCTCTCACACACTTAAGGGATAGGGAGATGAAAAGTGCCAGACGTTGTATAATCACGTCACTTTGAAGTAGCTGCTGCTGTTGCTGAGCTGCCCTGTGTTGCGTAAGAGGCTGGCATAGTGGTTCTTGCGTGCTCTGTCAGCTTGGATTATCCTACTGTCACTCTGACCGGAAGAATCTGTTTACCAGTCACACAGCATAAACCTTCACGTGCAAACATGTGACCCTGATGGTCGGAGTCACTACTACTGTACTATATCAATATGTGTTTTTGGACTTTTGAGGTATTTGGGTGCCATTGACAACACATGCAGGCTGCCGGTCTATGTGCAAGGAATGATCAGAAGGTTCTAGAACTGTTTTTGGTGTACATGTATGGAACATATCATGGTCATGTGCATGCAACATAAGTTAGCAGTAACTGTCAGGGGTGAAGATGTCACGTGATGCTACGCTGTTAACAGCAGGAGCTGTGATGCACATGTTTTTATGATGACTGTTAAGTTTGCATTTGCTATTTGTCCATGAAACACACGCTGGAGCAGACAAGAAAACATCATATTCTATCAGTCAACAGCCAGGATGATCCTGGCTGTTGACAGGATCATCCTGTCAACAGCCACTGTTAAAACAGCCACCGTTAAAACAACAGTTTTAACAGTGGAAGAGACTTAAGTTTCCAAAACTGGACAAAGCGCATCAGGTCAGAAGCACCAGGAGCATGCTTGCTGTTTTCTTTAACATTAAAGTGGTGTCATGATCCTTGCTCCTGCCCTGTCTGTGTCTGTCTTCAGCTTGGTTTTATTTCATTCTCTCTCACCCTCACACCTGTCTGTCTGTCCTCACTTTCTCCCTCAGTCACCTCAGCTCTGCCTGCAGCTTGATTACTGACTTGAATCAGCTGCAGGCAGAGGCTCACCTGTGTTCACTAATCACCAGCTACCATAAAAGCCCGGTTCATTCAGTCACTCTCTGCCAGACCATAAACTACACTCCCCGGTTCACTGTCTGTCCCCGCGCTGTCTTCTGCCTGTTTCCTCGTAACCTGTCTGCTTTACCCCCCCCTGCCTTTGTGTCACTCTCCCTGCCTGGATCCTGCCTGTCACCAGTTAAGTTTTGATTTGTTTTGGACTGTAGCCTTTGGTGTCGTTGATTACTCTGTTTGTATGCTTTGAGTCTTTTGTTAATTTGTCACATTTAACATTTGGTGTAGTTTGTTTTCCACTTGGTCTGTTTGAGTATTTTTTTGAGTTTTGTAGTTGTGTTTTGTATTAGTCTCATTTTGTGGTGTTCTTTGATTTTTCCCTTTGTGGCCAGTTTTGAGTTTAGCTGTTTTTTGTTGTTCGTTAGCTTTGTGGTTTTACTGATTTCAGTTTACTTCACCTGTGTTTAGTTTTTCGTTCAGTTTTACTTTCAGTTGAGTCTGGTTTGAGTTTTCCTGTTTAGTATTCTAGTTGTTGCTTGTAAATTAAGTTCTCCTTACATTTCCTTTTCATGTTGGCTTTGAGTTTTGTAGGGTTTTGTATGTATTTGTATTGGGTTTGTTTCAGTTGTCACCAGGGTTAATCTTTGTTCTAGTTTGTTCTGGGTTCAGTATTTCAGCATCTTAATTAAACATTCTGCTCATCCGTAAGTTCTGTGTCTGCGCCTGGGTTCTCTGCTTTCCCCCCACGTAACAGTATGGTCTGGCCAGATAAGAACCCAGCAGACTCGGAGTCATCTCGTCATGGAGTGTTCTTTAAGGACGATGATTCATACAGGTATTTGGATAAACTTATGCACTGCTATGGACTGTGGAAAAGGGAAGATTATGCCCCCCTAAAGAAGGTCTATCTGTCTATGGCGCATGATGAAGCCGCTCGAAAGCCTTGGCTCCAGTCTGCATTACCGGACTTCATACAGAAATTCCTTAACACACCCATAGTTAAGCCTTCTACCTTTCCATCTGCTTCAGAACCATTTAACTTCCAACCAGCTAGTCTCCAGTCTACACCCCATACACTCCATATAGGCATGTTAAGTCTGCAACCCATCAGCCAACCTGGATTTGACCACCCTGCTTTGGATACCCCCAAACTTGCCACTATTCCCATTGAACCACCATTCAGCTCACCCTCTGACTGTACTCCCTCAGATGTTCCTGAGACTTTGTCTGTTTTTGATGGGGAGTCTTCCTTCAGGGGAACCCGCCTAGCATATAAATCGGCCCCCAAGGGTCGGCGAGGTTCCCGAAGGGGAAAAGGCTCCAACTCGCCACCAATTTCTATTTCCTCCAGCGAGTTGTGTTCCTTTTTGCTCGATCGAGCTCTTGGAATGGACAGTTTTTCCCCTAGCTCACCTAGTTATCTGCCTGAACCTGCCCCCCAGTTCCCCAAGGACTCGCCATCTGGAAAGCCTTCCAGAAGGAAGCGTGGCCCCAGAGGACGTCGGACCTCGCCGCTCCCCAGCGCCCCGACCTCGCCGCTCCCCAGCGCCCCGACCTCGCCGCTCCCCAGCGCCGCGGAGGTCCAGCTGCCGAGCGCCGCGGAGGTCCAGCTGCCGAGCGCCGCGGAGGTCCAGCTGCCGAGCACCTGCATCCTGGCGGTTTCTGATCCTGTTCCCGAGGGGTTCGCTGACGCTGTCTCACCTGATCCGGTTCCGGTGCCAAATCCTGTCCCTGGGCCGGTTGTTGACTTCGCCACGCCTGGACCGGCTCCTGTTCCAGTCCTGGTCGACTCCGCCTGCCAGGCTCCTGTTCCAGTCCTGGTCGACTCCGCCTGCCAGGCTCCTGTTCCTGTCCTGGTCGACTCCGCCTGCCAGGCTCCTGTTCCTGTCCTGGTCGACTCCGCCTGCCAGGCTCCTGTTCCTGTCCTGGTCGACTCCGCCTGCCAGGCTCCTGTTCCTGTCCTGGTCGACTCCGCCTGCCAGGCTCCTGTTCCTGTCCTGGTCGACTCCGCCTGCCAAGCTCCTGTTCCTGTCTTGGTCGACTCCGCCTGCCAGGCTCCTGTTCCTGTCCGGCAAGGTGCCACCTCACCCAGTCCGGATCCCGTTCCAGAGGGGCCCGATGCTGCCGCCTCACCGGATCCTGATCCCGTTCCTGATTCCGAGCGGGTCGTTGACGCCGTCTCCTCTGTTCCTGTTCCTGTTTCTGAGCGGGTCGTCGACGCCGTCTCCTCTGTTCCTGTTCCTGTTTCCGAGCGGGTCGTCGACGCCGTCTCCTCTGGTCCTGTTTCCGAGCGGGTCGTCGACGCTGTCTCCTCCAGTAGTGAGCGCTGGGGTCTGCCCCAGTCAGCTGACTTTTCCCTGGACAGAAAGACTGTTCCGGAGTCTGCTGACGAGTTGTCTGGCAAAGAAACTGCCTCGGAGACTTTGCCTGCAGTGGCAACCCCTGCTTCTGAGCCCATGTCTCTCGAGGGCTCCCGCCTTCGCCGGTTCCCGGTCCGGCCTCCCGAGGGTCCTCGTCTCCTGTGCCGCCGGCCTGCTGCCCGGCCTCCCGAGGGTCCTCGTCTCCTGTGCCGCCGGCCTGCTGCCCGGCCTCCCGAGGGTCCTCGTCTCCTGTGCCGCCGGCCTGCTGCCCGGCCTCCCGAGGGTCCTCGTCTCCTGTGCCGCCGGCCTGCTGCCCGGCCTCCCGAGGGTCCTCGTCTCCTGTGCCGCCGGCCTGCTGCCCGGCCTCCCGAGGGTCCTCGTCTCCTGTGCCGCTGGCCTGCTGCCCGGCCTCCCGAGGGTCCTCGTCTCCTACTAGTCTGTTCGTCCGTCCGTCTGTCCGTTCGTCAGTCTGCCCGTCCGTCAGTCCATCTGCAAAAGGGTCTCCGTCCAGCCCGACGCCGGCCTCCTGCTCGACCGCCCGAGGGTCTCCGTCCAGCCCGACGCCGGCCTCCTGCTCGACCGCCCGAGGGTCTCCGTCCAGCCCGACGCCGGCCTCCTGCTCGACCGCCCGAGGGTCTCCGTCCAGCCCGACGCCGGCCTCCTGCTCGACCGCCCGAGGGTCTCCGTCCAGCCCGACGCCGGCCTCCTGACCGACGCCATGTGAGGTTCCGCCTCCTTCGTCGCCGGCCTCCTGCCCGACGCCATGTGGGGTTCCACCTCCTTCGTCGCCGGCGGCATGTGAGGTCTTGCCTGTCCGTCCGGCCTCCGGGCCGTCCTCCGGAGCGGCCCCGCCTGTCCGTCCGGCCTCCGGGCCGTCCTCCGGAGCGGCCCCGCCTGTCCGTCCGGCCTCCGGGCCGTCCTCCGGGGCGGCCCCGCCTGTCCGTCCGGCCTCCGGGCCGTCCTCCGGAGCGGCCCCGCCTGTCCGTCCGGCCTCCGGGCCGTCCTCCGGAGCGGCCCCGCCTGTCCTTGTTTTGGACTAACCCCTGGGCCAGTCCCTGGTCTATTTTTGTTTGTTTTCTAGGATTATATTGTTTTGTTGGACTTTGCTTATTGGCCGCCCTCCTGAACTAGTTTTGTTGAACTTGTTAATTTTTGTTTTTTGAACTTTAACAAGGGCCGCCCCCAGACTGTTGGGACACTTTTGGTTTTGTTTTTGACCCTCCTCCAGACCCCCACCACCCACCCGGCTCATCTTGGACTTTTCAGTTTGTACTCCCCCCTCATCGGTGACGTTCCTCATTAGTGTTGTGCGCCAGGAGGCGCACGTTGAGGGGGGGGTACTGTCATGATCCTTGCTCCTGCCCTGTCTGTGTCTGTCTTCAGCTTGGTTTTCTTTCATTCTCTCTCACCCTCACACCTGTCTGTCTGCCCTCACTTTCTCCCTCAGTCACCTCAGCTCTGCCTGCAGCTTGATTACTGACTTGAATCAGCTGCAGGCAGAGGCTCACCTGTGTTCACTAATCACCAGCTACCATAAAAGCCCGGTTCATTCAGTCACTCTCTGCCAGACCATAAACTGCTCTGCCCCGGTTCACTGTCTGTCCCCACTCCGTCTTCTGCCTGCTTCCCGGTAACCTGTCTGTTGTACCCCCCCTGCCTTTGCGTCACTCTCCCTGCCTGGATCCTGCCTGTCACCAGTTAAGTTTTGATTTGTTTTGGACAGTAGTTTGTAGTTTCGTTGATTATTCTGTTGTAAGCTTGGAGTCTTTTGTTAATCTGTCACATTTAATGTTTGGTGTAGTTTGTTTTCCGCCTTGTCTATTCATTGAGTATTTCTGAGTTTAGTCTGTTGCGTGTTTTGTGTTCGTTGTTTTTGTGTGGTTTTCTTTGTTTGCCTTTGAGGTTTGTTTAGAGTTTTAGTTGATTTTGGTTGTTGGTTAGTGTTGTATTTGTCCTGCTTACCCCGGAGTTCAGTTCGTATTCTATGTGGCCTTCAGTTTTGTCCTATTTCTATGTTTAGTTACTCTAGTCGTTTTATGTAAGTTAAGTTCTTCTTATATTCCTCTTTTGTTGTTTGGTTTTTGTTTTTGTAAGGTCTTGTTAGTTTTGTATGTTAAGAATCCTTGTTTTGGTTAAGTCTGTACTGTTTGTTGGTTTTATTTCCTTGCTATAATTAAACCCTTAGTTAACTATCACTAAGTGTCTGTCCTGTGTCTGCGCGTGGGTTCTCTGACCCCCGCCCCGTAACATATTCCTTATGTATGAACTTACTTCTCAGATGTTCTTTGTGCAAGGTGAATGTCTGCTGCATATTATCTGTGTTCAGATGTGCCAAAAATTGCTCAGCACTACTGAAAGAATCTACTTCGTCCCAGTCTGTACTTTGTGTAATATGCATATTTTTATGGCATTTTCCATGTACTGCATACTACAGCCAATGAGTTTTGGTTAGAGGGTTGGTTTTCTTTCCAGTGAAATGTAGTGTCAGCTTGTTGATGACTCTGACATTGTTCCAGTTTGTAGCTTTGGGCATATGCTGCTGTAAATGTTTTAACAGCGCTGGACTTAAGTTACATTCTGTTCACTGATAAACCTTGTATGAGGTGTGATCAAAGAAAGCAATAACAACAACAAATGCTAAACTTTATAATGACAACATAAAGCCTAGAACTATCTGGTTTAAGTGTTGTAGTATTGAATTATACTGGCAAATGCTTGGTATTGTTGGCTAAGCCTTGTGTATGTAACGCTCAGTAATTTCCTCTAACAGCTGGTCACAGTAAGCTTCAAATATTTCTCAAAAATGAGAACAGAATCTTTTACACATTAAAAGTAAACATTCTTGCTTTTAAGAAAATTTGTCCCTGTCACTGATTCAGTAAATCACATCATTTACGCTGATGACATAGAGTTTATGTACACTTCAGTTTCCAGTGGTTACCAACCTCAGGTAAGAGTCTGTCAAAAGGGTCATCAGATAAATTAAGACATAAACCAGATGCTCTTAAATTGTTTTTGGTCAATAATTAATATTTGATAATACTTAATGATACTTTTTGGGCTCCGAACTGCCATGGGCTGAGGTTTGAACCCAAGTGCAGACACAGAGGCAGACAGGCAGGCAGGTGGATTTTGCAAAAGGCCCTATTTTAACAAGAACACAAGAACCTAAACCAATATGTAATGGGAAACTAAACTCTAGGGGAAAAACTGAACCAAACCTCATACAAAAAACAGGCAAAACTACAAACACTCTAAACTAACAATTGAGAGGCAACCTAAGAAAACCACAGATGAGTAAACTAAACTACACAGACAAAACGGGGACATAGACCACCGACTAAAACTAATACAGAAAGATAAAACTACACTGAGGAAGGAGAACTGAATGAGGAAACCAGATTTGATTCAGAAAAGAGACCAAACGACCAAAACCGAGGAATAATTCTCACTAAACAAACAAATTAGGAACAAAGGAAAACTGATAAATATAAACTACAGCTACACAAACAAAATGGGTTTACTCACATAACCGAAATCTAACTAAAGGGACGGGCAGGATCGGGGAATGCAGGCTTGAGACAGATTGGGAGCAGCAGCCATTTCAGCTGGCTGCAGGCAGGGTCGGACGGCGAGTGAGACGTTGGAGCAGGGAGTTTGACGGCGGTTTGGGAAAGGCAGGCAGGAACGCAAGCCAACAGGCGCGGAACAGGCAGGAGACAGAGCAAGGACCGGCAGGGAACAGGGTAACATTGTCTTGTGATCTGGCGAGGAGTGTTGGAATGAACTAGAGTTTCATTGCAGTAGTGATTAGTCACAGGCGCACAGTCCCGCAGCTGCCTCTAATTCCAGCAGTCATGAGGGCAGGCAGGGGGAGCAGGGGCTGAAGCAGAGATCCTGACACAAACAGCATTTGAAACAAAATTTGAAACAGCCTCAGCTACATTGCTTTTAGTGTGATAAGGTCACAAGTCAAAAGGATTAAAACTTTATAATATATTGTATTTTATGAATCGATCATGAAATTTCTTATAAAGAAACTTGTAAATAACCTGTCAAATAAATAAAGTGGAGTAAAGCACAATGTGTTACTCTGCATTTGAGGTCTAAACTAGCAGGAAATCAGAATACTCAAGTACAAGCACCTCGAAATTGTGCTTCACTACATTATTTAAGTAAATTTATTTAGCTAGTACTCATTACTAAAAGTCATGAGATACACAGCACAGACAGACTGAGTAAGTATGAGGCAGTATATTTATTCTTTTTTGCAATACTGGTTAAGAAGAGCACAATAAAGTAGGATTTGAAATAAAGACCTGATATTTGTTCAAATCAATGCATTGTTGGTCATTTTTTGAAGGACATTTCTCTGTAATACATGATGTAGTTGTGTCTTTTAAACTTGACAGACCAATCTAAAGTCAGGCATTTTCTGTGCATTTAATTTTTCAGTAAGACATTGTTATATGTGAAACATGTTTGTTGAAAGTATCATGAATACATTGAAGTGGGACATAAGGCCTGCTGTTAGCTTTGACCTCATGTTTGTCACCTTCCCCTTCATAAGACATAAGGGACATTAGAGACTTTATTGTCATTGCCAATAAACAACGAAAATTCGTTGGTGACAGTAAGTAGCAGCAGTTAAATAGTAAAGAAGAATTGAAGTATAAAAATAGAATAAAACAACAGTGAACAACACACAGTATTTACAACATGAAATGAAGGCAGTTTTTCATATTGCACTGTCCATGACTGATTAAAGTGCAGTTGGTGCAACAGTTTGTGGCTCAGACTGTAGCTTAAGCTGGTGAATGTGAGAATGGAGGGTGTCATGACCCATAGGGAGGGATAAACATATTTATCAAGGACACAGGCAACAATGTCAAGGATTTAAACTTTTAGTTTATTTTTAGTTGTCACTTGAGCTGAATGTAGAAAAAAAAACTGGTTGATCGGAGGTGGCGTGGAAACAAAAACCCTTGACAGCCCCGGGCCCAAAAAAAAAATCAAAGTGTCAAACTGAAAGGAGGACCTGGCAGGTCGGCCAAACAAAACAAAAGGGAGCGGCACCGGGCCAACCCTATACAGGGCCGTAGAAGCAGGTGCCGACACCCGAGCTAGGGAAAAACCCAAACTAAACCCAAACCAAACGAAAGAACAAAAACAGGAATGCCGATCCTACCAGGTGAAAGGGGAAACCAAGGCGAACGAGAACAAAGGAAACCCAGCTACCGGCATGACTGGAGACGGCAGCGTGGAGCAGCTCACAGGGGCGTGCACAGGCTCAAGGCGCGCCGCAGGTGGTGAGGTGAGAGAGAGAGAGAGAGCGCTCTGAACTCTGGCCTATTTATAGGAGGAGTCAGAGCGCCATAAATTAAACTACAAAAACCTAAGAACTAAATAGACCTACTAGAAACCTGGAATAATCAAAGGCAAATATAACTTAACAAAGGAAAATATACAAAACTAGATTCAACACAAGTAATGAGGGAAAGATATACTAAACCAAGGAAAAAGGTGAAATATGTGCCCCCAGCACATAACAGGGGGTGAGGAGGGGGAAGATGGGGATGATGAGGGGTGATGGAGGCTACAGCTCTGGGGAAAAAGCTGTTCCTCAGACTACTAGTCCTTCTTTTAATGTTGTGGAATCGCTTCCCTGATGGGAGCAGGGCAAACAGATGGTGTCTGGGGTGTGTTCTGTCAGTGGAGATTGTGGTGGCTCTCCTCTGCAGGCATCCAGCATACACATCATTCAGGTCAGGAAGCTCAGCTCTGATGATCCTCTGAGCTGTCTTCACGACCCAGGCCCGGTCTTTTCTGGTCTCTACTGTGCAGTTGGCATACCATGCAGTGATGCCTTGGCAGAGGATGCTCTCCACAGTGCTGTGAAAGTTCACCAGGAGCTGAGGGGAGAGACCAGGCCGTTTCAGCTTCCTGAGGAAGAAGAGCCTTTGCTGTGCCTTCTTCACCAGGTGGGAGGTGTTAACTGTCCAGGAGAGGTCGTTGGTGATGTGGAGTCCCAGGAATTTGATGTTGTCCACAACCTCCACCATCTCACCATTTATATGAAGTGGTGGGGGGGGTGGTCCTGCTAAAGTCCACAAACCTCCTTGGTTGTGGTGGTGTTCAGAAGCAGGTTGTACTCTGAACACCACCCTGTAGTGAACCTCTTCATTATCACTGATGAGTCCAACAATAGTGGTGTTATCAGCAAATTTCACTATAGTATTACAGGGGTGGATGGTGGTGCAGTCCTGAGTGAAGAGGGTGAACAGGGCTGGGCTGAGCACACAGCCCTGTGGCACACCAGTGTTCAGGATGATGGTTGTGGATGTATGTCTTCCTATCCTGACATTCTGCAGCCTGCAGGTTAGAAAGTCCATAATCCATTTGCAGATTGAGGTGGTAAGTCCAAGATTCTGAAGTTTTTGAACCAGTTTATGGGGGATTATTGTGTTGAAGGTGAAGCTGAAGTCTATGAAGATCATCCATGCACATGTATTTGGTTGTTCCAGGTGGGTCAGGGCTGAGTGGAGAGCAGCAGAGACTGCATCCTCTGTGGATCTGTTCCTCTGATAGGCAAACTGGTGTCTGTCCAGATCGGCAGAGGCACATCAGATATTGCCTCTGATGTGGAACAGGATGATCTTCTTGAAGCACTTCATGACTACTGGGGTCAGGACGACAGGGCAGTTGTCATTAAGGCAGGCCACAGATGTTTTCTTAGGAACAGGGATGATAGTGGTGGATTTAAGACAGGTGGGGACAGCAGCTTGTTGCAGCGAAAGGTTAAAGATACTGGTGAACACTCCCGTTAACTGGTCAGCACATGACTGCTGCGGCCTGACACCCTGTCAGGTCCTGCCCCTTCAGAGGTCTTAGTGCACCTCGGAGCAGATCTCACCTGGTGTTGCTGCAGGATTAGTGCTGGTTCCTCACTAGGTGAGGTGGTTTGAATCTGTTCTGATGTACTGCATGTTAAAGTGTGCAAAGAAATGGTTGAGGGTGTCAGGCAGTGTGCTGTCAGGGCTGATCTGTGAGCTGCTGCCCTTTTAGTCTGTAATTGCTTTGATGCCAGTCCACATGCTGCGGGCGTTTTTGTGGGCAAAGTGACCTTTGATGCATTGCTTGTACCTCTGTTTGGCCTCTCTGATGCCCTTTTCAGATCCCGCTGGGCGTGGCAGTAGACCTGTATGTCACCTGACCTGAAGGCAGCATCCCAAACCTTGAGCAGTTTCCAAACATGACTGTCCATCCATAGCTTGTGATTCAGGAACACTTTGATGGTTTTGGTGGTCAGCACTACCTCAGTGCAAAAGTGAATGTAGGCCAAGACGGGTGAGGTGTATTCCTCTAGGTCTGCGCCCTCTGCAAACACCTCCCAGCTTGTGTCCTCAAAACAGTCTTGAGGAGAGAGTTGGCTTCCTCCCCACAGACCTGGACAATTGTGGTGGTTGGTCTGGTTCTGCAGATCCGAAGCTTGTAGGACGGAGTCAGGGTCAGAGAAGGGTGGTCAGAGAGGCCCAGGTGTGGAGATGGTGCTTTATGGGCTCTGGGAATGTTGGTGTAAACTTGATCCAATATGTTATTTCCTCTGGTTGGGAATTTAATATTCTTATGAAATTCCCTGCTTCATCTTGCCTCACCGATCGTCAATCCTGATGAGAGATTAAGGGAAGAAAAATTTGGACATCTCACTAAAGGGACAACAGTTATCTGTTCTGCTGCTTATGTTCTGCCACAAGAGGAAATATTCATCTGGAGCTGTTTGTGCTCTCCTCCTTCCTTCTAAGCATACCTCAATTGACAAAATCTCTGACACGCGTGCACACGCACACACGCACACACACACACACACACACACACACACTGTACTCTCTTTCCTCCTATTTTATATTTAACTTCAACTTGTCAATTAAAGAGTGAGAGGGCAGCTAAGAAAAAAGAAAGAGGGAGAGAAGGAGACAGCAAGAAGCACAGAACTAATTAGGCAACTGTGTAATTTTAATTAGCTGTTTTGATAATTAAACTAATTAGTTCCCTTGTGTTTCCACAACGTGCAGCCGACTGGAGGTTTTTTTTTTATATCAAGGCTTCAGAGCTCCACTCCGTTGGTTAATTAGTCACTTTTGCATCAGAAAGCTTTATTGATAGCCTTAATTTGCAGTTGAAATGAGAAATCTGCTGTCAATAATTCGGATAATTGCCCGCTGTTTGATTGCACACAACAAAAGTAAGCAGCCCGGCTCGACACATCCACAAATCTCTAGGGTCGTTTCCTGAATGCTTAGGCTCCATGATCTACATATGAGCAAATAAGCTCCCATCTGCCTGTTTCTCCTTCTTGACCTCACTAACTAGAAGAGAATCCATCTAAATAAGGCAAAGGTTGACCCACCACACCCCTTTCCCATCCCTGTTCCCAAAACACCTCCTTTAAACACCACCCACAGGCCAGCCTGTGATTCTTACTCCTCTGCTTGCTAACTTTAAATGTCCTGCATGTGCGATAATTGGAAAAGAAGACAGGGGAGGGAAAAAAAGAGAAGGAAAGTTACTGCTTGCTTTGTAGCTAATTAGTGTCCTTGGAATTAAATGAGCAGCTCGTTGTGCACCTCCAGCTCCTGCGGCCCATGTTTGTGAATTGAATAATTGATTCTCCTCCACTAATCAGAGAGCGACATAATGAGCCAGTTTAATTAAATGGGGATCTAACCTGGCGAACACTGGGAAAATATTTGCTCGTTTACGGTTAATCAGGAATAACACAGTGAGTGGGGGAGGAGTGGGTAGGATGGGAAGACATATTGGTTTGAGTGTGTCGGTGCTGGTAGCTGACCTGAGAAAAGAATAGTGCTGTTCGGAGTTTGGCCAGTTATTGACAGTGACTGTGTTCTAACTGTATCCTTAAAGCTCTTTGACTGGATTATTAATAAAGACATTGTGCTCATATTAATGTTTCCATGTTGCAAAGCAGGATCTGATTAACAACTAATGATCCCCAACAGCTTACTTACCAGATTCCACTGGATACAAATTCCTAGCTCTGTAGCCAAGCTGTACAGACAGCATGGCCTATAATCTGGGCCCAGTTCATGTGGCTGTACTTACCAAGAGGCTGAATTGCAAAATAGGCTTCAAAATATATGTAGATGGTTACAAATCAGAAAACTGCTTGAAACACCTTATCTTAGTCATTTTCTGACATACAGCCTGTAGGCTCAAAATCTTCTGTCCTGTTGTGTTTTTTTGTGGGCTAGTGGACCAGTGGACTTAATGTTAATTACCTTTTCTGATAGGTCTTTGACTATAAGAAGTTAACAAGCTGTAATTCAGGGTGTAGCCATTGTACATTTTTAAGGCAAGTATATAAACTTACATTTCAGGAAAATGGAAGTGCATGTCACAGTATCTAAATCTCAGTTCACATTTTTAGTGGCATACAGCAATAGCATTTTAGTGTTTAAAAACAAGGCACCTAGAACCTGCTTAGAGTATCTTACACATTCAGGCTCCGAGGTTTGAGTTTTTAGTTTGAGGTTACAAAACCCAGCTTGAATGGTGACAAAGAAATATAAACTAGCAAAGCCAAAAGTGGTGCAATGATTTTAACACATCAAAAAGCCCCTTATGATTTGTTTAAAGGGTGCACAACCAAAATGATAGAACCAATTAATAGCTACAGATCAATGACAAATTTGAGGAAAAACCAAAATTAAATTTCTTTATAAGAAAATGTTCTGGCACCAGAACAGTTTCAATATACGTAGATGATGGCTCTTCAGATCTTACAGTGTTACTCCAAAATCAAAGGTGGTCAACCGGGTTGAGGTGTGGTGACTGTCAAGGCCATCGCAAATGATTCACATCATTTTCATCAAACCATTCGGCCCTCATGCCTTATGGATTATCGCATTGTCATTCTAGATTAGATCACTTCCTTCAGGAAAGAAGTATTTCATCACTGGATAGATGTGATCCTTGCAACAACTTTATATTGATATGCAGTGACCCCTCCCCCTAAGGGGACAAGTGGACACAGGTAAAAGATTTAGGTTTTTTCTTTATTTTGCCACCCATCTCTAGTGCACCTATTGTAAACTTAGTGAAAACGTTGTGTCTGGACAACAAGGATTCACTTATACTGTATGCTAAATTTGTCTTTTTCCAGTGAAAAAACACTATAGTACACTCTCAAATCATGGTAAGGAATACTTTC
The DNA here is from genome assembly GCA_024666655.1 of Dascyllus trimaculatus. Classification (NCBI taxonomy): domain Eukaryota; kingdom Metazoa; phylum Chordata; class Actinopteri; family Pomacentridae; genus Dascyllus; species Dascyllus trimaculatus. The sequence continues at coordinate 28,400,521 of CM045465.1, forward strand.
TAATGTACAGCCAGCTGTGTTACATATACATGTTGTTGTGCATTATTTGAAATCTAATACAAAAACATGCATAAAAGTAGATGTAAGTATTTTCACTTAATAAATGTTAGTTTGTCAGCACTGAAGCAGTTATATTGTAGCAATTTTGTCCATAATGCACATTGTATGCATGTAAGGCCAAATGAACTGATGCTGACAGCCCACTCTCTGAATCCACCTTAAAATGGACGAGTAACACTACATCTTCCTGCTGGTCTGTTGTGTTCACCAGCCTCTGGCAGCAAGGTGACTTGAGTGGACTGACCTTTCCTTATCACTGCAATGGAAAGCTGAGCACCTTTAGCCAGATTCCATGTTGGTGTGGCCACAGGGCTGTCAGGGCCTGATAACCAAGCTGGCCCACAGCTGTGACCTGAAGCTCATCACAACTCTGGAACTCAAGGGGAGGTGGCAAGGAAGTTAGATGCCTGGTTAAACAGGTTGCAGCAGAAAAGTATATTTATGATGAAGCTGTGATCATGTCTGGTAACTGATCATTGCTCTAGAGAACATTTTAATGTAACTGCAAGTTCAAGGCTATTACAAAGAACATTAACAGTCTATATGGACTTAATTTCACATGAGGGGAGGCTAAGTCAGAATTTTTAGGAAATCTAAAAGGAATATATTTCACTACCAGATTATTCCTCTCCCTGTACCATTTCACTCACATTTGAGGATGCACTATCTCTGCTGTACTTTAACAGCTCAAAAGTGTACAATAATATTAACAAAGTCAGAGATTATTACCTACAAAATGTAATCAAAGAAAAAAAATCTGTTCAATCAATGTTTTTGTTGTTTTGTAAATCATTTCTGGTAACAAAGTGACATCACTAAAAAGGCTAACCAAGGAGTGTCACGGGGGCTGAGGTTTAAACCCAAGTGCAAACACCAAGGCTGGCAGACAGGCAGGTGGAGTTTGCAAACAAGGATTTATTTTAACAAGAACAACCTAAAACCAATATGTAATGGGAAATCAATCACAGAGGGAAAAACTGAACCAAACCTTATACAAAATAACAGGCAAAACTACAAACATAAGAAAACCACAGAAGAATAACCTAAACTACACAAAACGGGGACATAGACAACAGACTAAAACTAACACAGAAGGATAAAACTAAACTGAGGAAGGAGAACAGAATGGGGAAACCAGACTTATTTCAAAAAAGAGACCAAACTACCAAAACCAAGGAATAGCTCTCATTAACAAACAGAATAGCAACAAAGGAAAATTGATGGGTATAGACTGAAGCTAGACAGACAAAACTGGACTACTCACTGGATTGAAAACTAAACTAAGGGGACAGGCAGGCTGATGGTCAGGATCCAGGATGCGACTGTGTCACTGAAGCAGGGGGGTTCTGGTGGCAGTGGCTTGGGAAAGACAGGCAGGCGGGCAGGCTGGAGACAGAGGGGGACCAACATGGAAACCGGGGTTGCATTGTTCATGACCTGGCAAAGAGTGGAAGAATCAGCCAGAGTCTTATTGTGAACGGTGATCAGTCACAGGTGTGCCGGTCCTGCAGCTGCCTCCAATCCCCACAATCAGACTGCAGGTAGAGTATGCAGGTGAGGGAGAGAGGGAGCAGGGGCCAAAACATGGATCCTGACAAGGAGAACACAAAAGTGAACATTGAAATTGCTACTTAAACGTCCATCACAGCCTACTTAACTGTCTCACCAGAAAAACAGCAACACTGCCTGTTTGTTCAAAAGTTTGATGCAGATTATGCTTACATTTTGTAGTCAAACAATATTTTACAGTTATTACTCTTTGTGCTGTCTTTTAGGGACCAAAAGCAGAAGCACTGTGACCTTGTGACAGCACGTGACAAAGGGGTCAAGCTAACTCAGGAGTTCATTATTTTTGTATTGTTTCTCACCAACAATGTGTGATGGGGGATTTTTTTTTAACCCTGATCACCTTCTTTCCCCACTAAAATAGTCTTTCTAGCACAAACCTAGCCAATACGCTGACATATCAGAAATCTCTTAAATGAATACATTTTTTGCAACACTCGTGCAGCACTTTAGCAATGCATTGAGTCATCAGATGATTAATGTGTGGGGAAACAAAAGCAGTTCTGATATGCAAATCTTAGCTCATGTTTTGAAAAAGTAAATGTAGAAAACTGCCTTTGGTGAAACTGCTGGCAACTGAAGGTCTAAAACGTGTGACCATGGACCACACAGTTTTTGTTATGTCAAATCTTATTCTCTATAGTTATCACATAACTGTAGGAAACAAGAAAATTAGTTACCTCTGAAATGCAGTAGGTTTACTAACCTGTGTAATCATTTCATGATTCAAGTTTCTTAATTTTGTTAGGCTTCTTTTTAGTGATGTCACTGTGTTTCTTTTTATTAATGTTACTGTGTTCCCACATCTCAGCAAATATCTCTGCAACCATTGAAGTCATTGGCATAAGCCATGCAAATTGGCTCCTAGTTGTTATAAATTATCCTCCTGCTACAGTTGATTTTTCAGCAGTCAGTCTTATATATGCAGTCTAGGGTATTACTGTTGTATTCTGTGTGGGGTCATTTATAAGGCATTATCATGTCTACATATTTACACATGTATTTCCACTTCACAACCTGCATATACTTGTATGTTATATACACTTGGCCTGGAAAATCTAATCTTGTTTTGCAAGAGCATGTAATTCCCTTGTGTGCGGCAAGTTCATATTCTGCATGTTTTCTAAAGACAGAACAAAGAGATGCCTTTGTGTTGGCTATGCAATTCTTGGAACACAATGTTGCCAGAGTTTTGATTTTTATCGTAATTCATCAATGAGCATGGGGAGCTTTGAGAGGCTGACAAATATTCATTGAAAAAACAGTCTTTGAGGGGGTAAAAAAATGAAGCATTGAAATTCTACACCAGAGGAAAGGGAGAGAGGAGAGCGAGCTTTGAACCAGTTACCTGTCAGTCTTTTTCTGTGTTTTTGTGTGAGGAGATGAGTGAGAGTTCCCTGTTCCTCCTCGATGCTACGTCTCCCCAGAGTCTGGGCAAACCCGCTCACAGGTTGGAGAAAAGTTGAGTTTGTGGACTTTGAAATGGGAAAGAGAAAAAAAAAATCTACCTTGCTTTTGAACTTTCATAACAGTAACATACACAACAGCCGTACCTCAGCAGTGTGCATGGGAATAAAACATAAAGTCAAATAACCTGGGATTGTAGCACACGGTCAGGGAGGACAGCTATGTTTTCCTACTCATGTGAAATTTAAAGTTGCATTTATATTGTTGAGCTGTAAATGTAAGTAGCCGTGTTTCTGTTTGCCACTGGGCCTTCACCATGCACTGTCACACACCTCTGACCACATAAAGGCCATTTTGAACTGAAGACTCGTACATATTCATACAGCATAACAGGTGTTCACATATGGTACATCTCATGTAGTGTGTGTGACAGCAGTTCAAGGCAACAGTGTATAATTTATGCAGGTCATGTTTATGGCATAACTTGTACTTTCCTGTCAGCTTTATGCATCTTTATACCTTTATGCACATCAGAGGGTCATTTTGAACTTTTTATTTAGCGTCATTTATCTAAAAGTTGGAATTACTGATTACTTTCCTAGACTGTTAGATGCACGTTGTCTCAAGTTCTGAAAAGCGGAACCAATACCGACGTGCCTTAAACTTGAAGCCAGAAGACAGGCCAGCGTATCTGGTTCACTTAGTCCCAAAAAGCCAAGATGCTCAAAGTGCTAAAAGTCATGGCCTCAGAATGGTTCTCTACAAACCAACCGGTGACATCACTGTGTTACCATCATGGTAACTATGTCCATCTTTGAAATGTAATAATGATAACAATAATAATAATAATAATGATGATAATAATAATAATAATAATAATAATAATAATAATAATAATAATAATATTAACAACAACAACAACAACAGCAACAACAATAATAATAATAATAATAATATTAATAATGCTTTGAGTTCTTTTCCTTCTGATAGCACAAATATGATGATAAATGAACATAACAAAAATAAATGTGCAAAAACAATATAGTTGTGGTTTGGTTAGCCACAGCCAGCTGCAGATGCAGTCACTCATTCTCTATGGGTTCATCACTACAAATGACACCCTCCCAGCCTTTTCTCATTGTTTTAACACACTAGATAAAAGCATGCATAAGCGTGTGCATTCGTCACCACACATGCAGCCTGTTGCGGTCACTGCTGTAAGCAGTTTCCCCTCGGGGATCAATAAAGTATTTCTGATTCTGATTCTGATAGATACATTTGTAGATACAGTTTTAGTTTAACAGTTAAAAAAAAAACATTTTGGGGTCTTCTGGGTACCTCAAAAATATGCCAATATATATGTACAATGTAGCCAAACTTGTACCAGGTAGTGTTTCCATTTTTGAGATTCACTGCTGTAAAGAATCCCCCAACAAGTCTAAGGCTATAGTGTGTGACTGATTGTCACTGTTAGAGCTCTAATGACCCACTAGACCCATCTTATTGTTATCATCACCATCTAAGCACTACAGCTGTCCAAAGTGGGGATGTTCACCAGCAGCCCTGACTGCCTCCATTTGTCTCAACTTCTGCAGGGCCACATCCTCTCTAAATCACTCCCCTCTGAAACATCTATAATATTGGAGCAGTGTGAAAGAAAAGAGAGGACCTAAAATGCTTCACCTGATTGGTTCCACACTGTAGTTGCTGCACTACAGCTGGTAGGAGAGAAAACGAGGACAAGAGTGAGAACGTCGCGGCCTGGAGAATAACAGGCTGCAGCACATAACGAGCCTCATTCTCCAGCTTCATTAGAGAGGAGGAGTCCCTAACCCCGAAGGGAGAGGGGCTATTCCCACAACGCCCATTGCACTTTTTAACAAGCCCCTGTTCCACACACAGCCCACCAGAGATTTGTCCAGTCCACCTGATTTGTTGAGTCCAGCCCACTGGCACATTTTAGTTTAAACAAGAATCCATCCCAGATTGTAGCAGTCCTGTGAGAGTTAGCAGAGCCTCCAATGACACTGCCTGCTTGTGTTTGCAAACAAGCAGAGTCTCTGCAGTAAACAAAGTATTAGGATCTGAAGAGCCTCTGTCTTATAAAGCCCACATATTACCTCAGTACAAGTCAGCAAAATCTTGTTTAATCTGCAACTGTTGCCTTTATAACCAAAAGATAGGAAACGTGTTTAAACTTTGAGCTGGATCAAGTTCACATCCAAGATATTACATTTTACTGTTATTCATCATGTCATTTCATTCAGATCTTTACTAATACCCATTATGTCACATCCGTTATTTCCCCTAGATTTCTCTGAAAGCCATAGGCTTTTTTTGCTGAAACAATATTATCATAGTGTGCCACAATCAATTTACTAGAGGGGCCTCTGTAACAGCTCTCCAGGTATGTTTAGCTCACATTCGCAATAAATGCTTCTCCTAACAGAAGGAGGAGACGTGCACAGTAATCACTCTGTTTTCTCAGAGAAAATGCTGTTATTATTCAAACTTCACAGTGAATAATTGAGCTAGTGAATGTGCTGGGAAGAACCCAGAAATGAGACCTTAAGTGTGTGTGTGTGTGTGTTTGTGTGTGTGTGTGTGCGCGCGCGTGTGCGTGTGTGTGTGTGTGTACCTTCTTAGCATTCGCCTGCTGCCTTTGAGGAGCAGCCATTACTAATCGCAAAGAAATTTCCTCCCTTTCCTACCTGCGGGCCTGTCAGGTCATAAATGAAAAGGAATTAAGCAGAAATCCATACGTTTTCAAGCCTCCTTCCATTCCCATCTGCCTGCACTACAACACCGTATATCATTAAAGGAGCAAATTAAACATTAGCGCTTCGGTGGCTGCTAGTTTTGGCTAATTGCTAATCAGCAGTAAAAGTTGCCTGGCACGGAATATTGCTTACCATAAGCTAAAGGTAATTTGCTTCTCAAGACGAGCTAGACTGGCTCATCTGTTGTTGTCCAGAGTCCATGCCTAATTACTGCCGGAGGGGAATGACAGTCACTCAATGGAGATTAAGACTGAGGTGAAAAATGGAAATGTGCCATAACGCTGGAATGAACTAGAAGTACTTCTGTCTGCATTTCTTTAATTCCCTCTCTTTTTTCCTTGCTTGCTGCTGAAAGAGAGTTCTAGGAGGATACATCAGAGATGCACTATGGCTTCCAAACATGTCAACACAGATATGTTTCTACATTATAGACATTTATCAAGCTACCTGTGCCTTCATAGAGGTATTTTACAACCATATCTGGTGTGGTGGGAAAGAAGTATGGAAGCTTGATTCGAGCTAGTCTTGGAAATGCTGGGCACATCTGAAACAGAAAGAGGTGCAACCATCCCACAGTTCTTTGCTCCAGGATTTGTCAGTTCAGATGAATGTGGGTCTGATCAATTTCTTTGCACTGAAATTTAACAGACATGTGTAATACGCTGACATTCTGTATTTTTGCAATTCATGTAGTTCACTTTGGATTTAAAAAGGTGCAGCTTATTTGGGCTTGTTTAAATAGATATTTACCTAGTAAGCAGCTATAACTATCATTCAGACTGACCAAGCACATTCACACACAAAAAAGTATGTATTTAATGCATTCCAGAGGTAGTTCATGTTTTTGGCCAGTTTAGAATAGCTAATCTGATAAACTGCACTGGTGTTGACCTATGAGCTTAAATTACCAGACTGATCAGGGCTAAATGACAATTTCCTATGTACATGGATTCATGTACTATTGTACATGCTAAAGAGCAACTGAAGAGTGGTTTGTTCACAACATAATTTAAGCAGTGAAGAATATTTGAACAGTGGTGTGTTTACATGTATGTGCTGAAGAGAGATGCACTCACCTGACTCAAAAAAACCCAAAAAATTCTACAGAGCTTAAAACTGAACTGAATAAATCAGCAAAGTGAACCGTGATTTCCACAACAGTGATGAAGTCCCCCCCACAACCCTAATTCACAAAGTAGCTTTGGCAAGTGTCTTCAAACACTAAACACACTTTTAACCTCAAAGATAAAGATGTAATAGTTATAGTAGTTTGTAATATCTTTGCATGTTTGTGTTTCCTCTGATCAGTTCAGTTAGGTTACATTTCTGAAGAACAGTAAGCTTTTAATTACAGGGCATTCATATTGAAAACAGTAAGAGAGTTTAAAGTATTGTCAGACACTATGCAGATACCTGGAACACCAGAAAGATCATCAGACATCAGAGTTTTGAACACAGAATGAAGAAAGTTCACAAAGCAACAATAATTTTCTCATTCAGCAGTACTCTGGCAAAAGTAGAGCCAGGTGGAATTGAAACCACCATTTTTGCCATTGGGCTTCATCCAGAAATAACAGTGTGCTGATCTAATGTGAGTACAATGCAATCTGACACCATCTCTCAGCAACATATTAATGCTTGCAGATCATAACTCCACCTGCCACACCCAGAATAGATGTCACTAGATGAATAGAATAGATGTCTAGTCATGCTAGATGACTGTGATGCTAAGCACTATTTGGTTGGAGCTCTGTGGTGAGCAGATTTCCAAGCTTCCTTTCTCTGTCAGGTAGCTTTTATGTTTCAGGGCCCAAGGCTGTACAGCACAATGATAATGATCAGGAAGCATAGTTATCACAGAATAGTCAACACTTAACATAATTTACCATCTCCTATTGCTTCTCTAGTCCTTTACAGGCCTATATTCCCTCCAGAGAAACCTCCACATAACTTAGATGTAGGTTCTAGCTCATATTGAATACTGCTAATATTTCAGAATTTGATTTAATTTGTTCTTTTTCCTAATTACTGCATATTATTCATATGTATGTTAATGTGAGCAGGGTTATGGGAATTTATCTCTGAGCTTTTAGGTGAGGAAGCACTAATTCTGCCCAGTCTAATCATTTATGAAGGTACATCCAAAACGCAGGAAATAGCATTTAAACAAAACAAATTAACCAAGGATCTGAGTCTGAAGTCTTTTTCAGTCAAACACGAACTCTTGAACAACAGAAACATCTTCCTCATCCTCTTCATCCTTAAAACTGCATCAGTTGATAACATCAGAGACAAAGTGTGTCCTTCTGTGACTGTGCAGTTACAGACGCGATCAACTCTGCTAGTCACCACACTGTTACACTTCCATTAAATTTCCTTCCACTCTCATCACTGTATCTTAATGCACTCTTTCAGTTAGTTGTTCTTCTTCACAGTTTCTCTGTTTGTTTTGACAGAGAATTTGAAACAATGATTTAATCATGTGTCATAGATACTACATGTAGCAAGCAGTCTATACCGAGCTGCACTCTGGTGATAAATTCATTATTTTATAATTGCTACATAGTCAAAATGAGAGAGAGAGAGTATGCTTTAACATTTCTGCCACATAGCCTCTCACTCTCATTTTGGTGTGAGCTGAGGACTAAAAAGGAGAGAATAGATGTGTTTACAAATTGTACTGGCTTTGTGTGGACACGCACCATCATTTACTGAGCAAGACCATGTGACATGGTTGAAAAGTGTGGAATAATTGAGCTGATGATCTTAAGTTAATACCGTTCATCATAAAACTTACTAATGAATGAAGAAATCAATCAGGTGAAGTGTGTCTATATTAGTGAGAATATTTAGTTGTTGTGCCATTAAACTAAAACTATAATAATTGCTCTGGGGAAAAAGCTAGAGACACACAAGCAGCAAAGTTTTTATTGCTAACTGTTGGGTTTGTCATTGGAAGATGCCTACAGGTAAGCTACCTTCTTCATTACAGCATTAATATTGTGGTCAATTTTATTTATTTTATTTAAAAGGGATGAGTATGCTCCATGACCTCATGTCACACAATACAACATTGAGTATGATCTATCAGATTTCACTGATTGGAATAATTCTGAAATAAAAACAAACAAATAACATAAACAAAGAACCCTTCACTTTTCTCTAAAAAATGTAAATAACGCCAATTCACTCTGAAACATAATTCTTGTGTCTCCTTTTTCAATCTGTTTCAGGAAGTAACTTCCATCATTGTCAGAGCTGGTGTGTGTGACTGCGTGACTGAGAAATGCATTGTAAGTACTTTATAAAACCTCATGAAATTAAAAGTGACTATATAAGTGCAGACAATTTACCAAATACCACAGAAAATTAAAGAGCATCAGCCTCATATAATGCACTAGCCTCTGTTAAGTAAATATGTTTTTGTAAGTGTGTGTGTGTGTGTGTGTGTGTGTGTGTGTGTGTGTGTGTACACATGTATGTGCACATGTGTATGTGTGTCAGTCATCCAAGTTTCAAAGTCCAAAATAGCTCCAAACCAAAATGTACGGTGGCCAGATACTGGACGATGAAGGGGAGGTGTAAGTTTCTCTGGCGTGCAAACCGGCATGGTTGATCCCAGTACAGTCCAATCAATACATCGTTATAGATCGTAATCATGTGAAGCGTATAATCGCCTAAAACCTATCAATTATATAGAGGGAGATAGCCAGGGCCTCCAAATCCTGGCCTGCAGCCCTCTTCCTCCTTGGATTAGGATCTGAGATTGGGTCAGGATCATAGGGGCTGCGCCCAGGCCAGCCAGATATCAGATTAATGACCACTCCAGGGGCACATATCTCAGTCAGTTAGACTGAGAGGGCGCAGTGAGTTACAGCAAAATAAATAATACATCATTTGGTCTGGGAGCTGACATAATTATCACCTAAGACACAGGCTTTCTGTTCAATGCTTAAAATATCTCATAGACAGAGTAACATCAGTCTGTTATGTCAGATACATGTGACATAGAAAAGGGATTGAATTGAATACACTGAGGGTCATTTTTGTGATCTCCTCCAAAGAGGTTTAAAGATTTTATAACAATATCACACTATATTTACCTTGAAAAGGTAATTCAAACAGGAAAAAACTATAGCTTATAATTAGGCATTTGAACAAACCACTTATGCTATCATTCTTCTTTGAAAAAAAGTCTGACATGGACTCTTCCGCCAATGAGTTAAAGCTAACAAGCTGTGATGTGCTGCAGATAATAGAGATGTGCATTGACCCACCCTCCATGGCCATGTTGGTTAGCAATTGACATTCCCCTGCTGAAACACCCTGTTGCCAACAGCAAAGCAATTAAAGTCAAAGGAAGTCATTTCACATGTGTGTCTCTGCAGCAAAAATCTCCAATCAGGAGACTGTCTGTGAGGTGAGGTTCTCTCATTTCCTACAGCTGCCATGTGTGGATAGGGAGGCCTCCAGCCGCCTGCTCCCCTCCACCCTCTGCCTTCTCTAAAAATGAAAAACAGTCTGATGGTTATGGGAAATCCAACTACAAAAACAAATATGTATATTTTCAATTTATCTCACCTCACATACCTGTCTGTGCTCCCCACAAGCCTTGGCATCTCTCCTAGCTGCCCCTCCAACTCACTATTTAAATTCAGAATTCCTAAGCGGATTTTCTCAATTTAGCCATACTTTTAATCTTTGGTGAAATGAGTGATGACTTCTTTCAATAAAAAAACTGACAGGCTTACAGCGCACACCGGCGGATTAGTTTCCCGTGGAGATGAGGTTTTCCTTTGTGCGCTGTGTGTCTGTTTGATGGGGTTTAACAGGAAGCGTTGGTGCTGAAATTGGATGCAGCAGGAATCGTGGGTAGATGGCCCAAGTTCGATACAGACCCCCACACTGCCCTGTACCTTCTCCTTCATTTTCCTTTCCCCCGGGTCCAGTGACTGAGCCTTTACACACTCATATACCAACTGACACATAAATACAGATACCTCCACACATAAATAAAAACAGAAATTATGCTTCTAAACACACCTGCACAAAGCAAAATATACACCAGCACATATGGTGTTAGGAATATGCACACCCCTCCAAAGCATCTGCTTTGAACAGTCCAGTCAAGAATTAAATCCCACCTGCTTCATAATCTATAGAATAGTCCACACTACAGCCCACCTCTTGTTACAAGTGATATTTCTAAATATGAATGCCAGCTGCAGACTGACACGATCAATCTTGGACTTTTTTGATGGCACCATTTAGATGAGCCTGAGTTTAACATGGAAAAAGTGGAGGACAAGAAGGAGAAACATCATTGATCACAAAGCTAATTTTGAATGTCCTGAGCCAAAATGATGGTAATATAACAATGTGCTCAACAAACAAGCTGAACAGGGCTGCCATACCATTTAGGTCCCGTCAACACAGCCACATAATCACATTTTCACAAATACTACACAACATTGTCATGGCAGAAGACCAAATGTATGCAGACCAGGTACAATGTTCCACTGATCAGTTCTGGTCCCTAACTGGTTCCATGAGCATCCACTATTTTCACTCCAATGCCTCCCACTGTAACCCCATAGTTTTTTTTTCCAGCACTGCTGTATTTACAGCAAGGTTTCTTATCTGCAGCCCTATGTCAGTGGGTAATGAAAAAGGTCTGTGACCAAACTGATGTAGTGTCTCTTCAAAGATAGACTGGTCTTCAAGAACTTTCTTCCATTGTTGCCTTTGAAGACAGGACATTGTTTACGATGTGGGTGAAGTGCAATGGCCTAATTCAGCTAGGTGAACAGATGATGTTCAAGGTTTCTTTAAATCGGGTTTACTGCATTTTTGTCAATCATACAATATAGAAAGAAATTGTAGGAACAGTATTACTGGTCTTGTGTCTTGTGTTTGGTCAGTATATTCATACATTTTTTGAACAATCTATCTAAAAATATTTTTCTGGGCTATCCATACACTTTCCTCCTCTTATCCAGGGTTAGGTCTTAGTGGCAGCAGGCAAAGCAGATAAAGCAGGTAATTTCAGGTGTCCATTTCCTCAGTAATGCTTTCCAGCTCATCCTGGGGGATCCAAAGGCATTTGCAGGTTAAATGACAGATGTAATCCTTTCAGCAAGTTCTGGGTCTATCCCAGGGTCTTCTCCCAGTCAGATATGTCCAAAAAATCCCAAAGGAAGACACCCAGGAGCTATCCTAATTAGATGCCCAAACCCTCTTCATCACTAGGGCTCGGTGCAAGGTCGACGTTACTGTTTATGCTGCACCAATCCATCTGTCCATTGCACGTTCCATGTTTTCGTCACTCATGAACAAGGTCCAGAGATACTTAAGACTCCTTCCCCTGAGACACACAACCCAGAGGGAGTAATCCACCAATTTCTGGTGCTGACCTTATTCTGGCCGCTTCATACTTGTGGTGTTTAGAAGAAACACACAGTAAAGAATACTGTGAAAGGGGAATTTGTTTGCAGTGATGGTGGGCTATGTTGTAGCCTGTTTAGGTCTATAGGGGGTGCTTAGAACCCCTAGAGAGCTGCAGAAAGAGTGTGTTAACTGGGAGCTGTAAGTGCAGCAATGTTCTTGTTTTTCCTGCCACGTGTGATTAAAGCAGCACATGTTCTTAGCTTTGTCTTTTTGCCATTTTTCAGCTGAAGGACACTTTCCAACACCGTCTGTGGACACAACAGACTTTTGGTGACGAGGATGGGATTGCCTTAAAGTGAAAAGAGTGAAAACTCTGTCGAGACAAGAGGAAGATGGTGGCGACATTCGGGAAAAGTGAAGACTTTGGCTACGACGAAACAAAGAAAGTTTCAAAGCCCACTTGGAAAGGTTAGAACAGTTCTTTTTGGCAAATGGACTGATGTGTGATGATGAAAAGGCAAAAGCTGTGTTTCTGACTGTGGTGAGCAGGAAGAACCACACTCTGCTAATGGACTTGTGTGCGCCACTATAACCGTCACAAAGAAAGTTGACAGAGTTAACTGAGTTGCTGCACACACACTTTGTGCCAAAGACCAACTTCATCTCTGAAAGACACAAGTTCAGTTCCAAGAATAAGTGAGAAGATGAGTCCAGTAGTAAATACATGGCTAGTTTAAGAAAGTTAACAACTACTTGCTCATTTGGGGCATTTCTGGATAATGATCTTAGAGACAGATTTGTGTGTGGGGTTAAGAGCTCAGAGCTCCATGACCGCATGCTAAATGCCACCCATGTGAAAGACCTGACATTGGCGGGGGCTTATGAGATGGGACTGGCCCATGAAGCGACCAAGCAAAATGCACAGCAGTGGTCACAGAAGTCATTCAAAGCTAATACCATTGCCAAGATGCCAGTGCCAAAAAAAGGTGATTAAGGGAAGCCCTGTGACAGATGTAGTGGCACAGGAAATGTGCCAGATCAGTTCCGTTTTAAGGAGGTGGAGTGCTAGGCATGTAAGAAAAAGGGACACATCACCAAAGCCTGCAGATCACAACCAGAGGGAGGAAAAGGGACGCTAACTAAATGGACCAAGCATCTGGATGCTACAGCCCAGGCGCATGACAGCGACCGGGGGAAAGGCCGCCAACCCAAGGCGGGAGAGACCAGCTCTCTAGACGGGCTGCCTGAGGACGTCGCTTCTCAGCAGATGGAGGCAACTGTTTCACTTGACAAGCGGGAGCAACTGGGAAGTCAGGATATTAATAGCTGAACCAGCACTGGGCTTCATCACAGAGTACTGGGTGGGTAAAGTTCGAGATGGTGAACTGTTTTCAATAGAAACAAAAGGTGAGGACCCTGTTTCTAAAAACAATGCAGACATTGAAAAAACCCTATTATGTGTATGTGAGGGTAAATGAAGAACAGCTGAAAATGGAAGTACAGTAGACACGGGAACAGCTGTGTCTGTCATATCAGAAAGACTGTACAAACACAGGTTTAAGAAGGTTAGACTCATGCCTACCAGTTGTGTATTAAGGACATACAGTGCACAGTTACTTCAACTCAAAGGGAACATCACTGTGAAAGTAAAGTGTAATGGGAACACTCACATGCTTAACCTACTAGTGGTCAAAGGTAATGGCCCAGCTTTATTGGGAAGAAACTGGATCGGGAAGCTAAACCTGGTTTGTTCTTTTGTACACCGAGTAGCACCGGAGAGTTGCGAGACTTTATGTGACAGATACAGAGAGGTGTTTAAACCCAGTCTAGGGAAGGTGACATGAATCAAAGCTAAACTCCATGTTGTGAAGGGAGCTATTCCAAAGTTCTGTAAACCACGCTCTGTGCTTTATGCACTCAGGGAGGCAGTTGAAGCACTGTTAAAGAAAATGGAGTCTGAAAGGTTTATTACACCTGTTAATTACAGTGAATGGCTGCGCCAACTGATAGCATCTCTAAGATGGATCAGACAGTGAGGATCTGTGGGGACTATAAAGTTTCTATAAATCCATGGCTTGAGGTAGATCAGTACCCCATACCAAAACCATAGGATTTGTTTACAAAACTAGCAGGAGGTGAGAAATTCATTAAGCTTGATTTGTCACAAGCCTTTCAACAAGTAGAGTTAGATGAGAGTTCTAAACAGTACTTGACCATAAACACCCACAAAGGGCTGTACCAAGCAAACAGACTTCCTTATGGTGTGGCCAGTGCACCTGCAATATTTCAGAAGTGGATGGATTGAGTTCTGCAGGCGATAGTTGGTGTAATCTGCTATTTAGATGATATATTAATCACAGAACAAAACTTGGAAACACACGAGACACTTGGAAAAAGTGTTGGAAAGACAGAAACACCACAACCTCAGGGTTAACCGAGAAAAATGTGCCTTTTTTAAACATAGTGTGACATATTTGGGACATGTCATTGATGCTGATGGAATTCACCCAATGCAGGATAAGTGTGCTGCTATTGCAAAGGCAGCATTTCCCATTATTACGATTGAACTTAAGTCTTTCCTCTCGCTGTTGAGTTATTATGGAAAGTTCATACCACATCTTTCTACCCTAATAGCACCTACCAGGTTACTGCAGAAAAATTCTAAGTGGGAGTGGTCAGCATCATGCCAGAAGGCATTTGAAGAGGCTATGAAACAGCTTCTTTCTAATCAAGTCCGTGTACTTTACAATTCAGACCTGCCCCTCATATTAGCTTGTGATGCTTCACCAGTAGAAATAGGTGCAGTGATCTCACACAAGATGCCAGATGGAATTGAAAAACTTGTAGTTTTTGTTTCACGGATGCTCACCAAAGCTGAGAAAAAACTACACTCAGATTGAAAAAGAAGCATTAGGCCTAGTTTTTGGGGTGGTTAAATTTCATGAGTATTTGTTTGGTCGCAAGTTTACACTGATAACAGATCATACACCACTCCTGAAGATCTTAAGTCCAAAAACAGGGGTACCTCCTTCATTTGCAAGGAGGATGCAGAGGTGGTCCCTGATTTTAGCTGCTTACACTTATGAGATCCATTAAAAACCATCTTAGCCTCATGCATATGCTGATGTATTATCAAGGTTACCAGTACTAGATGACAGATTTCCAAAACCAAACCCAGTGCTCAGAGTGTCTTATTTAGACTGCCCAGCTAAAGTCAAGCACTGTGTTCTGATGGGATGGCCAAAATATGTATTGCCACATACAGCTACCAAGCACACATCAGCAACCTTGTTTTTAAACAGACCGGTCCATACCAGCCTGTCACTGGTCAAACCAGAAGTATTTCAGTCTGGCCAAATGGAGAATTTTCCTACCTTGTCAGGTTGTAAGAAGAAACTCAGATCTTTCTCTGTAGGTCAGGCAGTACTGGTAAAAAACAAACAAACAAAAAAGACTACAGGGGAGTAGAAAAGTGGTTAGATGGTGTGATAGCTGAGGTTTTGGGTCCTGTAACATATTTGGTGTCTGGAAATGGAATGCGTGTAAAAAGACAGGTAACTCAGATGTTGGATGCTAAGAGAAAGAAGGTGTCACCTGAACAGACTGTGACTAACACTGAAGGAGACTGGGATTACTACATTGATCCTGATGACGATGTAAAGGAAACTGATAGCAGACACCTGAGGATCACCAGAGTTCAGTGGAGCCTGGTTGAGCTCTGAATGAACCTTCTTGTTCAGCAGGCATGGAGCGGCCTAAATGAATGGACTGTGTGACCGGTGGCACATTGGTTTCCCTTTGGGGATTAATAAAGCTTTCTTATCTTAAAAGAAATGTGCGCCTACCTAAACGGTTGGACCTGTAACAGACTAACAGAGAGGAGGACAACATCTCACATTATGGACACGCACCAACATTTGTATAGAATGGTGTTTTTGTGTTTTTTCAGTATGGTGAAAATTGTTGACAAACAAAAATGTTATGTCTAAACTACAGGGGAGGAGCTGTGGTGTTTAGAAGAAACACACAGAAAAGAATACTGTGAAAGGGGCATTTGTTTGCAGTGATGCCACCGTTGTTCTTGGTGGGCCATGTTGTAGCGTTAGAACCCGCAGAGACCTCCAGAAAGGGTGTGCTAGCTGGGAGCTGTAAGTGCAGCAATGTTTTTATTTTTTCTGCCATGTGCAAAAAAAAAGCAGCACATGTTGTTAGCTTTGTCTTTTTGTCGTTTTTCACCTGAAGGACACTTTCCAACACTATCTGTGGACACAACAATACCAGACTAGAAAACTATCTCAGTGCATACTAAAAGTCGCAGTCTGATGATGCCAACATAATGTCATCTGCAAAAAAGCAGAGATGTGACTCTGAAGTTCCCATGCTGGACACCATCCTCATCCTCGCTATACCTCAAGATATTATGAACGAAATAGGTCGGACGTAGTAACATCTCCCTACTTTCAACATGGCACTAGTCTGAAATGCACCATAACATTAATACACCAGCAGGGACAATCAACTGTACTTCTGCTTGTGTGAATTGATTTATGGAGGTTTTTCCCACATTTCAGCGCCAATATTTGTGAAAAACCACACAGAAAGTGCTTAATACACTGTGTGTGTCAAAATCACAACACATCTTCTCACTCACTTTATTCTAAACTTTCTAATTTATTTGAATACAAAATTAATAATAAATAATAATGCAACTTTGCTCTAAACTTTCAGTTTCATTGTTTAAGAAATCAGAAATAAACTGGGCTTGTAGTTATTTGTACAGTCTAACAAGTTGCTATTATTTTAGATTAAGTCTGTTACTGCACTTACATGTATGAAGGGTGATTGGTAAGTTTTAAGCCTGACCAAGAAAACAAGACTTGTTAAGCAAAATGTTTAGTACTCTCAGAGAGCAACATGTCACAATAATTTGAGTTCAATCTGGACTCCTGTGTGCATTAATGCATGTACAACACCTGAGTCAAGTAGGGTACGGTAGGTCATTCAAGTAAAATGAACAGAGTTGGTGACCATGCTGTGACAGGTGATACAGTACCTGTCCAGAAAGGGCAATATTATGCTTCCCTGGTACGGCAACTGTGGCTACTCCGTCTGACTTTCAGCTATTCCCAAACATGAAACGGCATCTGGTCCAGGACGGGAGGAGACAAATATTCAGATCTCAAAATTATTATTTGGATACCACCGAATAAAACCGACCGAATATTCGGATATTCGGGTCAGCCATAAAAAAGAAAAAAAAAAAAAAAGTCTTTTCTGTATTATCAATCAATCAATCAATCAATCAATCAATCCTCTGTCGTAATAGCAATCCAACTTTAACAAAAATAGCTCTCAGAAACTTACAAACACTAACAAAAAATATCTATATCTTTAGTTTTCTTCTTCATCCTTCTTCAAAACAATGAAAACCTGGACATTCTCATCACTTTATAAAAAATAACAAGGATGTTCTGGGAAAACAGGATGTTTGGTCACCCTAATCAATCACCATTTGTATTATGCATCACTTGTGCATTGTCTAATATTATGTGAATGACAAATATCATAGGCGTACTGTGGCTGTCTCTGGCATTGTAGGGTGTATCTCTGCATCAGGTCATAAGGAACATCAACAAAAAACTGACCTATGTCTAAATGGCTAGAATACCATCAGGTAACAGATAAAACGATCCATATCCTATTTCTGAAAAGGGCTTTAGTCTTCCATGTGGTGGAAAAATAGTTTTAAAAAAACTATTTTTGTCATTGTTCTGATTACCAGCTATCTGTTTTCCATGCTTTGTGTTAACTCACTGTTTCTCTCTGTTCCAGTCCGTAACCTCCCCTGTCAAGATCCTGCCTACCTGCCTCATCCGCCTACCTGTCCGCCCAGCTCTCACTTGCCATTTCAACTTGGTTCTGTCTGGATTTCACCACAGAAACCCTCATGGCCTTGCACCTGCCCGGATACCATTCCTACCATGCCACACACCTCCTCTGCCTGCCTGACCTTCACCCTCTCTTCCCTAGGCTGCCAGCTAAGTTACCCCCGCCTCATGGGTTCAGTATTAGTGTCGTGCTTAGTGTATTTTAAATGTGTGTGTTTCATCCGCTCTGTTTAATTAGCCGGATCAGCATTAATCTTTGTGGTGCTGTGTGCACATTTGTTAACTTCTGTGAAGCCCTTGCTTTCCTAGCTTGGTCATACCAAGTCCTGGTTAGTCTTCCCTGCTCCGTCATTAAATAGATCTTGCTTTGAAGATTAAGTCTTTTTGCTAGTTCCTTGCATTGGTTTGTAGTTCTGTCCTCCAGCCCATAGTTGGCTCCTTCGGAAGCATTGATTCAGTTACGCTCTTGTGTATCACTTCCATTTCACTATTTACTTCCTGTATGATTTTGTATATATTAATATTATAAACAAACTCATATTTGTTATAACTCCTGTCTGGCTGTGTTTCTGCCATTCTGTTCTTGAGCCTTTGACCCGCTCTATGACAATCGTATGGTTTTGAATGAAGTGTTTAATTTTGCAAATGACTTGTATGTTTTTAACAAAACCATACTCACAGAATTGTGTGAAAAGTTTTAACAAAATGAGCCCTGTTTTTAAAATTATGCTTAAACAATCTTAAAAAATTAATTAAACAATATTTTATTGCACACTGTACATTGTACTTGTACATATTTCCCACTGTTACATACTGACTGCAGTCCAAGCAAACAGTATTTGACATTGCACATGTGTTGAATTTTAACTGTCAGTGTGATAGAAGCAGATGCAATGAAAAAATAAGTGTGATTTCACAAAAGTGGATCTGGATACCCAGGTATGACTTGCTCCAGTTTGGAAGAAATTCACGGATTCTCCAAATCCTTTTTACTTTTTAAGGCTTTACCTTAAGCAACATCATTAGGAAACACTACAAAAACTTTTATTGCTGTGCAGATGACATCCAGCATATTTCATACCTAAAACAAGTCTCTAGGATGGCGTTCTTTCACAATATCGCCAAAATTAGGAAATTTTCTGTCTCAGAGTGATACTGGATAAGTAATCCATACATTTGTGACTTTTTGGATACATTATTGTAATTCCTTATTACCAGGATGTCCTGAGAGCCCTCTGAAAAGCCTTTAACTGTCAGACAAAATGAGTTTCCTCCATATAGTGGTTAGGCTCAGTACTTAGAGATAGGGTGAGGAGCTCGGAATAGTCACTACTCCTTCGTGTTAAAATGAGACCCTAAACCATCTGTTAGTTGTGCTGCTCTACGCCTAGGCTGCTGGGGGACTTCCTGTGATGCACTGAGTAACCCACCTCTTCTCCCGCTTCTTTCATTCTCTGTGCATTTATATGCCACTTTTACATATCAATAACTTTGTGTCTTTCTCTCTTATACAGTTTGTGCTTTTTCCCTCTCTGTCCTCTCTCTCCCTGTTTCTTTCTGCAGGCATCTCCAGTTTTTTGGGAACTACTGCCTGTAGGAGGAAAAAGCAATCCTGGGTCCATCTATAGTACAGAATGTGCATAACGTGCTAAAAACATCTAAAGAACTCTAAACAAAGTATAACATTACATTGTAACTATTGTAAAGGCAACACAAGACCAGGTATATGTAGCACAAGTTGTGAATACCAAGAGCAGCTACACGTTCTGGTCTTTTAGCTGCTATTCAAATGAAACTCTCAGCAAACCTGACTGCAAAAGTCTTGTGGTAAAAACTCAGGATATGTTTTTTTGGACAGTTTTCCAGTAATTTGACAATGTTTCCAGAAAAAAACTGCCATGTTATATAACAGAGCAGAAATTTTTGACAGAATATGTATGTACTCTCAGGTGTAGGAAGAGTTGCTGTTGACGCCACACTCAAAGGCAGCTATTAAAAGGTCATTTTGAAATGATATCTGTGTCAAGGTGATACTTATGGACAAGACTGATGATGGTCAAAGCATGACCAGAACGCAAGTCATGACAGATGGACTGCGCTTGACTGGGCTTAGGCAGTCTCAGACATTTGGCTGGGAGTAATGGGGTTTCCATGATTTTGCCAACAACAGCCATGCTCACTGACTTGGTATCTATGGCCCACCATTATTCCTATACCACTTTAATCTAGTAAGGAGGACTTAAGCTTCTTTGTTTGCTCATTTGACTGTGTGGGTGCCATATCCCAAAGCAGGGTGCAGGATTAGTCAGGCATTGTGTCAGTAGCTTGTGATGGTGCTGGGAAGGGGGATGGGGCTGCTTGATTAAACAGAGGCAGCAGAGACAACAACATGAGCTTTCATTTGAGGAGAGACTGCAATGAGGAAGGAGAGATCCTGCAAGGGCACCAAGTCTGATTCTATAAAATCCATGGGATAGTTTGGCAGTTCTATGAGATCTGTTGTCTCATTTTGCTTTGACAAAGCCTTGCTCACCAGCAGGAGGTATTTAAGTAATCTAACAGTGCAGAGAGTCCTTGTGAAATAGCCATTCTCATCATTTCCTTTGATGTGTACATACATTTAATGTGAGCCAGAGCAGCCTGAGAAGCATGACAAATTGCTGGAGAGAGTTTGTTCTGCACGTTCTTTTCACCGGGTTGGGCTGCCATTAGGGGTAGTGTAGAGGTGGAAGATTTTGGCATTCCTTTTGGAGCTCTGCATTTGACCTACTTTTCATTAAT
Source organism: Dascyllus trimaculatus (assembly GCA_024666655.1). Taxonomy (NCBI): domain Eukaryota; kingdom Metazoa; phylum Chordata; class Actinopteri; family Pomacentridae; genus Dascyllus; species Dascyllus trimaculatus. The sequence continues at coordinate 28,421,390 of CM045465.1, forward strand.
AGGGATTCTGGTTGATAAAAAAGAGCTGTTAAAGATGTGATAAAAAGCACAATGACATTTGGTTAAAGGCATTGAACAGAGAGGATGCAGTCCCATCCACTGACCCCCAGGGGTATCGTGCCTATTGTGATTGGATGAGGCTGCTGATTGGAAGTGCTGGCTGAGTGGATACCAAGATGAGTTTAGTGACACAAACACCTTTTGTAAGATGTTTGGTAGAAGCACTGTTGTGTTTTCAATGCCCTTGCTCATTAATCTGCAAAGAGCAATTTCTAAGATGCGCAGAACTTAAAAGTCTTAGGTGAAGAGACTTCAAAGTTTGGTTCAGGCTGAAGATGGTGACAGAAAGTGAAAGAAAGACATGTGAGCAATGTCCAGAAAAAGTGGGGAGGAAAGAATCTAGAAACATTACAGAGCCATTGCCTTTAGAGAGTCTTTCTTACGAGGTCCACATGACATCAAAGAGAATAATTTAGGTAGGTATTTTTTATTTGATTATAGCCATTCTGACCACTCTTTGCTGCAGCCACAGTATGTTTCAACAGTCAGCCTGGATGCAACTCATATTGTTGTCAGAGCACAAAAGATGGTACAGCATACTTAATGATGTGTCCTAATTTGCAACTCAGGCACACAAATATATGATAGCTGTACCTCACAGATATGTATTGGATTTCTGTAACCCCCGAGGTTGTATATATAGAATGTTCAGATTGAAAATATAGATGTTTTGCAATATTTTTGACTATTTAAACCATCTCTTCCTCTGTCTGCCTCCTTTTCCTTCCTTTCTTATTCTCTCTTATGCTCATATTCCCTCTCTCTCATTTGCTATTTGAAGCAACTATTAGTGTTTTAACACCACAGGAAAGCGGCTTCATTGAAATGCAATGAAAACTGCACAGAGAAGGCAAAGTTAACTAATGGGCTCAAATTTTCAAACGAATGCAAGATTAAAGTCAATTGAATCTCCCATTGGGTTTTGACTGAAACCCTTTGAAAAGGAGCCCCACAGTGGGTTTTCAGAAATGAAAAATAGGGCTTGTTCTAAAATATTAATAACATTTTACACCCTTATTATAGCAAGCAATAACATTTGTTCGGAAACTTACTTCTATCTTTACCTTGAGGTGGTTCATGTGCTGCAGATAGGACAGGGAGGTGGCGTGTCAGTTCACCTCAGACTCCTGTAACATGCCTCTGCAGATGGTACTCATTGACACATCACAGGGCAGGATATCACTGCAAATAGACTATATTCATATTAGATCTGCAGCACGAAAATGAGCTGCCTTTTCTGATGATTTTTCATTGTGAGAATTTTTTGAGCCATGAACCAGATAAATTGAGAGCGAGGGAAGACTTTCTGTAACAATAATATGGTGTCTTGTCTGACAAAAAAAAGTCAGGGAGCAGAACTACAGAATAACCAAACAGAAGAAAGGAAGCTGAAACAAAGGGGAAGAAAAGAAAGGGAAAAGAAGGTGTTGTCTGACTCAAAACCATAGAGAGAGAACTACACTGATTCCTTGGAGAACTTCCTTTTTTCCCCCTTCCTTTGCACTATTATTTAAGGAGCACACGCAGCAGATCCTGCATCAACTATGATGGCCTAGTTTTTCAACTTTACATACCATGAATTAAATATATTTTACAATACATGCCCACATTCCAATAAATGAAGACTGCATGATAAATGAACAACACAGAACATATTAAGGAAAGTTGCTCTCATTCTTCAACAACTCTTTGTCTCTAGCTCTCATGAGCGCGTACCTACACACACATACACACAAAAATGCCAGTTCTCCCTCTTCCTCACTGTTGGAAGAATTTAAATGTGTCAAAACTCACATTCAAGCCTGAGACAAAGAGCAGCAGGCCCACAGGAGTGACAGGAGGAAGATCTGAAAACTCTTCTGTCGTATGTAATGGGCTAGAAGTCATTAAAAACATCACTGCCGGCCTAATTAAGATGGGACATCTGGTCTTTCCTCACAGAATGGATCGCAGCAGAGTACAAATAACTCCTGTATGACAAGTTGAGAGGTGTCATACATCTCAGTGATCGTCAATCAACATGGGACTTATGGAGCTCTTTCATCATTAATGAGCAAATGCTTTGTTTTTGCTGTATGAAAGAAAACAGTTAAAGCAAAAAAAATAAATAACAAATTTAGAGGGTTTTTTTGTGTGTTCCAGTGCTGCTCAATCTCCCTTTTATGTTGCTACCAGTTAGTTGGAATAACCTTTGCTCCATGTCTGATGACACTAATTTTAGGCTTAAGTCATCTCCATTAAATTTCATCATTTTTGGATTAAATAGTTCACTGTTTTAGCTGATGTTTACATGTATTTGTAGGGACAGTGCTGTGAAAAGTACCCCCCACAGAAATCTTCTATTTTTGCATATTTCTCACTTTTAAATGTTCCAGACCATCATATTAATGTTTATATTTATTTAATATTAGACAGATATAACCTACGGAACACAAAATGCAGATTTTAAATGATGATTTATTAAAGATTTATTGCAATCCTGTATCACCCCGCTTAAAAAGTAATTGCCCCCTAAAACTAATAAGTGGTTGGGCCACCCTTGGCAGCAACAACTGCAATTAAATGTTTGTGATTGTTTGTGATCAGTATTTTACATCACCATGGAAGAATTTTGGTCCACTCTTCTATGTAGTATAACAGTTTTAATAGTTTTAATTTGGCCACATTAGGAGGTTTATGAGCATGAACTGCCCTTTTAAGGTCTTACCACAGCATCTCAGTAGGATCCATGTCCAGACTTGAGACTCGGCCACTCCAAAACCTTCATTTTGTCTTTTTTGAGTCACTCAGAGGTGGGCTTGCTTGTGTACTTTGGGTCATTGTTGTGCTGCATAAACCATTTGTTCTTGAGTTTTAGGTCATGAACTGATGGGTGGATATTCTCTAGGAGGACTTTCTGATAGAGAGCAATTAATGGCTCCATCAACTATCACAAGTCGTCCAGGTCCTGTGGAAGCAAAACAGCCCAAAACCATCACACTACCCCCACCATGTTTCACTGTGGGTATGATGTTTTTCTTGTGGAATGCATTATTAGCTTTATGCCAGATGTAACAGGACCCATGTCTTCCAAAAAGGTTCCACCTTTGACTCATCCAGAATTTCACTGCAGAAATGCAATGATAATTAAAGCTGCAAGCAGCGTCAAACGGGCCCTTGCTCCTGATCATGCTCCTCTCCACACAACCTTGTCTAGGCGGCGCCGTAGAGCCGATTAGAATTTTGCCTGTGCAAATCTGTTGGTCTTGGGATACTATATGTGTGTACCAAATTTCATGTTTGTAGGATAAAGCAATGATTTTATATGAGTATTTGAATATTTCTAGGGGGCGCTGTGGAGCCGTTTGACCACGCCCATTTGTGAATTGTATATTAAATATTAGGTCTTGAGATTAATGAGGTTTTGTGTGGATTTGGTGATTTTACATGTATCACTTCACCTCCAAAACCAATTTCGTTCCACATGGCGATTTTGTTCAAAATGGCCGCCATGCCACGCCCACACCGTGTGACGTAGCTACTAGATTTTAATAACTTTTCATCCTGGAGGGGTCTAGATGCCACACAGTGAATTTGGTGAAGATCGGACAAAAATCCTGGGAGAAGTTCGTTAATTTCCAATGCCTGCGCACGTGTTCCATTGTACAATCTTAAGCTTTTTGTTCAAAATGGCCGCCATGCCACGCCCACACCGTGTGACGCAGCCACAAGATTTTAATAACTTTTCATCCTGGAGGGGTGTAGATGCCACACAGTGAATTTGGTGAAGATCGGACAAAAATCCTGGGAGGAGTTCGTTAAATTCCAATGCCTGCGCACCACGTGTTCTAGTTGGCGCTGTTGAGCTTTTTTGTTCAAAATGGCCGCCATGCCACGCCCACACCGTGTGACGCAGCCACAAGATTTTAATAACTTTTCATCCTGGAGGGGTGTAGATGCCACACAGCAAATTTGGTGAAGATCGGATAAAAATCCTGGGAGGAGTTTGTTAAATTCCAATGCCTGCACACTACGTGTTGTAGTTGGCGCTGTTTAGCTTTTTTGTTCAAAATGGCCGCCATGCCACGCCCACACCGTGTGAAGCAGCCACAAGATTTTAATAACTTTTCATCCTGGAGGGGTCTAGATGCCACACAGCGAATTTGGTGAAGATCGGATAAAAATCCTGGGAGGAGTTCGTTAAATTCCAATGCCTGCGCACCACATGCTGTAGGGGGCGCTGTTGAGCTTTTTTTGAAATTTCAACAGCAGGAATTTTTTTGTCTTGGGCTACTGTACCTGTGTACCAAATTTCATGAGTTTACGTGAAACTAGCCGTATTAACTCCACTAAAGCACAATTTTCTAGGTGGCGCTATTGAGTCATTTTGCCATTCATATGTGTAATTCCCCAAAAATATCAAATCACCAGTCCTGATGTGTCTGCCAAATTTGGTGAGTTTTTGAGCATGTTTAGGGGGTCAAATTGAGGTTCAAAGTGGCGTAAGAAAAATAAAGAAACCGCCAAACAAACCGCCAAACAAACCGCCAAACCGCCAAAGAAACACTAGAAGAACAATAGGGTCCTACGCACTGTAGTGCTTCGGGCCCTAATTAAAGCTGCAAGCAGCGTCGGACGGGCCCTCGCTCCTGATCATACTCCTCTCCACACAACCTTGTCTAGGGGGCGCCATAGAGCCGATTAGAAATTTCGACTGTGCAAATCTGTTGGTCTTGGGATACTATATGTATGTACCAAATTTCATGTTTGTAGGATAAAGCAATAATTTTATATGAGTATTTGAATATTTGTAGGGGCCGCTGTGGAGCCGTTTGACAACGCCCATTTCTGAATTGTATATTAAATATTAGGTCTTGAGATTAATGAGGTTTTGTGTGGATTTGGTGATTATACATGGATCCCTTCACCTCCAAAACCCATTTCGTTCCACATGGCGATTTTGTTCAAAATGGCCGCCATGCCACGCCCACACCGTGTGACGTAGCCACTAGATTTTAATAACTTTTCATCCTGGATGGGTCTAGATGCCACACAGTGAATTTGGTGAAGATCGGACAAAAATCCTGGGAGGAGTTCGATAAATTCTAATGCCTGCACACAGCGTTTTCTTGGGGGCGTTGTTGAGATTTTTTGTTCAAAATGGCCGCCATGCCACGCCCACACCGTGTGACGCAGCCACAAGATTTTAATAACTTTTCATCCTGGAGGGGTCTACATGCCACACAGCCAATTTGGTGAAGATACGACGAAAATCCTGGGAGGAGTTCGATAAATTCTAATGCCTGCACACAGCGTTTTCTTGGGGGCATTGTTGAGATTTTTTGTTCAAAATGGCCGCCATGCCACGCCCACACCGTGTGACGCAGCCACGAGATTTTAATAACTTTTCATCCTGGAGGGGTCTAAATGCCACACAGCGAATTTGGTGAAGATCGGCCCAAAATCCTGGGAGGAGTTCGATAAATTCCAATGCCTGCACACTACGTGCTCTAGGGGGCGCCGTTGAGCCTTTTTTGAAATTTTAAAAGCAGGAATGTTTTTGTCTCGGGCTACTGTACCTGTGTACCAAATTTCATGAGTTTACGTGAAACTAGCCGTATTAACTCCACTAAAGCCCAATTTTCAAGGTGGCGCTATTGAGTCATTTTGCCATTCATATGTGTAATTCCCCCAAAATATTAAATTTTTCACCAGTCCAGATGTGTGTGCCAAATTTGGTGAGTTTTTGAGCATGTTTAGGGGGTCAAATTGAGGTTCAAAGTGGCGTAAGAAAAAGAAACCGCCATCCCCCCATCCCCCCATCCCCCCAAAGAAACACTACAGGAACAATAGGGTCCTACGCACTGTAGTGCTCAGGCCTTAATAAACATCTATTCTGTTCTATTCTATTCTATTCTATTCTATTCTATTCTATTCTATTCTATTCTATTTTTTCTGTTCTATTCTATTCTATTTTTTCTGTTCTATTCTATTCTATTCTGTTCTATTCTATTTATCATTCCTCAGGGTTTTATCCCAGAAGTCTTGGGACTCATCCATATATATGTAGCGTACGGCCACACCAAAATTTGCAGTGTAACTACACTTTACAATGAAATTGCACTCGTTAATGAAGGGGCACCATCTCAGATTACTGAGAAAATTATCATTCTAGATTAAGTCTCAAAGAAACTTTAATAGAATTAAGTTGATCAGTCTCTTAGATGAAAGTCATAAATTCTGATTAAATTGACCTCAGTTCCCACACAAAGAAAAACACAGAACCAGGAATTGGTCTAAATGAATATATTTATTAACTAATCTACTAATATAACATACATGAGCTATAGCAGTTGAGTCAGAGTGTGTGTATGGTGAATGTGTGATGCCAGATCATCAAACAGAATGACGAGGATGATGGTGAAAGAAGGGTAATTAGCCAACGATCTAAAGTTCTGATTTAGATTAACGAATGATACGCTAAAATTAAACCTGTTGTCAAGTTATTACAGCATCAACCCAATCAGGAGCAGATAGGAAAGGTGGGCTTGCCTACTTTGAACAGGGCTGTCTGGTCGGAGCCTCCGTGAGCTGGAACGTTTAGTTGGAAGCCTTGAGTGACGAGTCTCTGTGGATGTTTCCGAAGCATTGTCTCGGTTGCTAGGCAACGTTCTGCCGATGGAGCTCTCACAGCAGTGCAGGATCAGAGGTTCTGCCAGCAGAATCCTGACGTTGGCACACAGATGGTGGTCGGTGGTAGTTGGTGGTAGGCAGCCGGGTGCGGATTGCGCAGTCGTCCGGGTTGATGGAGAATAACTTGATTATTAACTGTGGCTCTGTTAGACTTGACAGCGTTTGGTGTAAGCCGCAAAATCTCTGAAAAATTGTTCTGTTAATACCAAAAATCGATTTTAATTGATTCTTGTTGGTTTGCTTAAAAAGAATGGTAGTGAAGCAGCTCGGACTTAGATGAGGGTGAGCACGATCTAAGAAAAAAAAGTCTAAAAGATTATCAAAGAGCCACAACAATAAAACGTGCAAAAATTTGATTTAAAAAACTAGGCGAATACAAAAAGGTAAAAGCACGGAATATAAGGAAAATGGTAAGGAAGATAGAGCAAGAAAAATTGGCAAGGGAAGAGCCCAGGACAAAGCGATCCTCCACTTTTATCATCTGGCCTCTGGTGGGTGTTTATTTTGGGTGTGGATAACAGTTTCCCACTGTTTCTGGCAACCTGACTCTGTTTCTTTGTTTCTAAGAGGAGAGCAAGTTGCCATCTCAGATTGAAATACAAAAAGTACGTTATGTGCGCAAAAACGATCTATCCATCTCTTACCATGACCCATCGATATCAAACAAAAGATTGGTAAAACACATAAGACAATAGACTACTCCAGAATAGGAATGAAAAATAAAAATCATTATATGTTAATATGCAATTGTTCATGTTATCACTGGTGAATATAACACATTGGATGAAATGTAGTAGCAAAATATGTCAGATTTCTCCCATTATCACTTTTAATTCATGACAACATATCACTACAATTGGTTGTTTAGTGTCGGCAAACCCGTGTATCCGATGTCGCTAGATGGCACTGTGGGTCCATGTTAGATATGTGAATATTCTTGTAAAACCTTAGCTTTGTTCCCACATCACCTAGAAATGCGAATTTTGGACATTTGATATAGGACATCATGTTGAGACAGATGCAGTTACAAACACATGAAACAAATAAACAGAACAGTAGTTATTTAGTCTGTGCCTGTATGAATGAATGAAGGTAAGACACAGTTCCAGCTCTTCCACTGGTATGCGGCCACAATTTATGGCCTCTCCTTATCAGTTAGGGATGGAAGGGGTTTTAAATGGGCTGTGGGGGAGATGCAGGAAAAACATTCTCAACTCAGTGTGAGTTGTAGTCCCTTTGAAGTTGAGAGTTTCCAAAGTGTCAATGTTCCACAGGTTATCTCATTCCTCATCAGGAGGCACGAGATTGGTGTTAAAAGAACAAAGAAGTGAATATAGCACCATTTGCTCCGGTGAGTTACAAATGGTGATCTTTCCTGAGGACGGTTGGGTTCACGGGCCTGGGTAGTGTCCAGTGTGGCAGTTTAATGGTCGAAGTAGACACAAAGTCTACCCAAATGTGTTGTATATATATATATATATATATATATATATATATCAAATGCCAGACAAACCTTCAAACCTTTATGTTATTTTTGGTCAGTAGTGGTTTGCAAATGATCAGCTCATCATCAAGCTCTGCAGAAGCCTAATAACGATCCTGATCATCTGAATCAGGTGTGTCGGAAGACGGAAACATCTAAATAATGCAGGATAGTGGTCCTCGAGGACCGGAGTTTGACACTCCTGACACCCTGACCTGGCTTAAAGCCTTGACAAGAACTGAGAAGCAAGGTGTTGCAAGAAATTTGAAGAAGAGAAGAAGTGAATTTATTTACAAAGTAAAAAGAAGGTGCAACAACGCAAATCAACTTCAACTAGATCCCACCAAGAAACTAAATCAACACATAGCGAACAAAGCAAACACTAGGAATTGCCTCACTGGAGGCCGAGCAGCTAGACTGAGCTTCAGCTGGCAGGCCAGAGCAGAGCCCACGAGGGTTAATGAAGATGGCCAGATCTTATAAACCTGGGGGATCCTCCCAGGTGTGGCAAACACTTCCCACCAAGCCTATGGGAGCAGACAAGACACCATCAAGGGGAAACATGAAAACTATAGAGGCAGGAGGCCATCATACAACAATGACTTCACTTTCTCAAATGCCTGCTGGCAAGCAGGAGACCACGCAAAAGTTGCATTTGCCTTAAGCAAATCAGTGAGGGGTGCAACTACATCAGAAAAGTTTCTGCAAAAACTCTTGTAATAACCAACACAACCAACACAACCCAGGAAACGCATGAGCTCTTTCTTGGTCGCGGGAACAAGATAACGCACAACGGCTTTAATCTTTTCCTCAACAGGACGGACAGTACCCTGCCCCACCACCCGACCAAGATACGTAGCCGTCGCTCTGGCGAACTCGCATTTGGCGAGGTTGACGGTCAGGCGTGCCTCAGCGAAACGGCCAAGCAATGCACGCACACGCTCCACATGAGAAACCCATGTGTCAGAAAAGACAACCACGTCGTCTAAATAAACAGTACACCCTTCCAAATCCCCCAAAACTTTTGTCATGAGCCTCTGAAACGTTGCAGGGGCATTACGCAACCCAAAAGGCATGACATTATAAGAATACAACCCTTTTGGAGTGATAAACGCGGATATCTCACGCGCACGCTTGGACAAAGGGACCTGCCAATAACCTTTAAGAAGGTCAAACTTGCTGACATACTTGGCATGGCCTTTTTGGTAAACGCAATCCTCCATTTGGGGAAGTGGAAACGAATCTGACTTAGTGACAGCATTTAGCTTATGAGAGTCATTACAGAATCTAGGAGTGTAGTCGAACTTCAGCACTAACAGACAAGGGTAAGCCCAGCTGGAAGAAGAAGGTTCAGCTATGCCATTATAAAGCATGTATTTTATTTCAGCATCAAGATATTTTCTTTTCAGGATAAACACGGTAAAACCTCTGCTTGATTGGCTGCGCATCTCCAACATCAATATCATGCTCAATCAAGTGAGTCTGCGTGGGAGTATCGCTGAACAAACAAGGAAAGGATTTAATTACATTACATAAATCAACCTGTTTGGACTTGTCTAAGTGACCTAAGAGAACCTGTAGGTTATTTAAGGACTTCGAGTTTTTAAGGCGACCTTGAAGAACAGCGGGATCAGCACCAGGGTAAGCTATCCTCTACCTCCGTGGACACTGACTGTGGAGTATAAACCATGGACACTCTCCCCACCAAACAAGTAGGGCGCACAAATTCTGAGGCACTCTCCTTGACGGCATCTGGAACACGAGCATAATAGGGTTTTAACAAATTGACATGACACAGCTGCACTTTCCTTCTACGCTCAGGGGTAGCAATCATGTAGTTGTGCTCAGAGACTATTTTGTCACTTTATACGGACCAGAGTACTTAGCCTGAAATGGAGCAGCCACAACCAGTAACAAAGCTAAGACTTGGTCCCCCACACTAAAAATGGGCGTTCAGCACGCCGATCTTACAGGCTTTTCATTTTATTTTGAGCGAAAGTCAAGTTTTTCTTTGCCAGTTCTCCGGCAGCATACAGTCTATGGTGGAAACCATTCACATAATCAATAAGGTTTTTAGGAGTCTCTGTATCCTTCCACTGGTCACACAAAATATTTAAAGGACCACGTACAGTGTGACCGAACACCAGATCATTTGGGCTGAAGCCTGTGCTGTCCTGCGTTACTTCTCTGGCTGCCACATTAACCAAGCTCGGAAAGTTGTGAATGGTGTGACGTCACCGTGCGTACTTGGAAGAGGCATGGTAATCTGGTAACTGCGGGTGCTTTGTCTGAAATATTTAGCATGTTGTGCAGAGAGGTACGGTTGTTCAAGGTTAGTTTGTTTCATATTTAAAAACAATCCGTTTGTTTAGTTGTATTTGCTGTACCTGCTTTGTTTCTAAGTAAGTTTATATTGTTTGAGCACCCTGATGAGCATAGCCAGCGGACAAGCAGGACTTGTCACTTTGTTATTTTGTTTTTTTATTTTGGTTGGCAAATCCTGAGGAGGGAGTGCTCCGGGCCGGGAGTATTGCAATTGGTTGTAATAATGGCTGGTGGTATTTTGGTGGTATTTCGGTATTGCAGCTCAGCCTAGCTGCTCGGCCTCCAGTGAGGCAATTCCTTGTGTTTGCTTTGTTTGCTATGTGTTGATTTAGTTTCTTGGTGAGATTTAGTTGAAGTTGATTTGTTTGTTGCATCTTCTTTTTACTTTGTAAATAAATTCACTTAATTTCTTGCAACACCGTGCTTCTCAGTTCTTGTCATGGCTTTGAGCCAGGTCATAACAAGTGGGGGCTCGTCCGGGATCTTAAATGATCCCAACCCACAGGTAAGGTAGTTTTTTTGCTTAGTAACATGTGTGTTTGTTTGGTTGATTGTTTGTATGGAAGCATTGTGATTTGACCAGGTGTGTTACATCAGATGTAGTGGGTTCCATTTTAGGGGAGGGGTGTTACGGCCACTGGTGACAGTGTGCCGTATTTATGTGGTGGCTTATTTTAAAAACTGTGTTTGTGCAAGCCCAGCTGAAGCTGACTTAGGAGACTGCTCCGGAACCCAGCTGAAGGCCATCTCGGCTGATTAGTGAAGCTGAAGACCTGCTCTTCTGCACCTGTTGTCCCCGCCTCCGGACCTGCCAGATTGGGCCACCACTCCGATCCCTCCCACATCAGCCAATCCTCTGCAGCCACCCCACACCTGGAGACCTTAAAGCCTCCAACAAACCCCCAGTCATGGCGGCACGGAGTTAATGTGACCTGTTCGCTCTGGTGCCTCTAGTCCGTGTTTCTGTGTTTTATTAGGAAGGAAACTTCATCCAGCAGTTTACTAACTGTGTGTAGAGGCATTTGTTTTGTGTCTTAGTGAAGACTTTTTGGTGGCCTCTGTTAGCAACTGCGTATGCTTAGTGAACATTAGTATTTTCTGTGTGCGCAAAATGCTAATGTTGTGTGTTTTGTAGCCATTGTGTGTGGTGATTCACGTCCCATGCCATGTTTTGTGATGTGTGTTTGGACGCACCAGTTTTGGTTTAGTTTTGTGCACTGGGCACTTGTTTGTATTATCTGTTTGGTGTGGTGTTGCTATTGTGGTTATGTTTGGCTAGGGAGTTTAGTTGTGTCTTGTTTTAGTAAGATCTTGATGACTCTGTCAGCCTTCATTTGGTTTTATTCAGTTCTTTGATTTTAGCAACACCCACCAACTTTGTTACTTTATCACCTGCTTTATGTTAATTTAGTCACTAAGCAATAAATTGCTTTACCTCACCTATAACACCTGGTTTTATTTTTGTTGCACCCAGCTACCCTAGAGGCTGGGTCGTAACACCCATGATTTAGACGGACCTTAACTGAGACCAATGAGGCCTGCAGATTTTTTGATGTTCATGTGTTCTTTTGTGACCTCCTGAATTAGATATCAAGGCGCTCTTGGAAAAATGGTGGTAGACCAGCCTCTCCTGGAAAGGTTCACCACTGTTCCATGTTTTCTACATTTGTGGATAATGTCTCTCACTTTGATTTGCTGGAATCCCAGAGCCTTACCAGTGACTTTGTAACCTTTTCCAAAATGATTAATGTCAGTGACTTTTCTTTATATCTGTTCTTGAATCTCTTTAGAACGTGGCATCATGTGCTACTTTTTCAGACCCTTTAGCTACTTCATAATGCCAGACAGGTTATATTTAGTGATGTTTAGATTCAACAAGCCAGTAATCATATGTGAGTGTGGCTGGTGAAACTGAACCCAATTGCTAAATGAATTTGGTCATTTGGTAGATTGGTAGCCAAGGAGGCTATTACTTCTTACATAAGGCAAGATGGACAGCATTTTTCCTTCAAAGAATAAAATCGGTATCTAAAAACTGCATTTTGTGTTTTCTTGGGTTATTGTTGTTTTGCATTAAAATTAGTTGATCTGAAACATTTCCGTGTGACAAATATGCAAAAATAGAAGATTTCAAATATTTTTTCACAGCACCATATACTGTATGCCTGGGTTGATACATATACCTGTGATATGTGGACAAAGGAAAAAAGCAAAAAGAATTGAATATAGATAGCAATTTTTTAAACTTTTGACAAAAATTTAATTACACACAAATCATCACTCAACAGCTGATCAGTTTATTAAGCTGACCTCTTCAACTCTGCTGCACACCCCATTACTTAATTCATGTTCACTTTCAGTCATACTTGGCTCCATGTTATGAAGCTGAGCATAGATTATAGTGAAGTATAAAATGGTATATCATTTAAAATATTTCCACTTGCTTTGAATTAGGAGACATAAAAAAAATATTGTATTTGTATATTTAAAGATTTATTTTTCAATGTATTTAAATAATTGACTCTTTAACATTGAATTCCATGTAGCTGCAGCAAAGTGTTCAAAGACACTGTAAATGTGATCTTGTCTTACAGTGTGGAAACTATCTACTTATTCAGCAGTAATTTGAAGTGTTTATCAAATCTGTAAAGTAAAAGATGGCAGTGTTAGTGATGATCGAACAGAAAATTACCAGCAACCATGCAGTTCCTCTCAACTCTACAGCACCATCAGCTCATTGCTTTGGTTTCATACCCCACAACTTGACTGTTTTGGTCCAGACTTTACCTATTACCAGCAGATATCTATTTTATGTGAAAAAGCGAGTAATAAAACTACTACACTATCTTTACAGCAGCACTCATTTTACTGAAGAGTCAGATACTGTATTTCCCTCAGATGTTGACAGAAACCAAAAAGGAAGCTTAACGAACAGTTAAAGTTGTACTTTTATTCATCAAGTGGACATAAACACAAATTCAAATTAATGCTAAATTTGCTCTGTGTAACTGGTAATTGGAGGTTGTAGAAGAGAGGAAGGGTTTAAGGGATATGATGTTAGTCAAGTAAATTTATTAAATTCATGTATCAAAGTTAAACAAAGATTTTTAATTTTTTTTAACAGATGTTGTTTTACTTGCTGGAGGCCAGTAAAGAAAGGTAAGTGAGCAATTTCAATTTTCTTGCACTACTGGCAGTAGCACAAGTAGCTGTAACCACATTGACCTTGACTGCACCAATAAGTACTGGTGCATCTCAGCACTGATAGTCTCCAGTCTGCTTAGGAATGTGAAACATCTGCCTTATACTTCACACTAGATAAAGACATGCCTCGAAATCAAAGTCTCAAAAAATACTGAAAGGCAGACTAACATGACACTGGTTGGTTTTGGATTGACTTTTCATTCAAAAGTCACATGTTTAGTTGTGTAGAAGTCAGATACAGTAGAACTGTGTATCAAGTTCATATCTCTGTGACCTAGACTCATTATGTATAACATTGCAGCTCAATGTTTACACATTGGGTGGAAACCAAACCTTTTTTTTAATCCATTAAATGGGATCTAGTCAGACACTGAAGGAGCCAATGCATGAAAATAATTGGAGCCCAAGGGGTAATATTTGTTCTCCTGAAATAATAATTATTCTTATGGTCTTTGTGTGCCAACACTGAGCCACAGAGGGAGAGCACAATCCACCATTATGTTTTCATCAATACCCGTTTATGTGGTCCACAGAGGCAGCTGTATTTCATGCATGTCGCCAGCCTCCCTGTTTACATATCTCCTGAAATAAAGTATTCACTCACATATCATATGGGCTCATGATGGACCATATTACAATACTGGCTTTCATTATTTATTTTTTGTTATCCTGTTGGGTCTGAGGGGCTTTTTTTTTACAATTTCAGCAAACTCACATCGCTCTTTGAGAGGTGAATCTCTGCTTGTCATTGTTCTTCGATTAGCTAAAGCTTGCATTTGATTTGTGGTCAATAAAAATTGACTTAAACATGTGGAGTTCCCCAGACTTTCAGTTGCTCAAAGTCAAACTCTTTTATTCAATGACTGTAAAAAGAAAAAAAGAATTACAATCAAACTTTTGATATATTGACTTCTAGTTACCAATCTTAATGTGCATGTTGACCAACTATGTGAATAGATAAAGATAAAGCAGTATAGACTCACAACGACATGAAACCAAGTACAAATACTTAAAAACTGTACTTACTTACTGTACTTCAATATTGTTTTTATCAAACTTCCATCCAACAAACAACAACTAGAACGTAAAAGTTGCAGAAGGTCTAGTTGAACGACTTCAACGTAGAAGTTGTTCAGCGCTTCCAGCAGGGAGGCGCTGAACGACTTCTACGCTTGCTTTGAATCACAGAATGGCAATACAGCGAGGAAGATCACCCTTCTCCCCGATGACCAAGCAGGCTCAGGTAGTGTGCAGATCAGTTAGTGGATGTTCTCAGATAGGGCTTTTCCACCAAGAAGCACCAGGTGCTAGTTCGGTGCTTAGTTGGTTCAAATCTCGTTCCTCCGAAGAACTGGTTTGCTTTTCCACTGGCCAAGAGCCAAGTTGGAGTCACGCCATTACATCGCCATGAAACAATTACGTTTGCATTGATTACATAGCAGTTAAACAAAGGCAAAAAGTTGATAATAATATCTTTAATAAATGAATGAATGCTAAGAGTGATACATCTTGATGCTTGACTATCTTTGATAGCAGTGAGTATGAAGCGGGAGTGTATTGTTGTTCTGGCTGTCTTGCATACGTTCACATGACAGTTCAGTAAAAGGCACCACAAAAGAAATCTTGGAGTCGGTGTGTTTATTTTATGTCAGTAAGCAGAGCCTACAGACATTACAATATCTATGTTTATCTTTAAAGATGGTCTTAAGGCTGTTTGCCCGAGCACATCTGTGATCGCCCTACTGGTGGGACGCAATTGTACCAGATTTCAGTGCGCAACAGTGCATCACTATAAAATGTCTACGCTTGTATCAGTTACATAGCAGTTAAACAAACGCAATAAGTTGGTCATTGTGTTGATCTTTATCTTTATCAAGATGTTTATAAGGTCCACAGAGGTCCGCGAGGCGGAGGTCGCCTGTTGCCTGTTGCCCACTGCAGATATGCCAGCAGTGGGACACAATTGTATCGGATTTCAGCGCGCAAGTGTGTGCAAAACTTCAGTGTGCCCCAGGAGTCATTGCAATACATCTGCGGTCGGACTGGGGACATGCCAGAGGAAAAAGGACACAAATCACCGCTTGTGTGTCCCTTTCCACCGGTGATCAGTGGTCACCATAACCCCAGCCCCTGACGTACTCGATGCTTAGCTCTGCCCCAGCAAAGAGTTGGTGCTTATTAAGCACCAGTTTTTAGCACCTAGAACTGGTGCTTAGACAGTGGAAACACAAAGAACTAGTGTTAAGTCAGGCTCTGGCTCTGAACTAGTACTAGCACCAGCTCAGTAGAAAAGCCCTAATAGGCATTTTCAACATCTCCCTGAGCACCTCCATTGTTCCAGTGTACTTCAAAGCCACCAACATCATTCCTGCTCCAATGAAGTTGTCAGTATCCTGCCTCAATGATTATCACCCAGTTGCACTTACTCCCATCACAATAAAGTGCTTCGAGAGGCTCGTCATGAGGCACATTAAGACCCTGCTGCCCTCCTCACTAGACCCCCTGCAGTTTGCATGTCGTTCCAACCGCTCCTCAGACGATCGCATCTCCTCCACCCTCCACCTAGCCCCCACCCCCCTGGACAACAAAGACACTTACGTCAGAAGGCTGTTCATAGACTTCAGCATTCAAAACTATCATCCCTCAGCACCTGATTGAAAAGCTGAACCTGCTGGGTTCACTTTGCACTTTGCAACTGGATCCTGGACTTCCTGACTGAAAAACCCCAGCCAGTCTGGATCGGGACCAGCACCTCCAACACTACCTCACTGGACACTGGAACTCCCCAGGGCTGTGTGCTCAGGCCCCTGCTGTTCACTCTGCTGACTCACAACTGTGCAGCAATGCACAGTTCAAACCACATAATGAAGTTTGCTGATGACACGACCGTGGTGGACCTCATCAGCAGGAATGACGAGTCAGCATACAGAGAGGAGGTGCAGCTGTTGTGAACCATCAGTTTGAGAGACCATCTTTTCAACCGGGGATGCTACACGGAGACCCCCACTTTTCCCTCAACCCCTGCTCCATAGCAAAGAAAGCCCAGCAATGCCTCTACTTTCTGTGGAGACTGAGAAAAGCCCACCTCCCACCCCCCAAACTGACAATATTCTACAGAGGGACTATTGAGAGCATCTTGAGCAACTGCATCACTGCCTGGTTTGGAAATTGCACCGCCTCAGACCACAAGATCCTGCAGAGGATAGTGAGGACAGCAGAAAAAAAATCACTGGGGTTTCTCTCCCCTCCATCATGGACATTTACATCACTCGCTTCACCCACAAAGCTACCAGCATTATGAAGGACCCCACACACCCCTCACACAAATTCTTTAAACTCTTGCCTTCTGTACAGAAGCATGTGGACCCGCATGGCCAGACTGTGCAACAGCTTCATTCACCAAACCATAAGACTGTTAAACATTCAAACACTGGACTAATACACACACACACACACACACACACACACACACACACACACACACACACACCTACACACAGACACACACACACACACACACACACACACACACACACACACACACACAATCTACTCATGTTAATATGTTGGTGCTGTGTTATATCTTGTTTAAATTGCACTATTTATTTTAAATTTGGATTCGGTAAATGCTATCTAATTTCGCAATATGCTGTACATTGTTGTTGAAATGACAATTAAACCTTTTGAAGCTTTTGAACCTTTTTTTTAACTTCATGAGAAGGCCAGTCTTAAATGTTGAAAATTGCTGCATTGGAACAGTCACTAGCAAAGAAACACTCTCAGTCAATACAATGTCCTATCTCTGACAAAGAGCTATAATAAGTGAATGAAAGAAATCTGTATTTAATCTAAAATAAGGCAATTTCTATGTTAATCGACAATAAAGCAGAACTTTTACAAATGCTTTCCTATTATTGACATGTGGTAGTCAAAAATCGTTTGGCTGTTTGATAGCAGTTGTCTTATCTCCACAAGTATTGGCTTATCCTCCTCTTATTTTAACGTTTTCTGCATTATTAAGAAATCCTCCCAGAAGATAAGTATCTGCTGTGTAGTTGCCACTGACACAAAAGCATTTGATTATTTAGCCAGGTAGTTTCTTCTGAGACACACAGCTGTGGCTGAGCAGCCACATGACATTAGCAGCAAGCAGAATATCAATTTCAGATTGAACCTTGGATGCATTATTGATTGACAGCTAATATTGTTCTCTGAAAATAATTTTTTCAGACTTTTCCGATTAACTTGCTGTGTGTTGTTGACTTAGACTTTGATTGCTTAATTTTTTTGTGATTCATTCCTATGTTTTCCTTTTCTGTATTCCGTGTTCCTCGGCTTGTGTCCATTTCTCCTTATTCTGTTTTACTAATTACACATCCTCAATTCCTTTCCTTGACTCCTCTCCTCATGTCTTAGTCCCTCCTTACAGAGATTTGAGCAGGGAGGCAATATGAAAAGAGAGGAGTCGAGGCAACAGGTATTTAATAAAATGAGATATCCTCACCTTGAAGTGTCGGTTGTGACTTACTTGCATTTTGTTGTTATGAGTGTATCGGTTTGCATGATTATTAATTGAGTTTCACATGGTTGTATATTATTGCAATAGTTTGATGAGATATCGTAAAGGCGCCACTAATGCTTTATTTTGGTGAACCGGAAGTGTTTTGTTGTGAAGGCGTCTAACCGGAACTGTGCTACGATGTTGTTTGAAATTGACTAAGACAGCGAAACGGCAAGTTCAGGCCTCCGTTCTGTTAAATAAAAGTGGAACAGTAATGTTCAACAAAGACAGCCGAGCCTCCGTCGTGATTTGGGAAGCTTTCACTACGTAACATTTTGGTGCCGAAACCCGGGAAGTAAGGACTTAATGAACTTTTTCGAACGAAGTGAATTGCTAACGGCTCTAGCTAGCAGTCGTCATGTCGGAGGGACTGGATCGGTTGAAGAGGAAGCGGGGGACTATCCGCGCCGCTACGACCAAGCTGTTAACCCGCCTAGAGGAGGAGGTGGGCAAGGACAGACCAGATACTAACAAAATACGTGAGTTCCTGACAATTTTATCATCGAAGGAGGAAAGTTTATTGGACTTAGACAAGGGCATAGAAGATGAGACGCCCACGGATGATCTGGACATGGAGATTACAAATGCACTGGATTACATGGACCGGATTGTCACATGGAAGTTTCGCGCCACCACCCTCATCGGGTCACAGGACACTGCGAGAGAGCGCGTGAGCGATGTAAGCAGCGGTTCACTTATATCACAGTCCAGACAAACTGTTAAACTGCCCAAGCTAATGATAGCAAAGTACGATGGTGAAATAAGCCAGTGGCAGGAATTCTGGTCACAGTACGAAACAGCTATTCATAGAAATGATGGACTATGCAAGACGGACAAGTTTACTTACCTCAGATCCTACCTGACTGGAGCAGCTGCTAGAACTATTGCAGGGCTTACAATGACAGATGCTAACTACGATGCTGCAATAGAGTTACTCCAGAGCCGCTTTGGGAGAAAGGACGTTGTGATAAGCGCCCATATGTCCAAACTACTGAACTTAACACCTGTTAAAAGATCTTCTGATGTTGCAGCTTTGAGGCACTTGTATGATGAATGTGAGATCCAGATACGCAGTTTGGAGTCCCTTGGAGTGCAGAGTGGCACCTACGGCTGCCTGCTGTGTCCAGTGCTACAACAGCTCATTCCAGAGGACATTGCACTTGCCTACACCAGCCAAATTTAACCAACGAATGGAACGTGCTGGATTTAATTCAGTTTCTGCAAAACGAGGTGCAAAGCAGAGAACGGGCGCTTCAGCTTACCAGACCAGGCCACGCTTTGAAGGACCCTACCCCGCAACACAAGCATATGGGTAAGCCATCCTACGCCTTGGATAAATCCAGAAAGTGGAGCATCCCATCAGCGACCGCTTTGCACACAGCCAGCGCCGTGCCCCGGACCTGTGTGTATTGTGACAGTAGTGACCACAAACCAGAGAACTGTCCCGAACATACAGTGAGTGCACGCAAGGATAAACTGAGAAAACTTGGACGGTGTTTTGTCTGCTTAGGCCCAAAACACATCGCAAAATTCTGCAGAGTGAAGATTTTGTGCAGCCTATGCAACCGTAAACACCACTTGTCAGTTTGTGAGCAGTCTGAAGCTAAGCTAGATATTGACACTACCAATAACAGTGGAATTACAGATGCTGTGTTGTCTTCAGTGACAAGTCCTGTAAAGGTGAAGACAAATACTCAGAACACAGTACTGCTTCAGACAGTTAAGACATGGGCTGTAGGGTCAAAAGAGAGAAAGATAACTCGCTGTCTGTTAGATGGAGGCAGCCAGCGTAGTTTCATTCACAGAAGTGTTGTCAGAGCCTTGCGACTGCCAGTTGTAAGGCAAGAGACACTAAACCTCCATGTTTTTGGTTCCACCACTCCTGTAATAGAGAAACGAAATGTTGTGAGAGTTGAGCTTGAGAATGTGTGGAACACTGAACAGAGACTTGAGATAGAAGCTGTAGAGACTCCTCAGGTGTGTACTGCAGTAATAGAGGTCCCAAGCGAGCCTATTCAAGCAGAAATAAAGAAAAGAGGTTTGCGCCTTGCAGACTTTCCACTAGAAGGTGCTAATGACCAAGAGTTGCAGGTGCTAATCGGAGCAGACTACTATTGGCAGGCAGTTACTGGTCAAGTCCAAAGAGTCACAGATTCACTAATGGCAGTTGAAAGTATATTTGGATGGGCTTTACAGGGTCCAGTGACTACCTCCAATGTAACAGACACCACTTGCATGCACATTGGTTTGACTGAAGACACTCAGATCTCCAAGCAGCTACATGCATTCTGGGAAGTGGAGTCCTTGGGCATTGTAAACAAACAGGAAGAGAGCCCAGAGGACTCAGACATCCTACAAGGCTTTGAACGGACAACAACATTTGAAAATGGACGCTACCAAGTTGAGTTACCATGGCGATCTGACAAAGTCCAGCTTCCAGACAACTTTAGGGTAACAAAGAGACGCTTTGAGAGCCTTATGAGAAAACTGAAAGCTGATGCAACCTTGTATGCAAGGTACAACAATGTAATACAGGACTACCTGCAGCAAGGGATCTGCGAGGAGGTTTCAGACGACAAAACAGTGGCAGAGAAGCAAGAGACTGTAAAATATTATATGCCACATCACGCTGTTGTAAGAGAGGACAAGGCCACAACTAAGCTCAGAGTGGTATTTGATGCATCCTCACATGATGAAGACAGCCCATCCTTAAATGACTGTTTACACACTGGGCCTAACCTAAACCCAAACCTGCTAGATGTGCTCATTAAGTTCAGATTGCATGAGATAGCCTTTACTGCTGATATAACCAAGGCGTTTCTTCAGATTTCCCTAGCAGAAAAGGACAAGGACGCTGTTCGGTTCCTGTGGCTGCACGGACCTCCAGCCAAGGACTGCAGAAATGAGGTACGCATCCTGAGAATGAACAGAGTTGTTTTCGGAGTGTCTCCCAGCCCATTTTTGCTCGCTGCCACCATAAGAAAACATCTCAAACAGTTTGAGACGGAACAACCAAAGGCAGTACAGACACTCAGTGACTCTCTGTATGTAGATGACTTTATTTCAAGCTCACCTACTGTGCAGGAAGCTCTACATGTGACGACCGCAGCAAAGGACATTCTCTCTCAGGCCGGCATGAGCCTCTGCAAGTGGGTTACCAACTCACCTGACCTGAGAGCCATGTGGAAAAAGACCGGAGTACAGCTCACTAGAGAAACAGAGTCCCGTGGAAATGTGCTGAAGGTGCTAGGACTCGTTTGGAGACCAGAGAGAGATGATTTTGTGTTTGATCAAAAGGGACTGATTTACATTTTAAAGAACAAGGAAAACACAAAGAGAAGTGTACTACAGACATCAGCCCGTATATTTGACCCCATTGGGTTTCTCACTCCCTTTACTGTCAGAGTAAAGTGCCTTTTCCAAGAAATGTGGGAGAGAGGGCTCAGTTGGGATGAACCATTACCCACTGATTTGACTGAGAAATGGGAACAGTGGTGTGCAGAGCTGCCACTGCTCCACCAGGTGGCCATTCCCAGGTGGTACCACATCGAGATAGAACATGAGTCACACACTGTAAAGTTACATGTCTACTGTGATGCAAGTGAAAAGGCTTACAGTGCTGTGGCATATCTGCAAGGACAAAACAAGCAAGGAGAGACTGTTACCAGTTTTGTGGCCTCTAAGTCGCGAGTTGCACCACTGAAGAAAATGACATTACCCCGCTTGGAGCTTATGGGTGCACTTATTGGAGCAAGATTAGGACACAGTCTTCTCAAACCACTGAACATGGAGAAGAACCAGCTCAACATGTGGACGGACTCGATGATCACTCTTCACTGGATCCGCAGCTCAGCCCAGCGGTGGAAGCCATTTGTGGCCAACAGAGTGATGGAAATACAAGGGCTCACCAACCTCGACTCGTGGTCCCACTGTGCTGGCAAAATGAACCCTGCTGACTTGCCCACACGAGGTCAGCACGCACAGAGTCTCATCAAGAGCCAGCTGTGGTGGAGTGGACCCACTTCATTGTCCACATCTGAAAAGGAACTGGACATTGATAATAACTATGTGGTGAATGAGGTAAACACTGAACTGAAATGTAAATATCAGACTGTTGTACAACTCACTAGCACTGAACAAACTGAACCTCTGTTAAAGTTAGAGAAGTACAGCAGGCTTAAGACTGTGTTGAGAATCACTGCATGGGTAAAACGGTTTGTGACTAACACAAGGTCTAGTCAGAAGGTTCAGGGAGAGTTAACTG
Organism: Dascyllus trimaculatus; assembly: GCA_024666655.1. Classification (NCBI taxonomy): domain Eukaryota; kingdom Metazoa; phylum Chordata; class Actinopteri; family Pomacentridae; genus Dascyllus; species Dascyllus trimaculatus. The sequence goes on from CM045465.1 coordinate 28,443,959, forward strand.
CAGAAGAGCTCATTGCAGCTGAAATGTACTGGGTAGAGGTTACACAAGAGAGTTGTTTCAGTTCTGAAATATCCCAGTTAAGGTCAAAACAAAATGTGAAACGAGACTCTAAAATCAAAGACTTGAAACCATTCTTAGATGAAAATGGTCTACTAAGTGTTGGGGGAAGACTACAGAACTCTGATTTTAGTTTCAGAGAACAACACCCCTGGGTACTACCAACAAATCACAAGTATTCTGAGCTATTGATTCAGTCATGTCATGAGAAAGTGATGCATTCTGGTGTAAGAGACACACTGATTCAAGTCAGAGAACATTACTGGATTTTGAGAGGGAGACAGCTTGTAAAACGCATTGTTTCAGGTTGTTACATTTTCAGAAAACTAAAGGTTAAAGCAGCACAGCAGATCACTGCTCCTTTACCATGTGACAGAGTAACTGAGTCACCTCCCTTTGAAGTTGCTGGTGTAGATTTTGCAGGACCCTTGTATGTTAAAACTAAGGGGCAGCTAACAAAAGCATACATCGCACTGTTTACATGTGCTGTAACAAGAGCAGTACATTTGGAGTTGGTTTCAGATCAGACAACAGAGAACTTCCTACTAGCTTTGAAGAGATTCATTGCAAGACGAGGGCTATGTAGGATCATTTACTCTGATAATGCTAGAACATTTAAAAGAGCAGACAAGGATTTAAGGGAGTTATGGCAAACTATTAAGGGGTCAGAGCTCACAGAGTTTTTTTCTGAAAAAGGGATCACCTGGAAGTTCATTGCTGAGCGGGCAGCATGGTGGGGGGGCTTCTGGGAAAGACTTGTGAGATCTGTAAAAACGTGCTTAAAGAAGGTACTGGGGAAAGCATCATTGAACTCTGAGGAACTCACAACTGTACTTACCGAGGTTGAGGCAGTGTTGAATTCTAGGCCTCTGTCTTATGTACATAGTGATGTATTAGAGCCCCAGCCACTTACCCCTTCTCACTTCCTGGTTGGTAAACGCTTGACTTCCCTGCCACCAAAGACTGTTCCTTCACCAACTCAGGTACCTACAGCAAACCGTCAGGAGCTGGGCAGAAGGTGGAAATACCGACAAAGACTTTTGACCAGCTTTTGGAACAGCTGGCGCAGAGACTATTTGATGAACTTGAAATCAGCCCACAAGGTGGACACCCCTACTCCAACTTCACTCAAAGTAGGAGATGTTGTTCTCATTGGGGAGGACAACACACCCAGACAGACTTGGAGGATGGGTAGAATTGCAGAGGTTTTTCCAGGCAGGGATGGTTTCATACGTTCATGTAATGTCCATACTTCTACAGGTGGTCTGTTAAGAAGGCCTGTTCAGTTATTATATCCCTTAGAGGTATGCTAAATAGAAAGTTAATCCAATACAGATGAACAGTTGTTCATCGGGCGGGAGGATGTTGTGACTTACTTGCATTTTGTTGTTATGAGTGTATCGGTTTGCATGATTATTAATTGAGTTTCACATGGTTGTATATTATTGCAATAGTTTGATGAGATATCGTAAAGGCGCCACTAATGCTTTATTTTGGTGAACCGGAAGTGTTTTGTTGTGAAGGCGTCTAACCGGAACTGTGCTACGATGTTGTTTGAGATTGACTAAGACAGCGAAACGGCAAGTTCAGGCCTCCGTTCTGTTAAATAAAAGTGGAACAGTAATGTTCAACAAAGACAGCTGAGCCTCCGTCGTGATTTGGGAAGCTTTCACTACGTAACAGTGTCAGTTTAAAGCAACATCAATTAAATATGGTGTTTGGCGCCAAGTTCATTCTATTATTATGACCTACCGCTGAGTTTTATGAATTTTGGAGTTTTGGTAAATTTTTTGACTTTGCCTTGCCCACCGAGGCAGACGTATTTGCGTGATCTTTCCGCAATAGTAAGGTTATTCATCAGAAAAGCATACTAGACTGACGCAATAGTCTGTTATAGTAGAGATGCACTTCTGGAAATTGGCTAAGTTCACCACAAACTCGTTGTTAGTTTTTCCGAGTTTAACTTTCTGCTTCACTTGAACACTGGCCAACAAGGTGCAACAACAACAGCCTCAGGTGAGGGGTGCAGCCGAGGGACAAAGCGGAAGTGTGACAAGAGAGATGGGCTTCATGCTAGGCTAATGGCTAGGGATACTAGACCACCACTACCTAGTCTGCTGTTCGCCAGTGTCCACTCCCTTGACAACAAGCTGGATGAGCTGTGAACCAGGATTACAACTCAGTGTGAAACAAGAGACTGCTGTGCTCTTATTTTCATGGAAACCTGGCTCATGGACACCACACCAGACTCGACAATCCAGCTGGAGACACAGTCCGTTCACTGCGGCAGCTGGACCACAGCTTTGGGGAAGAACAGAGGTGGCAGTGTTCTTGGGACTTGCAGCTGCTTTGAAATGGCTCCAAGTGACTTTCCTGACTTGTTCAAGTCAATGATTCGCTTTTTCAGATCTGTGCTGAGCTCCTTTGATTTTCCCATTGTAGCATTTGTGGGCATTTGTGGGCATTTGTATCCAGTGAGCCCTATTTAAATGGCCTCAGAGAAGTCACCAGCAGTAGTGACTCATAATCACTCAAAAGAAGTTAAGAGGCCATGCTATGAAGCTCATTTCATTGACACAACTTTCTAAGTCACCAAAATTGCTAATTCATGTTGCTGTATGTATATTTTTGAGCCAGCAGATTTGGTCACTTCTTCTGTTAACCCATAATAAAGTCATAAAAGAACCAAACTTCATGAATGTTTTTTGTGACAAAGAAGTATCTGTTCCAATCACTCCATGAGAGAAAAATCAGACTTGTAGAAATAAGTGGAAACTCAGGAGAGTCATAACATTATGTTCTTTACAAGTGTATGTAAACTTTCTAGGGAATCTAAATCAGCTTATTAGCCAATCATCAACATGGGCCAGGAAATCTCTATGGTCCCTGAAGACTGTCTCCATCCTGATCCGAGAGGTACCTGGCTGCAGACCTCACTGTGAGGTCGCTTCCGCCGCAGACCTCCACTGTGAGGACAGGAAATGCACGGGATGCATTACAAAATAAAATCGCGTAGTATTGCTAATGCATTAGCAGTGCAACGTAAAATCTACTACACCATTGTCTATAGTATATATCATTTTAATTTATATATTAAACTTGTGATTATTTTGAGAATTAGCCCCATTGTGAGTGTTTAAGCCTGCTAACAGAATAATCCTTAAATGTTATTTTTAATGCACAGTTACAGTCATAAGAATAGAACAAAGACGTACTACAGGTCATGAAGACAACACAATAATTACTAATATAATGACAAAGTCGGCGACCGGGAACAAAAAATAACAAAAGTGTAACCGTTAGATTCCCGTAAAACTACCTATATCCTGCTACAGAACCGTCAGAGCCAATGGCAGATTTTAAAAAGTCTATCCGAGCTAAGGCTGCTGTCAGCGGGGTGCTGTGAGCGCTGACCGCCTGGTAGTAGCTGTCTAACGGGGACACTCACATCTCCAAAATCGTTGGAGTAAATTTTTAAGCAGAATTTATCTTGATAAATTGACCACAGATTTGATGTTTACCCAACCACTTTATTGCCTCAAATAATCTTAAAACTAAATTTTGTGTCACAGTCTCGGTAGTATCGTGGACAAGTGCGCATATTGAGAAACGGCCACAACCACTCGCGTTAAATGGCTGCTTCTTCGTTTGATTTAATTAGCGGTTAGCAAACCAACTTCACATGCGTTAACGCCACCTACCGGACTGGACACTTTAGCTGTGTCTCAATTCAGGGGCTGCATCCTTCTAGGCTGCATTTTTCGGCTGCATACGTCACAGCGGTGCGACTAAGGCCGTCCCATTTCATTAAAACTTCAAGACTCCTTCAAATGCGGCCGACGAATGCGTCCTTCTTTTCCACGGATTTGAAGGATGCATCGATGGATCCTTCGTAGCCCCAAATATCCCAAGATTCATTGCGGGCCGCTGACAGTTCAATCAACAGCTGAAGTTTTAACTGCTGACGGCTGACAGAGAAGATGGATGGAGGATTCTAGTTTTAAATATTAGTATTATGTTACAGCTCACTCTGATAGTACAAGTGTTGAACACATTAAAATTTGTTTTAAAAAACGATTAAGGTACGTTATTGATGTGAGCCGCTGCAGTTTAAAGCGTTTACAGTTGTTCAGCTTCAGTGTTTAAGCTTTATTTTACCGAGACTGTGGCGATTTTTTCTGACTGTGGCACCACGAAAACGACTTATTCATTCAGAAATATTCACATATTGATTCCTTATTTAAATTACTATATGAAGAAGAAGTAAAATGGTTGCTAGGTTACTAAATCCTACTGGAGCTTCTATTGGTGGTAATTCTCTCTGTAGACCAGTGAAAACATGACTATCCTCACTGTTCTTAGTTTAGCTCCACCAAGTTATCTGATAAAATGTTTAACATAAATTATATTTGGTTTCTGTTCAGACAGCAGGTATTTAGTGATCCTCATCAGAAACACTCAGCCCAGAGACTGTGGAGGTTTATAATATCTGAAGTTCATATCGACGTGGATGTCAACAGATTTAAACAAGCTGTGGACGCTTCTTGTTTCTCAGACAGTTTCGTCCCGTACGATCGTACAGTACAAGACTCTCAAGTCTTCAAGTATATAAAACATATTAAAAACAAAAATTACAGTTTTGGGATCAAATCCAGTCAAAAATTAGGTAAAATTACAACGTCGTCTTATCCTGATCATCGGGATGAAAATTTGTTTGTCAGGGTTGCTAGGCAACAAGGAGCGGCGCTACGAGACGTCATGACGCAAGCAGTAAGTTCATCGTAGGCTGGACCGTCTCAATTAACAAACGCTCATGCAGCCTTCTCATGCAGCCTACCCGTCCTTCGAAGGACCCAGCCTTCGAAGGACGGGTAGGCTGGGTCCTTTGAAGGATGCAGCCCCTGAATTGGGACACAGCTTTTAAATGTCCTTTTCTTTTTTTTTACCCATTACTTCCTGTCCTCACAGTGGAGGTCTGCGGCGGAAGCGACCTCACAGTGGAGGTCTGCAGCCAGGTACTCTTGCCTGATCCTACCATTTGCGTGATCTTCCAGCAGCACCAGCGCATCAATTGTGCAGCATTATGCGCAAGAGTGCTATTTATATGCAGTGGTGGAGGAAGTACTGAAACTCAGTACTTAAGTAAAAGTACAGATAACCAGCAAAATATGTACTCAAGTAAAAGTACAAGTACTACATAACAATCCTACTTAAGTAAAAGTAAGTAAGTACTTACTTTTAAATGTACTTTAAGTATTAAAAGTAAAAGTACTTACACAATGTTTTGTCTCTTAATGTCCAAGCCTATATTTCAATAAAAACATAGTATGGGGCTGTATTACCCTGTTAGATAACACATAAACAACAGAATTATAAAATAGAGTGTGAAATGTATCACAGAGGGTAAGCACAAGTACGCTAACCTTTACAATAAACAAAAGTTGTTGCTGGTAAATATTACTAATGGCATCTGCAGAGGTATAAGAATTACTAGTAGTAACATCTGCATTTTCTAATGTCATTAGGCAAAACCAATAAAGAAGACGGTTATATATTAAAATCATTTATTTTTATTATAAATCTATTCAAAGCAAAACAGACTCTGAATAATCTGTCGATAAGTTAACCTATTTGATCAGATTTTTTGTCCTATAATGCAGCCAACAATTATTCTAATCAACATCTGATCAACACAACAATTCAACTGTGAAATTTTCTTTTAAACCTTTCTTTTCTTTAACTTCTGACATGTCATGAACATGAGAATTCAACAAGTCTTAATGCTGGCAAGGCTCATCTATAAACATGTTTTTTTTTCTCTGCACAACAGTTTTAACATGGCAGTTTCATTGTCATTTGCATTACCAGAACTTTTTGTTCAGTTTCAACAAGAGTTGGTTTTCAAAGTTTTTTGAGCCTAGTCTGCCTCTTTTTGAAGAAAAAATCTGCCCGGCTGAGCTAAAAAGTCTTTCACATGCTGCGGAGGCAGGCAGTGGAGTGTTGACTTTGAGGGACAAGTTTAGAACATTGGGCACTGACTTGAGGACATTCATGGAGGTCGTTGAACTGGCCAGATAGGTGTCCAGCTGCCTTGTGGTTTCTTGAACGTTTCCCTTCATAAGACCAAAGAAGTCCTCCTCCTCTGACCCTGAATGGCTGCCTGGTGATGGGACTGACTCTAGATCCATGTGGGCCTTGATGTAGTCCATGCCTATAAAAAACAATTTCCAGACAGAATAAAGGAAATGTGTGAAACCAATAAACATGGACTATATAACCATAGACTATACAGAATGGCCTATCATGATAACTAGGTCATTGTGCTGTTCCTCCTTAGTGACTATTAACACATTTTCTGATCCAGTGTTATATCTTACTATGATCAGGATCTGCCTTTTACAAGGTTTAATAAATGAATAATACCCTCCCTGTACAACAGCAATTGAGGAACCATCTCAGTGACTTACCCGATTTCAGCAAGTCTGCATTGCTTGTCCATGAGGTGCGAAACTTTGGAAGCAAAATGGCAGCAGCAACAAGTTCAGGGTCAGAAAGCATGTCTCCAAATCGCTGCTGTATTCCTTCTTGAAGGGCAGTGATCAGTGGCTGGCAGAACCTAGATGAGGTCTTCAGGCGGTCAAGCTTCACATTTAGGAGGGTTATAGTTGGCACGAGCCATCCCATGTGGACATCCTTCTCTGCCTGCAATATGTTCAGTGCCTTGGAGATTGGGCCCATGGTTGCAACATATTCAGTCAAGAAAGCAAGTTCTGCAGGGCTGCACCTGTAAGACATGGACGAAACACCAGAATGTAGAATATCAATAAAAAATCAAAATAGTTGAAAAAATCTAAGTGTATTAGAATATTCTCAAGTTGATATTGCAGAAATTATGATTTGGCATTTTTAATATCAGAAAGTAGTCTATATTGAACATTTCAACATGTAGTCTATAAGCATAAATCTGAAAACAACATTAATGTCACCAATCATGTTTTTACAAGATTATGTGTTTGGCTGTGCAATATACTTATACTTATGAAATGCTACTATCTCAAATTAAGATCTAGTTCTAGAAACATGAAACAGATGGTTGATAAGATGGTTGATAAGATGATAATGTTCCAAATTATCTCAATGCAGTTAATAATAGTTACTTTAACAGCAGCCCCTGAAACTAGGGGTAGATGGTAAGTCAACTACAATATTACTCAACCCGTACATGTGTATCTGCTCCCAGCCACACTTACATGGGGATTTTAAGTGCAGTGGTCACTGCTCTGATGGCTCCTTCTCCACTCTCTCTAATTATTCGCAGTATCCGTTCAACAGAAAGAAAGAAAGAGTTCCACCGAGTGTCAACTGGTCGAATGAGTTGCAGCTTGCATTCCCTCTCAATGACCTCTGCAGCTGTAGAGGAGCGAGAGGTCCTATTCCAAAGTGATGAGCACTTAGCAAATGCTGCACGACTTATTTTCTTGTAGATGTCGTTGGAGTTGGCATTTTGGGCATCAACTGTTGAGATCAAGTTAAGGAGATGACACGCACAACGGTGATGCTTTGGAAGCTGATATTCGGCACACTCGTCATCTTCTTCATTCATTAAAGCTTCCACTTCAACAGCCTCTGTCTCCACTTCAGGATCTTCTTCTGGAGCTTCTTCTTCCTTCTCACTATCATTCACATCTTCACACCCCCTGTCAGCAGCACTTTCTTCATCACACCCATAAACCCTAAAAGCCTTGATGAAATTGGAGGCATTGTCAGTTGTAGTTCTGACAATCTTTTCCCGAATATTGTATTCCATGTGGATGTCATTCAGGGCTTCAGCTAGTACATCATAGGTATGTGATCCTTTCATTCTTCGACATGCCAGAGCAACAGAACATCTCTCCAGGCTTTCTGGCTCGATCCAGTGGGCAGTAACACCTATGAAGCTTTGACGATGGGCCGTCCAACAATCTGTGGTTGTTGAGATGTATTTAATGTTCTGCATAGCATTCTTCACTTTTTCTTTCATTTGCACTGTTTTTTTTCTATCCTGTCTCTTAAAGTTGTCCGTGACATCACTGTGTAATTTGGGTGAATATGCTGCATTAAAGATATGAATCCAGGTTGCTCCACTACTCCAAAAGGGTGCAAACCCTGAACAACAAAGTTCATTACTGCAACATCTGTGGTCTTCTGAGAAGCCTTTGTGTCTGCCACCACCAGTTTCTGCTGCTTACTAGTTGAAGGACCTTCGCCAACAGACAAGCTTCCCTTCCTTTTAGTAGTCGTTGCCGTCAGGTCCATGTAACGCTGGAGATGTGATCTGTGCCTTCTCTGAAAATAAAACAACAATAATGATAATTAATTAATTAATTAATCTTAATTCTAGGGCTGGGCGATATTATCTAAGATTTATATCATTGTATAATTATTTTGTGGCTGTAGTACCTGTATTATATCCTGTATCACTACAGGATATAATACAGGTACTACAGGAATACTCCACTGAAAATATGATTCTACCTCTTTTCACTCTATCAACAATATAGTAGAACATATCCTAACGAAGAGAAAATATATATATTTTAAAACATACACATAGATTCATTATAAACGCTCTCTGCCACATAATAACTTTTCATTGTTGGAGCTGTGCATCTCATTCCAAGTGCACCGTTAGTGCCGATGTTATATGCTCCGATACAGACTGTAGATGGCGCTGTGGCTTTTAGTCTGTCTGGAAAACCAATGGCGGAGCGGAGTGGTGCTAAAAGTTGTGGGCTCAGATTCAGAAAAAAAGAAAATGCACAGCAGTGTTTTACATTAATTGACTGGACAGCGTTGGTCCGCAAACTCACAGCCCCCCACCAACACTCTTGGAACCGAACCGAACCATATTAAACGTGAACGTTGTAACCGCGACCGCTAAACGGCTAAAGTAAAACAAACGAGCTTGTGCCTGTGACAAATTACTTTCACTAAAGTGTTTGTTTTTACCACCGACAGGTTCAAATTGTTGTTGCTATGTGTAAGTGCAAACTTGTCCATTCATACAAATTTCCCAACCTAGAAAAGCTAGACCCTATATTACATTGTAAATGACGTCGAGCTAGCATGTGCTACAAGCTAACCTAGCTTACCACCTTACGTTCCCATGGAGGTTAGCTAAATAATGAAAACACCGTTGTACTCTTTTCTGGCGATTTCTGTAAATTAACATGTACTCTGCTAGATTAGAGCATTTATAACATGATGTCAGTAAACAAAATTAATATAACCTTGGCTAACATGATAAGCCCGAGAAAATAACTTAGCATAGCAAGAGCTCTGCTTACCTCAATGTGTTTCTTCAGATTTGAAGGGGAATTCTTGAAAGCCAGTAGTTCCTTTCTTTGAGGAAGACAGTTGAGACACTGGAATTTAAATGATTCATTCCTGGAGCCCGTAAACATAAACATCTCTTTTAAATATGGCCAAGGATGGCTCGGCTCAGGGGTCTCAGTCTCCGAGTCCATATCGACTGTTGTCCAAATCACAGTGCCGCTTCTAAATGCACGCTGCGCTCTGCTGTCATAGGAGGCGGCATAGCAGCACCTGATTGGTTTAAACTTCCGAGGCCGAAACGCAACCAATATTTTTTGTGAAGACAACATTTTGGTGACTGATCAACCATCAAATGTAACGAGGTGCATTTTGGAAATGTAGTTATTAGAAAGTACAGATAATAGCTGTAAAATGTAGTGGAGTAAAAGTCAAAGTATACTCTATATTTTTTACTTAAGTAAAGTACAGATACGTGAAAAATGTACTTAAGTACTGTAACGAAGTATTTGTACTCCGTTACATTCCACCACTGTTTATATGCTTGCTCTGTCAGGATCCCTCTCCAGTCCCTGCTCCCCTCCCTTCTCATGATCCCTGTCCTGTTAACACTCCTGATTGCGGGGATTAGAGGCAGCTGTGGGACCTGCAATCTATCACCCGCTACAATAAAAACCTTGGACATTCAGTCAGTCACCGCCAGATGATAAGACAATATTACCCTGCTCCCTGCCGGTCCCCGCTGCCTCTCCTCCGTGTTCCTCACCTGCTTGCCCGCTTGCCTTTTGCCTGCATCCCTGCCTGCCTCCGCTGAACCACTGGCGGCTGTCTGCATGGTCCCGCATGTCTCCGCCGGTCGCCGGCCATCGGCCCCCCAGCCCACCGGCGATCTCCTGTTTCCTTTGGCTTCAGCTAGTCTCGCTGGATCCCTGCATCCAATGAGCCAGCCCCATTGGTTCCCCTTTGTTTTGTGAGTACCTGGTCGCCTTAATTAGTCGTTCTGTCATGAGTTTTGACGTAGTTTAGTTTAGTTTTTGGAGTTCTGATTAGATTCCCCCCATTTTTATTTAGTTTAGATCCTTAGAAGAGTTCAGTAGTTTGGTTTGTTTTCTGCATGAGGTTCAGTTCTGCTTTTTCCCCGTGTTTTGTTATTTATTCTGTATAGGTTTCTATTAAGTCTGGTTCCTGAGAATCCCCGTTTTGTTTGTCTAGTTTAATTAATTTATAGTTGTTTGTTTGGGTTTCCCCTCTGTGTGTAGTTTTCAGTATTTCCTGATTTGTTGTAGTTTTCCCCTTTATTTGAATTAGTTTGGTTACTCTAGCTTTAGTTTTAAATTCACCTCCTGTCTTTTTATGTTATTAGTTTTTGAGGTGCTGCTCTCAAACTCTTTTGTTAATAAAATCCTATTGTGCAACTCCTCCTGCCTATTGATCTGCTTCTGTGTCTGCATTTGGGTTCTAACCTCAGCCACCGTGACATACTCATCAAACAGACTGATTGTTACACACCTTGTCACAATTAATACTCATCAATCAGTGCTATCCACCACTCTATATCATTTGGAGATGGAAGTATGATATATGAACATTGTGCATACAGTTGGAGGCCTAATGGCTCACTAAAGGAACACAGCTAAAACACTGCAGACTTGTGTGTTTATGATTACCCAGGTCTAGAAGTCTGATCCCTCCCTCCCTCCCTCCTCATCCCTATTCCCAACCCAACCGGTGAAGGCAGATGACCGCCTTCCCTGAGCCTGTGTCTGTCGGAGGTTTGTTTTACTCCCTTCCCTATCATAGGGGGTTTTTGGTTCCCTCCCACCATCGCTGATTGCTTTCTCATAGGGAATCCAAAATTGATATCCAAATCCAAATTGATATGTGAAGACATTAAATGTATGAGATCAATCTGGTTTCAATTCACCACCTCACCATCTGCACTGCCAGTTTCCCCCATCTCCAAAATGTTCATGCGCAAGCATCAAAGTTGAAGTACCAGTGTGAACATCCTCCGGTCAAGTTTATTTTTATAAATCACAACCTTTGCATGGGAATTTGAAATGCTGTACGCAACTTTCAAGTCCCGTTTTGTGCATAAACAAGCTTTATAAATGAGGCCCCTAGTCTCTTCACACACACCACACCATAAAGAAGGCCCAGCAGTGGCTGCACTTTCTGAGAAGACTGAGGAAGTTTAGCATGCCAGCCGAGACTCTGTCCAACTTCTACAGGGGTACAGTCGAAAGTGTGAGCAGCTCCATCACTGTGTGGTACAGCAACTGCAGAGCTCAGGACAGGTAGGCTCTAAAGCGAGTGATTGAAACACCTCAGCTCATCTCTGGTGCAGCCTTCCCCACACTGCAGAACACCTACCGGACAAGGGTCCTCAGGAGGGCCTGCAACATCATCAAAGACAGATCCCACACCCAGCACAGCCTCTTCACACTTCTGCCATCAGGCAGTCCCTACAGGAGTGTGAAATCCAGAACAACTAGGCTGATGAACAGTTTTTACCCACAAGCTATTACATATACACACATTGAACTGAACTAATTCACTGAACTCTATACATCCATGTGTATAACTGCTCCTCATTGCAGTATGCACTTTTTATTACTGTAATCACTTCATACTACTGCATTCCCAATATCATTGCAAGATCACTTTATGCAAACCTGGTTTGCAAACACACAGTGCACTTTATAACCACTGCTGCTGTCACTTCAAGTTTGTTTTTTTAATTAGGAAATTGATTTAGTTTTCAGACACCATTGTGTCATTTGGTTGAGGAGGATCAGCAAAATAAGAATTTCATTGTACAGTGTAGTTTCTGCCTAGTTTCTGTGCACATGACAATAAACCTCTTGAATCTTGAATCTTGAAGGACATAAAGAAGGCTGGTGCTGACTGATTCTTTTCATATAAATTTGGACAAAACTTATGGTTGTCACGCCCTCCACCTCTGCTGCCTGAGTGGCAGTCTCTTTTTCCCTCTTCCCTTTTTCCCTCTCTCTCTTCCAGGTGGGCGTGAGCAAGGTGTGGGCAGCGAGGAGCACGGCAGGTGCAGCCACTCTCAATCAGCGGAGGAGGCACGCGTGTGATTGGATTATCAGCTCACCCTCTTCCTGTTAAAACCACGCTCCACATGCTCCTCGGTGCCAGACCGTCGCATAGCTTCAGTCAGTTGCCAGCCTCTGCTCTTGTTTTGTCTGCTCTGTTTGCTCTGCACCGCACCATTGCTTTTGCTAACGCTATTCCCTCTCCGCTTCCAGTTGGTTCCCCGTCTGCCTTCCATGTGTGCCTCCTCCGGACCAGCTCAACCACTGCCTCCACTCCGCCTGTTAACCCAGCCACCCGCCAGGATTCCAGTCGTGGACAGCCACCCCAACTCCCGGACCTCAGCTCACCACCACCCAGCCTGCCTGCCTGCCTGCCCTTGCTCACACCTGCTCCGCTCACCTGCTCCACCGTGCCCCCTCCTCTCCGGCCAGGTTCAGTTGCCTAGCATTAGCATTAGCTTGTCGGCTCTTTTGTTCCAGTGTCTTGTTTGCTATCAGCTCGGAGGTTTTCGTAGCTCGCTTTTAGTTTGTTATCAGCTCGTAGGTTTTTGTAGCTCGCTTTCAGTTTCTGTTTGGTTTTTCAGCTCGCCCTTTTGCAGCTCGCTTTTGGTTGTTACTTTTAGTTTGTTTTCGGCATTTGCTCGCTTTTAGTTTTGCGTTTGTTTGTTTATTCTATTTCCTGCTTAGCAGTGATTTTCTGTTCTCTATTTATTGTAAATAAACTCTTTTGTTTGTATATCTGTGTGCCGTGTTTCCTTGCCTGCGCCTGAGTCTCTGCACCGTTCGTAACAATGGTATTGTATTTGGTCTAAAACACCTCAGAAACACACTATCTAACCAGATAGCTACTCTAGATGGCATTGCCTTGGCCTCCAGTTCTGCTGTAAAGAACCTTGGAGGTATTTTTGATCAGGATATGGTCTTTAGCATACATGCAAAACAAGTCTCTAGGATGGCATTCTTTCACCTACGTAATATTGTCAAAATCAGGGATACCATGGCTCAAGGTGATGCTGAAAAGCTAGTCCATGCATTTGTAACTTCTAGACTGGACTACTGTAATTCCTTATTATCAGGATGTCCCAATAATTCTCTTAAAAACCTCCAGCTGATGCTAAATGCTGCAGTAAGAGTTCTGACAGGAACCAGTAATTGAGATCATATTTCTCCCATATTAGCTACTCTTCATTGGCTCCCTGTAAAATTTAGGATATAATTCATGTTTTTTTTCCCCTCCCAGTTAAAGGATTTTTTTGGTTCATTCCCATCATTATCAACTTCTGGTTCATCCGAAGTCCAAAGGTAACATTTGATTGTTGGCTTCTCTGTTATTTGTTTAAATAATTTGAAGTGCAATGACATGTTGTGAATTGGCACTATATGAATACAATCTAATTGAAAGCACCAAACAAACAAAGCTTTGCTGGCTGCAGTTGCAAAGTGCATTAAGATATAACTGATTTATTTAGGTAGTCTGTGGTTGATGAGCAGGGAGCAGCCACTTTGTCATGCTTACATGCTCTGTGCTGTGAACTCGCAAATGAGCCCCTGGAATGTTTTTGTTAGTCCTGCTGCAGGTTTGACCAAAAGAATTATTAAGTTAAGTTTTTGTATGTTTTGCATTTTCTGCCTGATTAATGCAACCCTTGTTCTGGAGAATTGTGTTTGCATGCTGTCTCTTACTAATGCTGTTTGGAAAACCAAAACTTGACCAAACGTTTTCCATGCAGATCAAAAAACTCATATGAATCACTTTCAGAAAAGTCATTTGTAAAGGCTACGTACTTTCCTATTAAGATTTGAGAATCTGTGTTACCATGACATGATTTGTTTATCAAAAACAAATATCATTATACATTAAAAAAATTTAAGTATATAATGTTTTTTTGTGTGTTTTGGACCAAACTCTATCCCAACACAGAAAAGATTATATAACATTGATGTGATACTTCTGACAGTTCACTGGTGGCTGGTAGGATCTGTGCTAGCCAAACAGATAATCTGAGCTGGTGGCATACATACATAGAACTACACACGGTTTGCTCATTACCACTCTTAAATCAGTTTCCTATTCTCTTTGTCCTCACTGCTGACTGGCTGGTAGCCCTTGTGTAACTTGAAATGTTTGTTTCTGTGTCCAAGGCAAGCTTCACTTTAATTTGTTTTGATGCCGAGGAAAATAAGAGCAGCATGCTTCCTTCTCTGTGCTTGAGGTGAGCAGTTTGGATTTTGGAGATGCACTCAGCGATTGACACAAGTCATAGCCATGCAGTATGAATCTGATGCCCAGTATACAGTGACACTACACTAAAAATCACCTTGACTTATTAAAATAATTTAAATATCGTAGGTTTGGACTCTTGCTTTTTTACTGTAGCAATGTGACAACCTGACAAGTCTGGAGGTACTATAGCATATTTCTGATGTTTCCATTGCTGAAAAGATTATGTTCGAGGCAGGCGGGAGCAGCCGACGATGTAGGATGGTCTCTCTATTGCTCCTGACAATGTAACCAATTTATATATTTTATTTTTGCAAAGTCTCATATATTTCAACCAAGTCAGATTTCTGAGCCCTCTGAATATTCCAGACCATATTCGAGCAATTTCAACCCACAATGACATCTACTCAGACCAAACCAGAGTCTGTGAAACAAGGCTGCAGCAAGTCTGACACCTCTCCTCATTCACCAACACCACCAGGGGCTAAATCTCCGGAAATACTGACAGCGGAGTTGCTGCATTCTGTGATGGTTCCCTCAAAAATGATGTCTTCAGTAAAACTGACTCTTTTTCCATACAGAGCAAACAGAGCAAACTTGACACACGTGTAGTTACTAGATTGGAGCTGAAGCACAGCACAATGGATCACAGTACTCGCATTACCGAGTTAGAAGCTAACGTCTGTTCACTGTCAAGCAGGGTGATGTACCTTGACAATAAATGCGAAGGCCTGGAGAGCAGAATGCAGAGGAACAATATTCGTCTTCTGGGCATGCTAGAGGGAGTGGAGGGTCCATGACCGACAAAACTGCTCCAAGATCTACTGGGTCTGGATGATATCCCACTGCTAGACCGAGCCCACCGCACCCTACGTAGCAAGCCCCAAGATGGAGAACCTTTACGGCCATTTGTCATCAGGGTCCACTTCCACATTCGCAACAAGATACCGAAGAGGTCTGGAGAGGCATCCCCCCTCTTGAACAGAGGTAGGAGAGTCTTGATATTTCCAGACTACACCACAGCTGTGGCGAGCTAGCTTCAGGGATGTGAAGGTCAAGCTTCGCACCCGTCTAGGCATCAGGTTTGGTCTCCTTTACCCTGTTGAGACTAACTTTGCTGGATGACTCCACATACACATTTGAAGATCTGGCTCTACCAACCAACTTCATCAAGAGGAACGTGAAAATGGCTGTTATGCCGCAAGATGTGTAACAAAATAGTTAGTTAGTTAGCTGGTCATATTACCAAGCCAGATAGCAGGATAGCGAGCTGGCTTGTGTACTGGCTGGTTGGAGAAGCAAACTCTTTAGCATCCACTGATACTTGAATGTTGTTTCTTCCCTTCAGTTTGAATCTAGGTTGGTAAGTTCAACAGCTGACCCTGACACGAGTTAAAGCAGACATGCACATACATCTTTTTGTCTCACTTACATTGTCATTTATTATTTGCACCTTTTGATTCTCTGTTCTGATATATTGTTTGAATTACTGGCATGTTCAAGACAAAACAAAACAAACAATGTGTTTAAAATGTGTGTATGTATAGCTATGTATACATGAAAGTTCTGTTTCGGTTTAATCAATTGAGCTATCTCTTAGACATTTATTATCCGTGAATACGTGTCAGTTTTCCCTTTGATCTTATTACAGGGGACCAACTTATGCATGTATGGCTCACTTTGGTTTAATGGTCACTTCCTCAGATAGTAAAGAATAAGAGTAGTTATATTTTACTCTAAAGTCTTTTTTGTGTTTTGGGTTTTGCTTGCATCTCAGTGCTGGAGATGCTTCAGCAAGGGGTGTTCCATGAGTAGGGTCTTTTTTCTCTTTGTTTGTACACTGTTTTTGCTTTTGTCATCTGGGTTTGATTTCTATACTTGCATTACCAGGATCAACCAAGATTAGTAGTTTATACGGTTCTTTGTTCTTTACATAGCCTTTTCTCTTTTAAGATATGGCCAAGCATATCAGAATCAGAAGAAGAATCAGAATCAGAATTCTCTTATTGTCATTGTCCCATCAGAAGAACAACGAAATTTAAACAGTAGCAGCTCTCGTACAGAACAGTGCAAACAGACATAAATATTAAAAATATTAAGGGACTGTACAGTATTAAAAGTATTTACAAGACAGAAAAGAAAAAAATGAAAAAAATAGAACTCTGGATTATAATAAAAAAAAAAAAAAAAAAAAAAAAAAAAATATATATATATATATATATATATATATATGCGTACACACACACATACACACATATATATATGTATACACACACACACACATATATCTACATATATATAAATAATAGGGATATTGCACTGACAGTATTGCACTTGGAAATGTAGAAACAGATTTTTGTTATTGCAGCAGCTATACAGAGTTGAGTCAATTTGCGGCGTTCAGGACAGCAACAGCTCTTGAGTAGAAGCTGTTTTTTAGTCTGTTGGTTTTTGACTTTATCGCCCTGAAACGCCTCGCTGAGGGTAGGAGTTCAAACAGGTGACCGGGGTGTGAGGAGTCCCTGATGATGCTGCGGGCTCTCCTGAGGCAGCGGGTGTTATATATCTCCTCCAGAGATGGCAGAGGGCAGCCAGTTGGAGGTGATAGTATCAACTTTGTCACCTGGAATTGAAAGGGCATTGACAACCCAATTAGGCACAGCAAAGTGCTCCATCATCCTCACCAACTTAAAGCTCATTTAATCTTTCTTCAAGAAACCCATTTTAAGGTATCACAACACTGTAGCCTTAGGTGCAAATGGGTGAGTCAGGTATTCCATTCTTCTTATCAGAGCAAAGCAAGAGAGGTGGCTATCTTACTCCATAAATCAGTACCTTTTACATGTTAGAGTGTGATAGCTGATCCTAATGATAGGTATGTAATAGTTAGTGGTAGACTGTTTAATATAAATATTCTTCTCACCAATATCTATGTCTCTAACTAGGACAATGGTGATTCTTCCCTGACATAGCTTTTCACACGCTGATTTTAGGAGGCAAATTTAATTGTTGGTTGAGTCCCCATTTGGATCGATCCTCTACCAAACCTGCAATCTTATCAACCTCAGCTAATCTTTTATTTCTGAATGTGCAGTCTCTGATGCTTGGGGGACTTTCAATCCAACGCAGAAAGCGTATTCACTTTTTGGCCAGTCCATTGCACTTTAACATGCATAGATTACTTCCTTGTAAATGATAGACTTCTTCATTCAATAGCTTCTTGTGAATGTAATCCTATTGTTATTTTGGATCATGCCCCTCTCACCATGGAATTTATGTTTCAAAATGTGGATAATTATGGACCGCCATGGATTTAAATACTAACCTGCTCAATAATGAAAACTTTGTTCAGGAGCAAATAGATTTTTCTATGGATACAAACAGATCCCCGGACATTTCCACATCTACTTTATGGGAAACTTTGAAAGCTTATAACAGGGGAGAAGTAATCTCATACATGGCATATGAGAGCAGAGAAAAAGGACAGGTTGTTTGTGTTAGCTCACTGTATTGCCCAGCTGGATGACATTTATGCCCTTGCACCTGCTCCAGATATTTATAAGGAGCGATTAACTATACAAAAAGAATTTGATACACTATTTACAGATCAGATTACTGAGCTGCTCACCACATCTAGGAGTGCTTATTATAAGCAGGGCGATAAAGCCAGTAAATTGTTCGTTAATAAGCTGCATCTTTTAACTTCCTCGTGCCAAATTTGAAAAATTCCCTCATCCTCAGGAACAACATTAGACCCTAGAGCAGGGCTTGGCAACCTATGGCTTGCAAGCCAGATGTGACTCTTTTGATGACTGCATCTGGCTCGCAGAGAAATCTTAGCTGACACTTCTTAAGGTTCAAGATTCAAAGTTTTTATTGTCAAGTGCACAGTAAGAAACATGTTTCCCTGCGCAATGAAATTCTTACTTTGCTGTCCACTCAGATAACCAGCAACAAGTATAAAAATAGTATATACAAATAAAATAGAATAAAATAGAAATAAGAAAAAACAATGTAAATATGAACAGTAAAGTGTATTTAGAAAAAACAATGTAAACAATGTTCTTAACATGATAAGTAATGAATAATTCCACTGACATTTTAAAGTAAAACTGTTCAGGGTTGCAGGTGGCTGGAGCCAATCCCAGCTGTCCTTCGGGGTACAGGAGGGTTCGATATCAAAACTCTGTTTTTATTGGATAATGTGGTAACCAACAGGGGTCATTGTGAGGTGAAGAAGTAAACTTGCCTTCTTTTAATCAAATAGTCAGCTAGCTAATTTATGCAGAGCAAAGCCTTTTGACGAAGAAGATGAGGAAAAGAAAAAAAGATGAAGAGTACCGTACATTTCAGCACAAATGGACTGAAGAATTTGCCTTTGTGGAGAGAGCAGGTTCTGCGGTGTGTCTAATATGCAAATATAAAATTTTATCCATGAAACAGTCAAATGTAAAGCGGCGCTTCACCACACGCCATGCTACATTTGAATTGAAATATCCAGCAGGGGACAACAGAGAGAAGGCATGCCAAGAGCTACTGTGCAGAGTGCAAGCTAGTCAGCAGCAACTCCATGTATGGACCAGACAAGGTAACTGGACTTTGGCTAGCTTTGCTGGTTCTTTAGCAATAGTAAGGAATGGAAAGCCATTCACAGATGGCGAGTATGCCAAAACATTCATGCTTGATGTGCCCAATGAACTTTTTGATGACTTTTCAGATAAAGACAAGATAATCAAACAAATAAAAGACATGCCTCTGTCAGCAAAAACTGTTCTCGATCGTACCATAATGATGGCAAATCAAGTGGAGGAAACAAAAGTGAAGGACATAAATGCAGCGCCATACTTTTCCCTCGCTTTGGATGAGTCAACAGACGTAAGCCATTTATTCCAGTTCAGTGTGATTGCAAGGTATGTTGCTGGTGACACACTGCGTGAGGAAAGTCTTGCTGTTTTGCCAATGAAAGGGTCAACAAGAGGAAAGGATTTATTCAAGTCTCCCACTGAGTTCGCTAAAGAAAAAAATCTACCTATGGATAAACTTATTTCGGTGTGTACTGATGGTGCTCCGTGTATGGGAACAGAGGATTTGTAGCGCTTCTTCATCAACATGAAAAGAGACCCATCCTAAGTCTTCATTGCATTCTACATCAGGAGGCCTTTTGTGCTCAAATGTGTGGCGAGCAGCTTGGTGAGATGATGTCACTAGTCATTCGGGTGGTCAACTTTATTGTTGCCCGAGCTTTAGTATTATTAGCCTCAGTCAGGACTAATAATGCTCACTCAGGGTGCCTCCCTCTGCAACAGTCAACACACTAGGGCTGTCCTCTAGCCCTTTATTGTTTGCTCTTGCCATAGAACCTCTTGCAATAGTAGTCCAACCACCTCATCAAAGATATATCTAGATTCAGACAGGAACTCAAATTGTCCCTATATGCAGAAGACCTGCTTGTATATACTTCCGACCTTTCCTGCTCTTTCCCAGCTGCTGTTGCCACTTTTACATCCTTTGGGTGCATATCAGGGTATAAACTGAATCTGACTAAAACTGAACTGATGCTTCTTCATGAGGCAGCAAAGAGTTTCCCTTTATACACCTTACCATTTAAAATCACTCCTAGTAGTTTAACTTACCTTGGAATACAGGTTACTAATACATTTGAAAACTTTTTCCAAGCCAATTTTGACCCCCTCTTAACTCACACTAAGGATGATTTAGAATGCTGGTCCTTACTGTATTTCTCTTTAGCTGCAAGAATTAGCTCAATTAAGATGAGTACCTTGCTGACATTTTTTATATCTCTTTCAGTGTTTACCTATTTTTTTTTCCTAATAGTTTTTTCAAAAAGACTGACAGCATGCTTCTATTTTTTATATGGGAAAACAAAACTCCAGCACTGTTTGCGATCTCCTTTCCCCATTGCAATTGACTAAAACAAAAAAAGATGTAATTGTCTTTATCACTTTGCTGGCTAGATGTTTAATTTTGCTACAGTGGAAGTCTCCTGCAACCTCCCTCCCATGAGCTCTGAATTCAAGCCATTTTAAGTTGTATAAAATTAGAAAAAGTCAGACATACACTTAAAGGGTCTATATATAAATTTATCATAACATGGGCTCCATTCTTTCCTTGTGTCAAATGACTCCACTTCCCTGCAATGCCAGAATGATATACACTTTTTAAAATATTTTTTTCTGTATTTATAGTGAGGGAATGGATCGACATAACCACTGCTATACAGCTGGATGGTGAGTTTTAAGGGACAATATTTCTGATCTGGCTGATATGTAAACTTGTATTTATAAAACCCTTTTATTGAACTTGGCTGTCTTTTGATAGTTTGTTCTTTTGTTTATTGTGTGTTTTTTGTTGTTTTTTTGTGTGTTTGGTTTTCTTTAGATTCAAAGATTCAAAGTTTTATTGTCATGTGCACAGTAAAGAAACACGTTTCCCTGCACAATGAAATTCTTAATTTGCTGTCCGCTCAGATTACCAGCAACAAGTATTAAAAAAAATAGTATATACAAATAAAATAGAGTAAAATAGACATAAAAAACAAACAAAAAAAAAACAATACATGCGTATGTGCGAGCGCCCATATGTGTATGACTCTGTATTATTTTTGTTTGTGTTTCTGTCAAATAACTCACTAGTGCAATAATTCTGTAATTGTTGGTTTATCTGAAAATCTAATAACAAAGTGTTAAAAAAAAACTATACTCAGCATACAGTGAAAGTGTAGCAACTGTGATTAAATACTAATAAAACCTCTTGCAAAGATAAGAATGTCACTGTTTTCCAACGACCACAAAGCACATGTCCTTTACCAGGATTTCTGCAGAACATACAATTTTTGAGTCCCAGTCTAGTGTTATATATCTGAAGCAAGACTGCTTGGGTTTGATCCAGCTGTCTATCACAAGCTCTGGCTGCTGATAAGTACATGCAGTTGTAGGGCATTGATTTATTCATGGTGTTTTCTTTAAATATTCACATTGTGGCAATCCATGGAGACACGCATTCTGTCTCTAGGCGACACACAGCCAAAAAAGGGAGGAAGGGCATTTAATAATTAAATAAGTCAAAAAATAATCATCAACATGTCTAGGCATTCTGACGAGCCGGGGAGCATCAGTACTTTATAACTGATAAATGTGTATAAGAGAACAATAAAACCAGCTCTTCAGGTCAGTGTTTACACACAGGGTGATTGTTCCAAGCTGTACATACCTGCCGTCCCAAGAAAAATGAATCAGTCATTCCATTAAATAACCCAACATTAACTTTGTTTAGGATAAAGTGAAAAAGCCCTTTGATCATGACAGTGACAGGAACAAATGAGGGAATCAGATGAAGTTGTTTAGAGTGGCAAAATTCCCAGAGGTCAGGATGGATGAGTAGATTTGTAACACTTTTAGTACAGTCTTTTATGTTCTCCTGCAGGCCGGGGTCATGAAATCAGATGTGTCATTCTGGATACGGAGGACCTGTTACTTCTGCAATCTGAAGGTACAAGATTTAGGCAGACCATGGAGCCTGAAGATTATGTATTTGTTTTAATAAACCTTTTTATATATAAACTAGACAGTATCGGCGGAGAATTTCTTCAACATCTTCACTTCATCGCTACACAATTTACTACAATTTTTGGCGTCACGAACAGGATCGGTTGTGGCCTGCGCTCCTGCAAGATGACTTTCTGATGTGCTGACTTTGCTCCACGGCCGACAAAAGGGTGAGCATTCATCATGTTTTTGGGAGCTGGTTGGTTTGTTGGGACTGTCTGCTTGCTGCGGGTCACACCGTCCAAGGATTTGTGTGTGTGTGCCATGATTGTGTTGCTGGGTGTTGTGGTTCTCCGTTCCAAATTGGGTTTTGTTGCGCTGTTAAAATGCGCAACTGGGGGAGTAAGGAAAAAGCAGTAAGGAAAAAGCAGTAAGGAAAAAGCAGTACGGTTAAAATAAAGAGAAGAGAAAATAAGAATTAAAGAGGAACATAGGAAATAAGAGTAAAAGTTGAAACAAGGAATTAACGAGGAAAAGGAATTCAAGGAAATAAAAGAGAATAGAGGAATATAAGAGTAAAAGAAAGGAAAGAAAGAGAAATAGGAAATGAAGTAATAGGGAAAAAGCCGCAGATCTGGATAAAGCCCTCAGGGAGGTGGTTTAGTTACCGGCCATAAATCCTGAATTATCAACAGGAGAATTCCAGGTCAGTTTTTTCAAGAGAAAAACTGGAGTTTTAGGTTGGGAAGGTGTAGATGGTTCCCACTCGAGCATAAGTTGACGAACTATGCCTGAAGCAGCCTGTCATTGGAACACCTAGACCTCAGGTAGCAGAAATTTAGGTAAAGAGTAAAGAAGATAAAGGAAAAGAGATAGGAGCGGCTAAAGCATGCTTATAGGTTGTATGAATGAGTTGACTGTGAAGACTTAGGCCTAAATGTTGTTTGTGGATTTTGCAGTGTGTTTTAAGTTTGTGAAGTCTGTTTTGTGTATTAGCGAGTTGGATGATTGGTTTGTTTGTGTCTGTGTGTGTGTGGAATCTGTTGTTTCAACAAAGTGGTACCAGTTGTGTGTGGGTCTATGTATACGTTTGTTGTAGATGAGGAAAGAGATTCTAAGGAAAGATATTTTGTTTAATGGTAATATATATGAGCCTCTGAGAAGACGTTTTGCTAAAACAAGTTTGATGAGCCTCTTTTGAGGACTTTCTGATAAAGTTTGATGAGCTTCTGAGAGGACATTCTGGTGAAATTTATGAGCCTTCGAGGGCACGTTTGGTAAACATCTGATGAGCCTCTTTCGGGGGGACGTTTGTAAATCTATACATGAGCCCCAAAGAAGGATTTTACGATTTGTAGAAAAGTGGAGAGATCACTGAGGTTATTTTGTGTGCATGAGCACAGAGTGATTTAATGAGCCTGCTCTGATTTGTGTGTGTGTGCTCTTCATTTCTGGTTGTGTGCCCTGTTTTGTGGAGTTCAACTGGTTTTGGGGTGCATGCAGAGATTTGAGCTAGATGTTTGCCCTTTGATATTTAGGAGATACTGGAAGTTCTTCCTAGATTTAAGGGGTGGAGCAAGAGGGGATAGTACACACAGAACACCAATAAGATTGTTTCTCCTGATAAAGGGAGTGGTCAGGGTGTTCCTCCCTTCTCCTTGTGAGAGAATAGAGAGAGAGAGCAAGAGGAAAGACAAAAGTTAGAGCGCTGTGATGATAAGTTATATGGACATTTGAATTAATTTAGAGTAAAGACAATATTAAAAAATATAGTTTGAAGATTTAAGACAGAGTGAAATCACTTAATAGTATATTATATGATATATGACTTGATGTTTATTAATAAATGTAGTTTAAAGAAGGAAAGCATCGGTTGTAGATAAAATAATTCAAATGTTGGTAGATGATTTATGAGGATGACACTGAAGTGTTTATAAGAACCTAGAGGGATTATAAGACGTTAAACTCTGTTAATGGGGTACGAGAGTGCAGTTGAATTGAGACCTTGCAAGGACCCAGACGAAGAGACGGCAGAGGCCTGCTGGCTACAGTGTGTGTAGCTCCTGAATCTTGTCTGACTAAGGCCAATGTGATTTTATCCACAAACTCTTTAACAGATACCTGCATTTACATATATGTATGTGTATCCATGCATTATTGTTACATATTCAATCTATCCTAAAATATATGTCATTATACAGTGATGCATGTGGTATACATTAAAGAGAGACTTGGCAACAGACTGACCAGTCAGTGTATTTAATCAGTTAAGCATACTGATTGCTGAGGGTTGCAAGTGTGAGTTTCATTGCTGGTGTGTGGTTCATTCTAATCTGAGCTGTATTGGGGATTTAACATCGTGAGTATTTGCTGATTTTAAAGTTAATGAGTGTGTATCCAGATTCCAAAAGAAAAAGGAAAAATGACTCATTTGAGAACAAAAGGTGGACTGAGGATCAAAAGGATGGAAGGTTGAGATGATGATGACCAAAGTGATCTGGAGGGGCCATAGGTGGATATGACCCTGCAGTTCGATGGATATTGGCAGGAGTGGAAAAGAGAGTAGACAGAAGATGGAGGAAACAGTATGTAGAAGAAAGTTTGAATGAAAGTGAGAAAGGAGACAGACATGGAGACTTAGAGAGCGAAAGCCCGTCATCTTCAAGGAGGTTTTCAGCAAGGGTGTCTCGTACCAGACTTGAAGAAGAGAGAGACAAGAAGCTTTAAGAGAGGTTGAAAGAAGTATTGAAGAATGCCTTCATACTTGGAAGAAGTTACTGGATCAGAAAGGCGAAAGAAAGTGTAGGACCAATTGGAGAAGAGTTGCGGAGCAAAGATCCTCAAGAAGCCGATGTGTAATTTGAATTGCACAATAAAATGAACGCCAGACGGCTGGGTGGTGAATGTGCCTAACGATATGACTCGCCAGTTATGACTGACTATGGAAGCTGATGCTTCTTCAGTATTTTGGATTGGAAATCTTGGAGTAGATTTTTTGGAACCCGCTAAAGTGTGGGAGAAGTTCATCTTAGCAAACATGCCTGATGCGAAGCGTCCAGAGTATCCATTTCATTGTAAGCTTAAGTATTTTAAAAATGCTGATCAAGCGAACGCAGAGGAATGGTTGAGTCGTCAAACAAAGCAAAGTTCAACTCAGTTCGAGTTGTATCATTTTGGGACCACAAGGGACAACTATGAAGAGAAACAGGGATGACTATTTGAATAAAGAGTTTGATATTGAGAAGAGTGTTCCACATGTGACTTTGTTGGTCTCTGAAAATTAAGAGCTGAAGCATGTAGGAGAAATGGTGGCAGAAGCAGAGAAAGCTGTCTTTATACCAGTGAAGGGGAATTCTGTCATCTGGAGGAGTGAGGATCAACAATTCATTAAGATCATGATTTCTGCTGAAGGACAGGGACAACCACAAACTGCGCGGATGACACATGAGTCAGTTTTCAGTCTTCAGAAGGACTTAGATTCCAAAAGAGAGGAGATGCTACGACAAGTTCCAGACTGTTTGTGGTCTCGTCATAGTACTGATATTGGACTTGTAAAGTCAGCTCAACCAGTGAAAGGTGAGCTCCGACCAGGAACCAAACCCTCCCAGAAAAACCAGTATCCATGGAGAGAAGAGGCAATACAAGCGATTGAACCGCAAATTGAGGGACTTTTGAAAGCAGATGTTTTGAAAATTACACAAAATCCTCAGAGTAATACGCCTTTGTTACCCATACAGAAGCCAGAAGTAGAGTTGGGGCTGCCACTGTGTTACAGAGCAATGGTGAGAGTTTCTTTAATGTATGATAAGGCATCATCTGTCACGATGGGTTATCCAGTGACGATTCTTACCCATCATAGCCTCAGAAATCTTTTGAACTAGGCAAATATACATTGACTATGCCTAGGCTTAGAGACTATCATAGACTCTTAGAGCAGGAGGATGTTACCTTAGTACGATGTGCTATGGTGAATCCAGCTGAGAATTTGCCAACTTCAGAAGATGGTGAACCACATGACTGCATCCAAGAAGCAGAGAAGAACTCAAGGCTTAGATCAGTCTTGTTATTGAATAGGAGATAAACTGAGTGCTGGCTATGCAGTAGTAAAAGCTCAAGGTATTGAGTTTGTTGTTGTGAAGGCTGAAGTTCTACTACAGCCTGCTCCTGCACAGTTAGCTGAACTTGTGGGGTTGACCGAAGGATACTTGTTAGTGGAGGATGTTCAGTCTGTTGCTAAGTTCTTGTGTAGAGAAGTCATAAGCAGGTGGGGACTTCCAGATTGGAGATCCTCAGAAAATGGGAAGGAGTTTGTGGATAAAACTGTAAGATTGTTTTTGCAAAAGTGGGAACTGAACAGCGTCTTGGATTAGTCTATCATCCGCCAAGTCAAGGGATTTGTGAAATGATCAATGGTATTTTCTATGCTTTAAATAATAAAGAAATACATACATGATAATACTAATAAAATTCTATAAATGAATGAATGATACAAGGGGGGAAATGGAAAAGCTGATTTATGATAGGAGAAATGTGATTTTTACAATTTCTTACTTGTACGATGTAAGGCTACATTTAATGTTTTAATATGCATTTGTTGTCTTTTGCAAAATACTGCTTGGTTTTTCTTTGTTTTCCCTAGGATGATATTGGGGGAAGACTGCCTTGCGGGTGATTGGTTCTGACGGAAGTCAGATATACAACTAAGGACAATAAAAATCAACTGGAGGTTGAAGAAGGACACTGTGGAAACATGAACACCAGCGCAACTATACTGGGAGTCGATGATGTTGAAGAACTCCAGTGTGATTTATTGCTATGTTTTCTGTTGCATATACATTTACAGCAGTGAATTTGTTTTCACATTGTAGTTTGTGTTTGATTAATATGGCATTAACAAAATGTAACTTGTGTGATATTTGTTAGAGAATGATGTTACTGTTATTGAGTTGATACAAGGAGACCTCAGAGGTTATTTTCTTTTTTCGGTGCCTAGGGATATTGGGGCTAGGCAGGGAAAGGTCCACTGGAAGGTGCGATGGGTCGACCTGCCTGAAGTTGGACGTTTTTTGATTTTATTTTTCTGAGGTTTCTATATGTATTTGCTGAAGATATGTTATTAATCTAGTTTTAAAATTCCTCCTTTCAATTGGCCTGGAGTACAGTATGTGGTCGCCTGTGGCAGAGGGGCCGTGAGAGAATTTTCCTGTCTAGATTGTGTGATGGATATTACAAGAAAGATGGCTGCCTGACAGGTTTTTCACTCTCGCACTCCATAAATTTGTTATTTTGTTAAGGTTATGCTGTTGTGAGCACAAAGTGGAGTAATTGTTATTTTGTTAAACTTGTAATCATTTTTGTGTTACTCTTTTTCGAGACTCTTTGGAGTCTCGAAGGGAGGAAATATGTAGTGTCTTGTGGCCTGTAGAAACCCTACAGGGTTTAAGCTAATGGGACCAGACTGTTTACGATAATGAGTTTTAGGCCTGGGGGAATGGTTAAGGAATTGATTAAGGAAATGGGTAAATATTTGACCTTTGCCCTTTCTGGTATGTGCCCTATGTCCTGTCTTTGTTTCTTGGGGGCAGCTCCCCTATATAAGTCAGAAGGAAAGGTTGTTCGGTGTGCTGATTCAATCTGGCTGTGAATCTCACCCAGGCAGACCATGGAGCCTGAAGATTCTGTACTTGTTTTAATAAACCTTTTTATATATAAACTGACAGTATCGGCGGAGAATTTCTTCAACATCTTCACTTCATCGCTACACAATTTACTACACTAACATGAGCAAGATGAAATGGAAATACTAGAACAACAAAATATTCTGTAACCATTTATCCAAAACTATGTTGATTTAATTTCACAACACTGTTGATCAAGGTTATGTATTAACACTCTTATTTATAAAATTATTGTTTATATTTTATTTGCTTGTGTAAACATCATGACAAATGTCAAAGTGATTACTTTGACTCTTTGTGGCACAGTATGAAAGTTACTGTTCTGACTGAACATGAACAACCCTGTCTTTAGAAACAACGTTAATACATTACTAAATTATTATCCATCTTCTGTTGAGATGGCAAATGGTAGCAGATCATTGTGTTAAGATCTAGGCAAGAACGTCACTTAGGAGTAGACTATGATGCTGTGATATGTGTGTAATTTACAGTGAGCTGATTAATGATTAATAACTGAATGAATTAAGAAGATAATGTTATACTATTATTTCATTTTTAGGGTAAACCTCAGTAATGAGCCCAGTCTCACTCTAAACCTGTCACATAGTGTCACTTTGTCAGGATCCATCATCCTTTCAACCATTACAGCCACTGCCTTATGTTTTTTTCTTCTTAACTGCAGGATGGTTGATGATGATTGTTTTTTTCCTAAATTTCATCAGGTTGTTTTTGTCTAATCTTAACCAGCAGTAAATAAAAACAAAACAATAAAATAAAAAATACTGGGACATTAGCCTTAATGTTCTGGGTTAAAGTTCTCTGACTTACATCATCCTCATTTCACCAATTAGAAAGCTCTTTTAAAGAGGAAAAACTTCTTTCTCCATTATATATAGAGATATATTTTTATTATAGGTGAATTTAATACCTCAACATGTGTATGTAAGTGTTTTGTACATGTTATGGTGTAATTTGACCAACTCAAATGCACAATGATTCTATTAATAAATGTATAAATTGCAGAGTTTGTGTTAAAGACAATCACCAAATTGTTGTTTCTCACTCAATCTCTTATTTTAGTACATCAATCTGAAGGTGAAACTAATGGAATTCTGTGAGGCAGATGGTCTGGCATATTCTGATCACTAGAAGATTGCAGTATTGACCAAACGTCAGCTATAGAGCAATGCAATGATTGAATGAAAGAGGATACATAATTGAAGCTGAGGAGGCCAGGTCTTCCCTCCTAGCAATACCTGGGGAATTTTCAAAATCATTGGCATGTGGGTACATGTCTGCATCACACACACACACACACACACACACACATGCACATGTGCTTACAAACACCACTGTCCATCTTGACTTATTTTTGTTTTAAAAAGAAATAGTATACATACCTGCCAAATAAATTAAGAGAACGAAGATTAGATATCCATCCATCCATCCAACCATTATCTATGCACAGCTTTATCCTCTGTGGCGTTGCAGGGGTCTGGAGTCTATCCCAGCTGACTTAGAGTGAAGGCAGCATTCACCTGGACAGGTGTCTATCACAAGGCAACACAGATAGACAGACAACCAAACACGCTCACATTCACACCTATGGACAATTTCGAAACACCAGTTAACCTAAGCATGTCTTTGGACTGTGGGAGGAAGCTGGAGCACCTAGTGAGAACCCACACCAGGAGAACATGCGGACAAGCAAACCCAGGACCTTCTAGCTGTGAGTACTAACCACTGCCACACTGTGCCACCCAAGATGAGATTCATACAGATCTAACTTTTTAAAACTGTGAATGACCCCTAAGAAAAATTATTACATTTATTTCAGTAAGAGCCAAAAAGATACTGAATTTTTGGGGCTGATGCCAATTCCAATTTTTAGAGAATAAAACATTCTGATAATGTATTGGTCAATATTCTTCATATATATGGTATACACACATTGATCAGCCACAACATTAAAACCACCTACTTAATATTGTGTACTCCACAAGACCTTTGAAGGTGTCATGTAGCCTCTAACAGAAAGACATTAGAAGCAGATGTCACAAACTGGGTTGCATGGCCTTGACAAATGAGGGAGATGCTGACTCTTTGACATGTTCCTCCAGCCGTTCCTGAGCAATTTTTGCAGTGTAGCTGTGGGAGGTCACTGGCAATAGGGAGTGCCATTGCTATGTAGGCTTGTGTTTGGTCTGAAGTAATGTTTAGGTATGTAGTGCGTGTCAAAGTAACATTCACATAAACAGGACCCAAGGTTTCCCAGCCAAACATTGTATTATCACAAGGTGGCCATATTATGGCTACGGTGGCCCTGAAGTGCAAACCACATCAACAAATCACTAAACACACAACAACAAATTAAAAAACACAACAACATTAACTACCAGTGGCCCTGAAGTGCAAAACACAACAACATTAACTACCACTGGCCCTGAAGTGCAAAACACCACAATATTAACCAACCCGGAAGAGGATCTGAAAGTTCTGTCAGGCTGACCAAGCTTCCCGCTGCCGGATGGTCTCTGGAGGAGGGAATCCAGGTGTGGGAAAGCATGAATGCTCCCTTGTCTCGGTTGATTGTAGTTTTTCCCTGCTTCCTGATTTCAGTGGCCTCTTTGGCCTTTTATGTCTTTATTGGATAGGACAGTGGATAGAGCTGGAAACAGGAGAGAGTGGGGAAGGACATGTGGGAAACGCCCGAGGTCGGAATTGAACCTGGGACAGCGACTATGCCTCTTCAGTGGCCTCTTTGATGAAGCGTTTGTTTTTGTTGTTTTCTGATCTGATTATTCTTGCCTTTTCCCAGGCTATAATGTGATTTTGTCTTGCGGTGATCTGATGTAGCTGATTTGAGGTGTTCTGTCAGGCTGACGACGTCCAGGAAGAACAACGCATAAGGAAATGTCACAGGGATCAGCTGACGCTTCTGAGGAAGACTGCAGTTGACAGTCGAAACACGTAAAGGTAAATGAAACATGTCCTATGTTTTATTTGTCTGAAAAAAAGAAATTCAAGTTTTATAATTAGAATAAGAAGACAAAATGAACTTGAATGATTTATTGTAGTGTTTTGCTTAATGTTGTAGTGTTTTGCACTTCAGGGCCATGGTAGTTAATGTTGTTGTGTTTTGGTTAATGTTGTTTGGTTAATAAGCAGCAGCAGAGCAGCAGCAGTGAATCTGACAAAATCTCTTAAATCCACCATAAAAATACAGTGTTTCTGCTGGTAATTTAAGCAAGACAAGTTATCCAACTATATCTGTTCAACTTTGGATTAATATCTGCTCTTAAAGGAAGTTTGGATCGTACTCTTCTGTGTTTAGTGGCTTCGGCCTAGTAGGCCTTCCAGACCTGAGACCATGCCACCTAAAGCTTCACATATAACCACTGAGGATTATGTCACCATGGCACAAGTACGGGAATTATTGGAACAGCAAAAGGATTTTTATAAGACATTGCTTGACCAGCAAGAAAAAAGCTTTAAGTCATGTGTGCAGATCATTGTGGACTCATCAAACAGAAGGATTGATGAGCTGGCAAAGCAGATTTATGATTTCAAGATGAGTCTGGAAATGACTCAGAACCAGTTTGATGATTTTAAGAACTTCCACAAAAGTTGGTCAAAGAACTGCAATGATACCAGGATGGAGCTGCTCAACTTTCAGGATAAATTCGGTTCAGTCTCTGACAAAATGGACTACTTGGAAAGTCAGACTAAACGCCATAACATTGTTGTGGAAGGAGTACAGGAATCAGGGAAGGAAAAGTCATCTGAAACTGAAGGAAAAGTGAGAAAAATATTTAGTGATAAACTGAAGTTGGATGCATCAAAACTGGAGCTTGACTGGGCCCACAGGGCCGGGAAACAGGAGTTATCCCAAAAACCACGACCCATAATTGTCAGGTTTACACGACTGATGGACAAATACGCTATCATGGAAAAAATCAAGCTTCTGAAAGGGTCTGGCATCTACATCAATGAGGATTTCCCTGAGGCCATTCGACTGAAGAGGAGAGAGCTGCTCCCAGCAATGAAAGCTGCAAGGGAGAGAGGTGATATTGCTTACTTGAAATATGACAAACTGGTCATTCACCCACGTTCACAATGCCAATCCGGTGATCAACCAACTTCTCATAGTCTTGGTCATTAGTCATTGGTCTTAATTAGGAGTTTTATATCTTTCATGAGGTATTTTAACATTCGCTATGGAAGGTATGAATCATGATGTTGATACATACAATTTTAATCCTTCTGATTATGCTACTGATGACTTTTCTCATTTTGATCAAGATCCTGACATTCATTATTTTTCTTCTTTTAATATCTCTAAATCATGTAAG
Source organism: Dascyllus trimaculatus (assembly GCA_024666655.1). Lineage (NCBI taxonomy): Eukaryota > Metazoa > Chordata > Actinopteri > Pomacentridae > Dascyllus > Dascyllus trimaculatus. The sequence continues at coordinate 28,476,143 of CM045465.1, forward strand.
TTTTACAATGAAGCCCAATTTAACAATATGTGTGTCTCTTTGCCATCAAATATCTTTTCTACTTTTCACTTGAACATTAGAAGTCTTTCATGTAATTTTGACAAATTTGTCCATTATTTATCATTACTAAAACATAATTTTTCAGTTATTGCTCTAACTGAAACTTGGCTCACTGATAACTCAAAGGAAATGTTTAAACTTTCAAACTACAACCCTGTTCATCGTGTGAGAGATAGCAGGCCTGGGGGTGGGGTGTCATTGTTCATTCTCCGTGATCATGGATTTAAAATGAGGCATGATCTTTCCCTGAAGTCTAATTCAGTTGAAGTAGAATCTTTGTTCATAGAGCTTATGGGTGTTGCTGGCATGAAGAATATTATAGTCGGTGTTATATACCGTCCTCCTGATCAATCTATTAGAGACTTTAATGAAAGTCTTTCAAACTGTCTCGATAGAATAAACAAAGAAAACAAATATTGTTATATCCTTGGAGATTTTAATATCAATCTTCTTAAACATAACACAGATATAGTTACCAAAGAGTTTCTTGATATTCTTCAGTCCAGTTACTTTTCCCCCCTTATACATAAATCAACAAGGGTTAAGAATAACTCAGTAACTTTAATAGACAATATCCTGACAAACACTTTGAGTGAAGAAATGGAGTCTGGAGTCTTTCTTGTAGAGTTATCAGATCACTTTCCTATTTTTCACTTTACTAATCTGAATTTTAATAACATCAAACAAGATAATAGACTTCACAAAAGAGTTCTGAACATAGGGAACAGACGTAAATTTCATGACATGCTTGCTATGGTCACCTGGCATGATGTGTATGAGGAAGAAGAGGCAGAGTTAGCTTACCAAAAGTTTATGTTGGTTATTAGCTCTACTTTTGAGGAGTGCTTCCCTATCAGCACATGTAATATGAAAAGTAAAAAAGTTAGTGAGCCTTGGTTTACACCTGAGTTGCTTAAACACATGAGAGAAAAGAATAAACGCTACAGAAAATATATATCAAACCCTAATTTTGTTAATCACTCAAAATATAAAATGTATAGAAATAAATACTTTCACTCTATTAAATTAGCAAAAAAAAACAATATTTCAGCAAGAGACTTGAACTGGCTTCCAAAGATGCCAAGAAAATGTGGAATACCATTAACCAGTTACTTCAAAGACAAAGTCCTGCTGTCCAGTTACCTGCTGAATTTAATGATGGTGACACATCTTTCAAGTGTCCATCAGACATTGCTGAAAAATTTAACGATTTTTTTGTAAACGTAGGGAAGAAACTGGCGGGCAAAATTCCATCCTGCTTAGGAAGTCCCTTGGACTTCATTCATAGAAATTATCCCACTCTCTCCTCTTTTAATCCACCAGATAGTCAAGAGCTCAGTGATATAATTGATGACTTGAAGTCATCATCAGCTGGTCATGACAACATACCAGCCTCTCTTATAAAGGAAGTTAAACAGACCATCTTGCAACCTCTCCTTCATATTTTCTCTTTATCACTGAAATCTGGTATTGTACCTCGGGATTTGAAAGTTGCCAAGATTATTCCTATATTTAAAGCAGAGGACCCCAGTTGCTTCACAAATTACCGACCTATATCAATCTTGCCATGTTTTTCCAAAATATTGGAAAAAATTATTTATAAAAGGATTGTTCAACATTTAGAAGCAAATTCAGTTCTCTATAAACATCAATATGGTTTTCGCAAACATCATTCAACCTATATGGCTCTTTTACATCTAACAGACAAGATCATTTCTTCACAACACAACAATGAATTCACTTGTTGTGTTTTTCTAGACCTTTCCAAAGCTTTCGATACTGTTGATCATTCAGTGTTGTTGGGTAAGCTTAATAAATATGGGTTTCATGGTTCAACATTAAAATGGTTAAATAATTATATTTCAGATAGGAGGCAGTTTGTTTGTGTGAATGGCTGTAACTCTAACTTAGCCTCATTACCCTCTGGACTTCCACAGGGTTCTATTTTGGGTCCATTATTATTTCTTGTCTACATTAATGATCTGTCTAATGTCTCTAAAAAAATGTCCCCAATTATGTTTGCTGATGACACGACATTAATTTTGTCTAACACAGATTTTGCTACTCTCATAACAGACACCAATACTGGTTTAGCTGAGTATGCATCATGGTTTAAATGAAATAAATTATCTCTAAATATTAAAAAATCCAATTATATGTTTTTCTGTGGCAAAAAACACCACCTAAAAGACGTACTTAAAATCAAACTTGATTCAACCGAACTTCCTCGAGTGTCATCAAGTAAATTTTTGGGAGTCATTGTTGATGAGAACTTAAGCTGGAGATAACATGTAGACTGGATTAGTTCCAAAGTCAATAAATCAATTGGGATAATAAGGAAGGTCAGCCATTTGATTACCACCAATTGTCTGATGACTCTTTATTATAGTTTGATTTATCCCTACCTTTCATATTGTAACATAGTTTGGGCTAATACTTTTCCAACTACTCTCCACAAAATCTTGGTCCTACAGAAGCGCTTTGTAAGAGTCACAAGCCGGTCCGACTCATGTGCCCCATCCATCCCTTTATTTAAGAAGCTAAAAATCTTCACTATATACAATATCAATACTTTTCAGATTTGTGTTTTTTTTATGAAATGTACTCCAACAAAGGAAGGATTCCTGGTCATTTTCTGTCCTATTTCCAAACTAATTCAGAGATCCATGCTTATGAAACCCGTCAATCAGCTGATCTTCATCTTCCTCAGCTACTCACCAGGCGCTGTCAATTCTCTATAAGATACAGAGGAGCCAAGTTATGGAATCATGTTAGTTATTTAGCTAAAAAATGTCAGAATATTGAAAGTTTTAAGAAATGTTTAATAGGTCATTTGATTGGTAATTCATAATTAGGGCCCGAGCCCGAAAAAGGCAAAGGGCAGCGATCAGTGTGAAACACTGAACGCTGCCCTTTGCCTTGCAGGGCAAAGGCCCTATTGTTCCTGCTCAGTTTCTTTCTTTCTTTCTTTATTAGGGCCCGAGCCCGAAAAAGGCAAAGGGCAGCGATCAGTGTGAAACACTGAACGCTGCCTTTGCCTTGCAGGGCAAAGGCCCTATTGTTCCTGCTCAGTTTCTTTCTTTCTTTCTTTCTTTCTTTATTTTTCTTACGCCAAATTAACCCTCAATTTGACCCCCTAAACATGTTCAAAAACTCCCCAAATTTTGCACACACATCAGGACTGGTGAAAAATTTGATATTTTGGGGGAATTACACATATGAATGGTAAAATGACTCAATAGCGCCACCTTAAAAATTGGGCTTTAGTGGAGTTAATACGGCTAGTTTCACATACAGCTATGAAATTTGGTACACAGGTACAGTAGCCCCAGACAAAAACATTCCTGCTTTTGAAATTTTGAAAAAGCTCCACGGCGCCCCCTAGAAAACGTGGTGCGCAGGCATTGGAATTTAACGAACTCCTCCTAGGATTTTTATCCGGTCTTCACCAAATTCGCTGTGTGGCATCTAGACCCATCCAGGATGAAAAGTTATTAAAATCTTGTGGCTGCGTCACACCGTGTGGGCGTGGCCTGGCGGCCATTTTCAGCAAATTCGCCATGTGGAACGCAATGAGTTTTGGAGGAGAAGGGATCCACGTAATATCACCAAATCCACACAAATCCTCATCAATCTCAAACACTAACGTTTAATATACAATTCATGAATGGATGTGTTCAAAAGGCTCCACAGCGCCCCCTACAAATATTAAAATACTCATAAAAAATCACTGCTGTATCCTACAAACATAAAATTTGGTACAGACATATAGAATCCCGAGTCCTACAAAATTGCACAGTCGAAATTCAAATCGGCTCTATGGCGCCCCCTAGACAAGGTTGTTTGGAGACATTGGAATTTAACAAACTCCTCCCAGGATTTTTGTCCTGTCTTCACAAAATTGGCTGTGTGGCATCTGGAACCCTCCAGGATGAAAAGTTATTAAAATCTTGTGGCTGCGTCACACAGTGTGGGCGTGGCAGGGCGGCCATTTTGAGCGTGTGACCATGAGGTGTTAAATGCTCATAACTTCACTGTTGATCAGAAGATGTGAATGAAACTTGATATGCTTCATGACAGGCTATCCCTCAACACTTGGAGGCAATTAAACAGCTCCACAGCGCCCCCTAGAAATTTCAAAAATTCATATCGTATCACTGCTTTGTCCGACAGACGTGAAATTTGGTACTTGTGCAGAGCAGGATGACACAAACACAATTGCATGCTTTACATATTCCGATCGTCTCCAAAGCGGCGGTGCGGGGGGGAGCGAGGGCCCGTTCGACGCTGCTTGCAGCTTTAATTTTTCTTACGCCAAATTGAACCCCAATTTGACCCCCTAAACATGCTCAAAAACTCCTCAAATTTTGCACACACATCAGGACTGGCGAAAAATGTGATATTTTGGGGGAATTACACATATGAATGGCAAAATGACTCAATAGCGCCACCTTGAAAATTGGACTTTAGTGGAGTTAATACGGCTAGTTTCACGTACAGCTATGAAATTTGGTACACAGGTACAGTAGCCCCAGACAAAAACATTCCTGCTTTTGAAATTTTGAAAAAGCTCCACGGCGCCCCCTAGAAAACGTGGTGCGCAGGCATTGGAATTTAACGAACTCCTCCTAGGATTTTTTTCCGGTCTTCACCAAACTCACTGTGTGTCATCTGGACCCCTTCAGGATCAAAAGTTATTAAAATCTCGTGGCTATGTCACACAGTGTGGGTGTGGCAGGGCAGCCATTTTCACCAATTTTGCCACATGGAATGAAATGAGTTTTGGAGGTGAAGGGATCCACCTAATATCACCAAATCCACACAAATCCTCACAAATCTCAAAAACTAATGTTTGATATACAAATCAGGAAATGGCGTGTTCAAACGGCTCCACAGCGCCCCCTGCAAATATTCAAATACTCATAAAAAATCACTGCTGTATCCTACAAACATGAAATTTGGTACAGACATATAGAATCCCGAGTCCAACAAAATTGCACAGTCGAAATTCAAATCGGCTCTATGGCGCCCCCTAGACAAGGTTGTTTGGAGACATTGGAATTTAACGAACTCCTCCCAGGATTTTTGTCCTGTCTTCACAAAATTGGCTGTGTGGCATCTGGAACCCTCCAGGATGAAAAGTTGTTAAAATCTTGTGGCTGCGTCACACAGTGTGGGCGTGGCAGGGCGGCCATTTAGAGCGTGTGACCATGAGGTGTTAAATGCTCATAACTTCACTGTAGATCAGAAGATGTGAATGAAACTTGATATGCTTCATGACAGGCTATCCCTCAACACTTGGAGGCAATTAAACAGCTCCACAGCGCCCCCTAGAAATTTCAAAAATTCATATCGTATCACTGCTTTGTCCGACAGACGTGAAATTTGGTACTTGTGCAGAGCAGGATGACACGAACACAATTGCGTGCTTTACATATTCCGATCGTCTCTACAGCGGCGGTGCAGGGAGGAGCGAGGGCCCGTTCGACGCTGCTTGCAGCTTTAATATTTGTATTCATATTGTGTATGTATGTGTATGTATGTGTGTATGGATGTATGTATGTATGTACATGCATGCATCCATGCACATATGGATGTATGTATGTATGTGTGTATATATATGTGTGTTTATATGTGTTTATGTGTATGTATGTGTATATATATGCATACATGTGTATGTGCATGTGTATGTATGTATATGTATATATATATATATTTTTTTTTCTTTTTCTTATTGTTTTGCTTCTACAATTTTGAATGTTTAGTTTTATTTTGCGAAGAATGTGACAAGCATGTACATGTATCTATGTGTGTGCCTATATGTGTATGTATGTTTTATTTTTTGTTGTATTTATTTATTTTTTTTTTAAATATCTGATTTTCTCTTAGTTATTTTTATATAGGTGGGGGCGTGCTATAAGCCGATTTGGGCTTTTTTGCCTCTTCCTGCACTGTATCATTAATATTTTATTTCGATTTACTGGATATTTTAAATGTGCAAATAAAACAAATACAAATACAAATACAAAAAATGTTGTAGTGTTTTAGTTAATGTTGTAGTGTTTTGTGCTTCAGGGCCACCATATATGGCTGGTCTGTACATATATGTTATATATATTAGAGTTATACTGAAAAGGAAAATGATCGAGTCATTGTTCTGTTATTTCCAGTAATGTATATCACAAACCAGTAAGCAGCCTACAATGGAGACACTGCCTGCTTCTGCACCACTCTGTACTCAGCTATGATACGTACTCTGCTACATGTACTGCAGACAGAGCGCATTCTAAACACTGGATTCAAAGTTGTTCTGCTGGACAAGCTGTGTGCTGATTTCATTCCTTAATTCCCCCAAGCAACTTTTTCTGCATTATGCACTGTAGAAAAGTGAAAAAAATCATATCAGCATATATAAGACAACATATACATGAATACCAATATCTGTGTGATAATAATATCAGATATAATATTGGCTGCCTTATATATCAGTCATGAGGCACACAACAGCACACCTGCACAGAAGTCCCCTCCCCCTCCTGGCGACCAGGTGCTGACGGTGTCCACAGACAGTGTAAGAAGAGCACTCAGCAGGATCAATGCCCGAAAAGCTTCTGGTCCTGACAACATACCTGGTCGTGTGCTGAAGGACTGTGCAGGGGAACTCACAGATGTCTTCACTGACATCTTCAACATCTCGCTGAGTCAGGCTGTTGTCCCCACATGCCTCAAAGCCACCACCATCATCCCTGTTCCGAAGAAGTCATCACCCTCCTGTTTCAATGACTACCGTCCGGTTGCACTCACCCCTATCCTCATGAAGTGTTTCGAACGGCTAGTCATGGACCACATCAAGTCTGCCCTGCCCCCCAACCTGGATCCCTACCAGTTTGCATATTGGTCCAACCGCTCGACCGATGACGCCATCTCCACTGCCCTACACACAGCCCTCACTCACCTGGACAAAAAAGACTCATATGTTAGAATGCTGTTCTTAGACTTCAGTTCAGCATTCAACACAATCATCCCCCAACAACTCATCTTCAAAATGGACCAGCTGGGACTAAACACCTCACTGTGCAACTGGTTGTTGGACTTCCTGACTGGGAGACCACAGGCAGTACGGGTTGACAGCAACACATCCAGCAACATCACACTAAACACGGGGGCACCCCAAGGATGTGTGCTGAGCCCCCTCCTCTTCGCCCTGCTGACCCATGACTGCACACCATCGTATAGCTCCAACCTCTTCGTCAAGTTTGCGGATGACACGACTGTGATGGGTCTCATCAGCAACGAGGATGAGACAAACTACAGGACCGAGGTGAGGCCTCGTGGTGCACTCACAACAATCTCTGTCTGAACGTTGAGAAGATCAAAGAGATTGTTGTGGACTTCAGGAGAGCGCACACCCAGCATGCTCCTCTCACCATCAACGGTGCTGCTGTGGAGACGGTGAGCAGCACCAAGTTCCTGGGTGTGCACATCACAGAAGACCCATCACTGGCCGGGAAAGCTCACCAGCGCCTCTACTTCCTCCGCAAACTGCAAAGAGCAAGAGCCCCAGCCTCCATCATGTGCACCTTTTACAGAGGCACCATCGAAAGCGTTCTGACCAGCTGCATCACTGTATGGTACGGCGCCTGCACCGCATCCTGCCGCAAAACCCTCCACTGTATCCACGATACAGTGGAGGGTATCCACGATCTTCTCAGCCGAGAGCAGCTGAGAAGATCGTTGGTGTCTCTCTCCCATCACTCCACGACAGCTACACTTCCCGCCTCACCCGCAATGCGGAGGGCTCTGCTCCTACCCACCCATCACACAGCTTCTTCAGCCTGCTGCCATCAGGGAGGAGACTGCGGAGCCTTCGGGCCAGGACCAGCAGGCTGAAGGACAGCTTTATCCACCAGGCTGTCAGGACATTGAACTCTCTCCCAGCCCTGCCCCCCCCTCCCCCTTCTGCCCTCTGCACACACAAACTCCGGACTCTAAGACCCCCCTCATCACCACTGGACTTCAATAACTATACTGTACACACACACTTCACCCAGTCAATAAGCTCATTTAATTTGCACTATCTGCCACTCTCATTTGCACTAAGTGAAATATTTTGCACCAGAGTCTCTCACAGTGTACTTATTTAATTGTATTTTATTATTATTATCATTATTTTATTTTATTTTATTTTATTTTTAATGCTCTTTTGGTTTGTTCTGTAGAATTTTATTTACATAATGTCTTTTTTTACCTGATGTTTACTGTCCACACTGAGGGTTTGAAGAGTACAGCAATTTCAATGCTCTTTATGTCCTGTACATATCGCAGTATTGACAATAAAAAGACTTTGAAATTTGAAATGTTCTAGTTTTAGTAAGGGGCTATGTCACCAACCACCCGTTGTGTGAAAGCTTTCCACACAGTACAGACTGTGACTGCCTGACAAAATGTAAAGGTCTTAAAGTTAAATTTGACTGAGCAGAGTTCTCAGTGGAACATAGTAGAACAGTGAAAACATAGCAAAGGAAGCCCAACAACAAAGCCCCGCAGCATGGCTCCAAGAGGTATTTTCTTGGATCTGGACATAATACAGATCCAAGAAACCCTTCTGTTAAATAAAGAAAAACCAACAATGGTCACTGTAATAACTAAAAAGTAATAATAAATAAAATTTACTGAAAATTAACAAATGAAAAGCAGAAATTGCTTTAGAATTGTGGTTCAACAGAATCATTTTAAAAAACAAACTAATGAAACTGACGTGGACAAAAATGATGGTACCCTGAACTTAATATTTTGTTGCACAACCTTTTGAGGCAATCAAGCAATTTCTGTAACTCTCAATGAGACCTCTGCACCTGTCAATCGGTATTTTGGCCCACTCCTCGTGACCTAGCTGTTCCAGCTATCTCAGGTTTGATATTGAAGCGAATGTGGACCAATACTAGATTTAAAATGCAATAACAGAAATGCTTTTTCATTTTCACATTAACCCTGCATTTTTTGACTCATAAATAAAATTAATAATATATCTGCCAAACTGCATTTTCATTTTCTTCTTCAAGACTGCTCATTCTGTTACTTAATTCAAATGAAAAAGAAAAGGGCATTTAAGATTAAATTTTCAAAAGATGCCCCAGCAAATAGTTACCAAAATTCAATTTGAAATGTTGAATTTGAAAATTAAAATGCATTAGCAGAAATACTTTTTCATTTCAAGGTTATGGCTGAATTATTTGACTCATAAATAAAGTTAATAATTAATCATCCAAACTGCATTTTCATTTTCTTCTTAAGGTTGTACATTTTCAGACAGAACTAAAAAGAAAAGACAAAGAGGAGAATGCTTTTTCGTTTTCAAATCCGCCCCGCAAAAAATGGTAGAAAACTCAATTTGACTTTGCAATCCCAGGCAGGGGGCGCAGGAGAGTGACGTCACTGGCCGCTCTGCTTCTTCTGACCGTGCTGTGCATCTGATAGGCTGGGAGGCGGTGGGCATACTTGAGCTGACCTCTGCCTGAGCTGCCGAGGGAGGCCGCAGGCCGCCTGCCTGGAGACTCTTTCACCAGATAACCGATCTTACCCACACCAGCTGCTCAGATTCTGCCCGCGGCCAGCCTTCACTACTGCTGGCTCCCGATCTGTTTCCTGCCAGCCTTCCCGAGCCGACGTTGCTGGACCACACTGCAGCGGCGCACACTCTCCGCTACGATTCTGCCTGTCGCGGGGTTCAACCACAAACTCCCAAACTGGGAGGAAAAACAAAAAAAATATGGCGTAGTCGCAGCTGTGGTGGGTTTTCGTTTATTTTCAGGCCTCTCCAAGTGCAGCAGTGAACCAGATTATTTACAAAGTGTAACTCCAAACCCCAAATATAAAACAAAAAAAAATAGCAAAGGAAAGAAAACACTATATACAAATTTACAAAAGAGTTCTTCAATAACTCAAGTTGCATTTACACCAAAACAGACCAGCAGTGTTCCTATCTCCTCCACCAACGTCCAACTCCTTCATCAGGCCCAGCGTGGCCCGTTTTATAGGCCTAGCCCCTCCCACTGGGCGTAACCTTTTGCCGGCACAAATACAAAAAAACTCCATAAACAGGATTTTACCCTTTACACAAAGGGTAATCTCGCTGTTACACCTGTTAGGGGAAACACAAATTATTTCTCCTCTGACCATGGTCACATCTCCCACAATAACCCCCCCACTGAACACCAAAAATACCCTTTAAAGAGAAAAATAAAATACAAATGGGCACGTGACAGACAACCCGCGCGGGCCCATACCATTTAAGCGGGCAAATGGTATGGCCCGGTTTCGCCCGTCATCATGCCAGAGCGTCCCGCTACAATGGAGGGTGAGTTATGTGTGAGTGTATGCGTGAGTGATGGTACCGTTCCCAAGTGTGCACCCTTGGTCACGGAACCGACGGTAAGGAAGGAGAAACGGGCTGCTGTGTGAGTGCAGGTTATGGGAGAGTTTGTAAGTGGTTGTATGTGTCTGTCGTGTGTGTGCTGCGCGGCAGGTGAGCCGCGTCGATGGGTGCCACGTCAGCGTGTGTGCCACGTCAGCGTCCCGGCCCGCTACCTGTCGCTAGTGACGGAGCCGCTCCGTCACATCATCCCCCTCCTCCCGGAGGTGGACGATGTGCGGCAACCTGGACAGGTAATCTGCCACCACATTTGTCTGGCCCGCCTGGTGCCGGATTGTGAACCGGAATGGTTGCAGCGAGAGGTACCATCGGGTAAGGCGCGCGGTGTTATCTTTCATGGAGTTGATCCAGGTGAGTGCTCTGTGGTCGGTCTCTAGATCAAACTCCCGTCCCAGTAGGTAATAGCGCAAGCTTTCGAGTGCCCACTTAATGGCCAGGCCCTCCTTCTCCACGGTGGAATACCTGGTCTCTCGTGGCTGGAGCTTGCGGCTAAGGTACAGGATCGGATGCTCCTCCCCTGGGTCTCCTTGGGCCAAGACTGCTCCAAGGCCGACTGCTGAGGCATCCACTTGGACCAGGAACCTCCTGGTGAAATCGGGGCTCTTTAGGACAGGGGAAGAACATAATCTGTCCTTCAGAGTGCAGAAGGCTGCCTCGCATCCTTCGGTCCACGTCACCGGGTTCTTCTGGTCCTTGCAGGTCAGGGCTGTCAGTGGGGCTGCAACTGTGGCAAACTGGGGCACGAAGCGTCGGTACCAGCCAGCCAAACCTAGAAAGGACCGTACCTCCTTCTTGGTGCGAGGTCGAGGGCAGTTGCGGATAGCTTCCACCTTATCCACTTGCGGGCGCACCTCTCCTCGTCCCAGCTGGTAACCCAGGTAGCGTGTCTCCTGCTGGGCCCACTCACACTTGGCAGGGTTGAGCGTCAAGCCAGCCTTCTGGATCTCTCGCAGCACCAAGGACAGATGTTGCACGTGCTCTTCCCATGTCTGACTGAAAACGACCACGTCATCCAAGTATGCTGCGCTGCAGTAGCCCAAACCTTGGAGGACTGTCCATCAGTCGCTGGAACGTAGCGGGTGCTCCATGCAGGCCAAAGGGCATGACGGTGAACTGGAACAGACCCGCCGGCGTCCTAAAGGCTGTGTATGGCCTGGATGTCTTCTCCAGCGGCACCTGCCAGTATCCCTTACACAGGTCTAGGGTGGTGATGTATCTGGCCGCTCCAATCCTCTCCAGCAGGTCATCGATCCTTGGCATCGGGTAGGCGTCAAACTCTGAGATGGAGTTGAGTTTCCTGAAGTCGATGCAGATCCGGAGTGACCCATCTTTCTTGAACACAATCACCACCGGGCTGCACCACTCTGAGCTTGAAGGCTCAATCACACCCAGCTTCAGCATCTCCTCCACCTCCTGCTGCAGCCTCCCAACCAGATGTTGTGGAACCCGGTAACAGCGTTGGTGAACGGGCTGTCCCTCCTTCAGGCGGATGACATGCTCAACTACGGTGGTCTGCCCTGGACTGGATGCGAAGAGGGAGGAAACCTCCTGGAAAACCTGGAGAAGCTGGGCTGCCTGCGCTGGTGCAAGGTGTGCCAGCACTGGGCCTGTAGTCCTGGTTAGGTCGTCCAGCCCCTCCTCCATTTCCTCCTCTGGCTCCACCTTCCTCACCAACAGCGCTGGCACCGGAGGCTGATCCGGACGGTCCTTCCACTCCTTCAGCAGATTGATATGGTACGTCTGTTTCGTTTTCTTCTTCTCTGGGTGAAGAACCTCATAGGTGACTGGGCCCATCCTACGGCTGATCAGATACGGCCCTTGCCATTTTGCCAGGAGCTTGTTGCTGGAAGATGGGAGGAGCAACAGTACCTTTTGGCCTGGCTGGAGTTCCCGGTGTCGTGCCTGCCGGTCATACCAGGTCTTCTGGGCCTTCTGCGCCTCCCGCAGGTTCATCTCTGCCTCTTCCTGGTATTGAGACAGCCGTTCTCTCATCTCCAGAACAAACTGGACCACACTTCGGTCACTAGGCTTGGTTGGTGGACCCTCCCAGCCCTTCCGGATCAGATCCAATGGCCCCTGGACATCCCAGCCATAAAGCAGCTCAAACGGGGAGAAGCCTGTTGATGCCTGGGGAACTTCTCTGTAGGCAAAGAGCAGGAACGGCAGCCAGCGGTCCCAGTCCTTGCCAGTGTCATCCACAAACTTCTGCAGCATTCTTTTGAGGGTCTGATTAAACCGTTCCACCAGACCGTCTGTCTGTGGGTGGTATGGTGTGGTCTTGATGGCAGAGATGCCTAGTTGTTTGTTGAATAGCTGCATCAGCCTCGAGGTGAAGTTTGTCCCCTGGTCAGTCAGGATCTCATCTGGTATCCCCACCCTAGAAAACAGTTGCACCAATGCACACAGAACAGAAGGAGCAGTGATAGTACGCAGTGGGAAAGCCTCTGGAAACCGGGTAGCGTAGTCACACACCACCAGGATGTACTCGTGGCCACTGCTGCTCTTCACCAAAGGGCCTACAATGTCCATGGCAATTCTGCGGAAGGGAGTGGAGATTACAGGCAGTGGTTGCAGAAACGCTCGGGCTGACTTGCGGGTAGTGCATGTTATCTGGCATGTGGGGCATGTGGTGCAATATTGCTGAATGTCAGTGTACATGGATGGCCAATAAAACCGTGCACTAGTGCGCAGAAAGGTTTTGTGACGACCAAGGTGTCCGGACCAAGGGAGTGTGTGTGCGAGGTGCATTATCAGTGGTCTGCAGCTAGCCGGAACTACCAGGCGTTTTTGATCACCCTCCCTTGCATACAGCACATCCTGCTCCACAATGAACCTCTGCCGGCCCACACAGGTTTCACTAGCCCCCTCCTCTACCTTAGCAAACAACAGTTTCAGAGTGTCGTCCTCCCTCTGCAGCACAGAAACATTCTCAGGCACATCCCACAGCACATTTGTTTTTTCCGGCTGGGTCGACTTTAGCTGCTTTTCAAAGCGGCGTTGGCGACGTGATTTTTTTGGCCCCTTGGTGCCACCCTCACACAGACTATGGTCAAGGTCTGGGAGTGGTTGGACACCAGCTTTTGCTTGGGCTCGGGTGATCACCGGACAAGACATGGCAACATTACACTCCCCCTCATCTCCAGAGCTACTGTTTGGTGGCAGTTCATGCTCGTTCAGCAGTTCCAAAAGTACAGGAAAGTCCCACCCCAAAATGGCATCAACCGGCAAGTTCTCCACCACCCCAACAGTCACCATATAAGGCTGCTCACTGATAACCACAGTGACATCTGCTTTCGGGTATGGATGCTTATCCCCGTGAACACACAATATTTCTTCCTGCCTGCCATAGTCCACACTGCTCATGGGCACAATACTCTTTTTTACCAACGACAGGTAGCTACCAGTGTCCAACAGAGTAACTTGCTGTCCATTGATAACCACAGTCTTGTAGCCCTGTACCACTCCTTTGTCCTCATCCGGGCTCAACTCAGGCCGGGGTGCATAGCAAGCGCCAGAGACCTTAGCTTTCCGGATGGGGCACACGGAAGCTTTGTGTCCAGGCTGCTGACAGTAGTAACAAAGGAAATCCTTACCGGCTGATGGTTGGTTGGTTGTGGTGCTGGTGGTACCAGATGAGTAAGGGCGGCTCTCCCTCCTTGCCGGTCTGGACAGGTCTGGCTGAAGGGCTGGTCGGTGGGGTGCGCTGGTCGAGCGTGTAGTCGGTCCCCCCCTCCGAGCGTTGAGGTATTGCAGAGCCAGCTTGGCAGCCATCTGCCCCTCCTGCGGCTCATGCTCCTTCACCCAGGTTCTCACCTCTCCAGGCAGGACATGAAGCAGCTGCTCCAGGACGATGGCCTCACCGATCTCCTCCTTGGTGTGCAGCTCCGGTCGGATCCAGCGTCGGTAGAGGCCCCTCAGGCGGTGGTAGGTCTCAGTTGGAGTCTCACCAGGTGGTACGATGGTCGATCGGAATTGCTGCCGCTACGTCTCGGGGGAGATGTCGAACTTTACCAGTAGTGCTTCCTTCAGATCGGGGTAGTAGTGGGCTCTTTCCTCATCCATGGTGGTATAGGCCTCCAATGCCTTACCAGACAGCAGTGGGACGAGTCTGCATGCCCACTCATCCTCTGACCACTTCCAGGTCTTGGCAATGCGCTCAAAGCGCAACAAATAGTTCTCAATGTCCTCCCCTGTCTGGTATGGAGGGATTTTTGGCTCTGAATGGTGTCTTGGTGGGTCTGGTCTGATGGCGGGATCTGCTACCTGGGGCGCTGGTGATACTGACCCCTGCCCATATCGTGAGCGAGGTGCTGGTGTTGGCAGGACCAGTCTGGGACTGCTTGCAGTCAAGGTACTGGGCGTTGTAGCTGCAGCTCCCGGGACCAGGGCTGGCGATGGAGGCGGTGCTGCAGGCTGAAGAGATTCCCTCAGGCTTCGAAGCTCCTCCAGCAACCCTCCTCTCTCCGTTCCTGTGCCGTCAGGAAGTCCCTCATCAGGGTCACAAGCTCTCCTCCTGATGCACCTGAAGAGCCCGCAGCAGACCAGTGTCGTACCTCCTCCTCCTCTGCTGAAGATGTCTGCTCCGTCTCCCATGCCTGCTCAGCATCATCCGCTGCCGCCTCGGCCTGTTCCCGCTGTGCTCGCTGGGAGCGCAGTCCTGTACGCTGCTTTGGAAGACGAGTTAGCTTCTTACGACTAGCCATCCCACTTCTGACACCATATAACCACAAACTCCCAAACTGGGAGGAAAAACAAAAAAAATATGGCGTAGTCGCAGCTGTGGTGGGTTTTCGTTTATTTTCAGGCCTCTCCAAGTGCAGCAGTGAACCAGATTATTTACAAAGTGTAACTCCAAACCCCAAATATAAAACAAAAAAAAAATAGCAAAGGAAAAAAAACACTATATACAAATTTACAAAAGAGTTCTTCAATAACTCAAGTTGCATTTACACCAAAACAGACCAGCAGTGTTCCTATCTCCTCCACCAACGTCCAACTCCTTCATCAGGCCCAGCGTGGCCCGTTTTATAGGCCTAGCCCCTCCCACTGGGCGTAACCTTTTGCCGGCACAAATACAAAAAAACTCCATAAACAGGATTTTACCCTTTACACAAAGGGTAATCTCGCTGTTACACCTGTTAGGGGAAACACAAATTATTTCCCCTCTGACCATGGTCACATCTCCCACAATAACCCCCCCACTGAACACCAAAAATACCCTTTAAAGAGAAAAATAAAATACAAATGGGCACGTGACAGACAACCCGCGCGGGCCCATACCATTTAAGCGGGCAAATGGTATGGCCCGGTTTCGCCCGTCATCATGCCAGAGCGTCCCGCTACAATGGAGGGTGAGTTATGTGTGAGTGTATGCGTGAGTGATGGTACCGTTCCCAAGTGTGCACCCTTGGTCACGGAACCGACGGTAAGGAGGGAGAAACGGGCTGCTGTGTGAGTGCAGGTTATGGGAGAGTTTGTAAGTGGTTGTATGTGTCTGTCGTGTGTGTGCTGCGCGGCAGGTGAGCCGCGTCGATGGGTGCCACGTCAGCGTGTGTGCCACGTCAGCGTCCCGGCCCGCTACCTGTCGCTAGTGACGGAGCCGCTCCGTCACACTGCCCCAACGCCTGCCGCTGACCAGCTCCGGCTCCGATCGCCGGACCCCGGAATCCTGCCCCCCTTACATCGGCGACACACTGTCCGATTTTGCCTGCAGCCAACCTCCACAGTTGCTAGCTCCCGACCTGCCTGTCTCTGCCCAACATCGGTCTCTGCCGGATGCCGGCGGGTCAGCCGGCCGGTCCAGCGTTCTCCTGTCTTCACAAGGTCCAGCCTCTCTCGCCAAAACGAAACGTGCTGGTTAAAATAAAACACATATTTTTCAGTACGGTGAGAGGATTCGAACCGATGTCATCAAGAGGTAAAACTACAAGTCAAACGTCTAACTCACTATGCCACAGATCACTACTGCATATTGCGTGTCACATGTATACCTGCTTTTTCATTCTGCCAGGTGTTCAAAGCCCTGTGATAATCCAGGAAATGCTCCCAGATAAATTGGTGATAGTCACAAGTTAACATGGGCAGCCTGTTTAATAAGCAGACACAGAACTAACTATTGTCTGACCAAACAAAACATGTAACACAGAAGCTCGTCCTCTGTTGTGTGTTAGTCTGTGGATTCACTGGAACAGATCCACAGCACAACTTCAAGTTTAACTCGGGTTTGTTCACTGCAAGGAGAACGCTGGAGCAGCCGGCCGCATCCGGCAGAGACGGGATGGCGAGTGGTGTCGCTGGGACAGGACAGGCAGGTCGGGAGCTAGCAACTGTGGAGGTTGGCTGCGGGCAAAATCGGGCAGTGTGTCGCAGATGTAAGGGGGGCAGGATTCCGGGGTCCGGCGATCGGAGCCGGAGCTGGTCAGCGGCAGGCGTGGGGCAGAATCATAGCGGAGAGTGTGCGCCGCTGCATTGTGGTCCGGCAACGTTGGCTCGGGAAAGGCTGGCAGGAAACAGATCGGGAGCCAGCAGTAGTGAAGGCTGGCCGCGGGCAGAATCTGAGCAGCTGGTGTGGGTAAGATCGGTGATCTGGTGAAAGAGTCTCCAGGCAGGCGGCCTGCGGCCTCCCTGGGCAGCTCAGGCAGAGGTCAGCTCAAGTATGCCCATCGCCTCCGAGCCTATCAGATGCACAGCACGGTCAGAAGAAGCAGAGCGGCCAGTGACATCATTCTCCTGCGCCCCCTGCCTGGGATTGCAAAGTCAAATTGAGTTTTCTACCATTTTTGCGGGGCGGATTTGAAAACAAAAAAGCATTCTCCTCTTTGTCTTTTCTTTTTAGTTCTGTCCGAAAATGTGCAACCTTAAGAAGAAAATAAAAAATACAGTTTGGATGATTAATTATTAACTTTATTTATGAGTCAAATAATGCAGCCATAACCTTGAAATGAAAAAGTATTTCTGCTAATGCATTTTAATTTTCAAATTCAACATTTGAAATTGAATTTTGGTAACTATTTGCTGGGGCATCTTTTGAAAATTTAATCTTAAATGCCCTTTTCTTTTTCATTTGAATTAAGTAACAGAATGAGCAGTCCTGAAGAAGAAAATGAAAATGCAGTTTGGCAGATATATTATTAATTTTATTTATGAGTCAAAAAATGCAGTGTTATTGTGAAAATGAAAAAGCATTTCTGTTATTGCATTTTAAATCTAGTATTGGTCCACATTCGCTTCGATAGTTTGAAGGGTGCCTTCTCCAGATTGCATGTGCCAGCTCCTTCCACAGATGTTCAATATGATTTAGATCAGGGCTCACAGAAGGCCTCTTCAGAACAGTCCAGTGTTTCGTTCTTAGCCACTCTTGAGTGTTTTTAGCTGTGCGTTTTGGTCATTATCCTATTGGAGGACTCATGACCTGCAACCAAGACCAAGTTTTCTGAAACTGGGCAGAATATTTCACTCCAGAATGCTTTGATAGTCTTAAGATTTCATTGTATCCTGCACAGATTCAAGACACCCTGTGCCAGATGCAGCAAAGCAGCCCCAGCCTCCTCCATGTTTCACAGTAGGTACAATGTTCTTTACTATGTATGCTTGTCTGTGAACACTGAGCTTATGTGACTTGCCAGAAAGCATTAGTTTTGTCTCATCTATTCAAAGGATGTTCTCCCGGAAGCTTTGTGGCTTGTCAGGGGCAGTGGTGGTGCAACAGTGAAATTTAGGGGGTTCTTATCAGAATGTTAGAGGATCAAACCCCAATGCGACCGCTGTTGGGCCCTTGAGCAAGGCCCTAAACCCTTCCTGCTCCAGGGATGCCACACCATGGCTGACCCTGCACTCTGACCCCAACTGGGATATCTGAAAACAACACTTCACAAATATTGTAAAAAATGTATTTGTGACAAAAAAAATTTCTTCTTCTTTTAATATACATTTTGGCAAATTCCAGCCTTGCTTTATTATGATTTGCTTTCAACAGTGGTGTCCTCCTCAGTCGTCTTCCATTAAGTCCAGTTTGGCTCAAACAACAACAGATGGTGCAATTTGACACTGATGTACCTTGACCTTGGAGTTCACCTCTAATCTCTTTGGAAGTTGTTCTGGGCTCTTTGGTTACCATTCCTATTATCTGTCTCTTCAATTTGTCATCAATTTTCCTCTTGCGGCCACGTCCAGGGAGGTTGGCTACAGTCCTGTGAAATACTTCCGGAATAACTTCTGAATAATATGTGCAAATGGAGTCACAGGAACATCAAGCTGCTTGGAGATGGTCTTATAGCCTTTACAATAATAACAATAATTATTATTATTAATTATTATTATTAATCCAATGAAGTTTATAGTGTCTAAAGTTTCCATAATGTTTAAATCTTTCTGTGATCAGACACGTCTTGTCAAAAACATACCTGACATGTTTCGACGGTAACTTCCGTCTTCATCAGAGGTGTCACTAGGTGGTGTGTGACGTACTTAAAACCAGCTGATGTTCTTTGGGGCGGTGCCACCTGTCAAATTTTGACAGGTCGGCACCGCCCCCCGCTGTCCACTCGCCGCTGGAGGATATCGCTCCATGTGTGTGAAAGTAGGAAGGCCCCCTCGTCCCGGTTCATGACCGTTTCGGCTCATTTTCTAATCTCCACTGCCTCCATTATCCATCGTTGATGTTTATTTGCTTCTGTGCGGATGACTTTGGCCTTCTCCCAATCCATAATATGGTTCTCACGTTTGCAATGGTCCGTGATTCCAGATTTCATTTGTTCTTGTAGTGACTGTTCTTTTACTGATCGTGTTTGTCTTTTCACCGTTTCCTTTTCACATTCTTTCTGATGTTCTGTTTTTCGTGTGATGAAAGGACGTCCTGTCTCCCCAATGTATGTTTTGCTGCAAGAAAGGCATGGAATCTCATAATATATTTATATAATATTATTATTATTATTATTATTATTATTATTATTATTATTATTATTATTTATTTCAGCAGTGGGCTTCCTTTTGGTGGCCCAAGCTTTCCCATCAGAATGATGATTGAAAAATTCCCAAATATGCAGGAGGGATGATCAAATGTCTTCTTCCTTGCAACAGGGACATAATTACAGATGACCTAGCTCTATTTAATACATCCTGACATAGAGCTCATTGCTCTGATTTGATGTATCATGCAGTTTCCCCATCCATAGCAGTCCAATTACTGCCTTCTCTCAGCCTTTTCAGCCACACAGTCTCATTCAGTTTGGAGGATGTGCCAATATTTCAACTTACACTTAGCAAATCATAAATAAATTATATATGATCCTCGGGATTGCTAAAATAAATTCTTTTGCATTCTACAATCCAGCTGGATTACTGGATTAATTATTTCCAGCCCTTTCAATGAGTAGGAAGGAGAAAAGACAGTTTCCCCCGATTTTGACGTAACCCCAGCTATAATCTCTTGATAAGTTTATATGTTATACAACTCGGCATAATTTAACTTCTCAAATTTTTTTTTTTTTTGGAGCCTTCATGCAGTAGCAGTCGTGCGTCAAGTGGCGGAGTAGAAATGCAGTAATATAGCCACACACACACACACACACACACACACACACACACACACACACACACACACACATACAAAATCCAGATGAGAAGTCATTTCCTAACAGTACCCTTTCATAGTAGTGGTTGGGACCTTGCTTCACTGTGTGTGTTACAATGCACAAGTCACTTTTGTGAACGGTCAAAAGAGCAAATAAATGATAGGAGTGACACGAAGACTGCAGTAACCTTTTCAGCTGGAGTTACTTGTTATCAATAACAAATGTTATTGACACTGACATTTGCTTCAGTGAAAAAAAGAAAAGTGTCAGTTGGGGATCTACCTACCATGCATAAATATGCTTCAGATTCACTGGTTGAGTAGTGTTTAGCTCCCTTTTCTCTAAGAATCAGAATAAGGTCGCTTGACATAAAGAGCAGCATCCAATACCTCACACAGAGTGATTCTGAAAAGGACTGAGGTGTCTCTCTTCCCCCCTGGATTCTTACTGTATTTGAGATCTCATCTTGCAATGTATTCCATGGTGTTTGGACATCTCTCATGTTAACACATGAGAGATGTCATCACAACCAACATAATATATTGGAGTCTGATCCAAGTTTTACCCACCCCTCTGAAACTGGACTCAGTGTAATGACCACAAGAGAAGTAGCAGGGTCTAATGCAGGGTACCCCTGACACTCCAAGAGAACAGTCAACACAAGAAGATGAAAACAGGTTCTCTCTGAACAATTAATTCAATAAATAAAAAAAGAAAATAAAGTCGCATTAAAAGAATTAAAAGCGATTTCTTGCACATTAACAATGTCATTTTTTCTTGTGGACTGAATATTAGTTAATGTCCTCAGTATCCTAAAGGGATTTAAACTCCAAAGCAGTCCAGATTACATGCCTAATTCACTGTATTATGCACAATGGATCCCATGAAACCTTCATGGGTATCTACAGTTAGGTCAATAAGTATTTGGACATTGACACAGTTTTCAGCATTCCAGCTCTGTACAACACCACAATGGATTTGAAATGAAACAATCAAGATGTGCTTTAAGTGCAGACTTTGAGCTGTAATTTGAGGGCATTTACATCCAAATCAGATGAACGGTGTAGGAATTACAATATATTTTATATGTGCCTCCACCTTTTTAAGGGACCAAAAGTATTTGGACAAACTAACATAATCATAAATCAAATTGTCACTTTTTAATATTTTGTTGCAAATCCTTTGCAGTCAATGACAGCCTGTAGTCTGGAACTCATGGACATCACCAGACGCTGGGTTTCGTCCCTGGTGATGCTCTGCCAGGCCTCTGCTGCAGCTGTCTTCAGTTCCTGCTTGTTCTTTGGGCATTTTCCCTTCAGTTTTGTCTTCAGCAAGTGAAATGCATGCTCAATTGGATTCAGGTCAGGTGATTGACTTGGCCATTGCAGAACATTCCACTTCTTTGCCTTTAAAAACTCTTTGGTTGCTTTTGCAGTATGCTTCGGGTCATTGTCCATCTGCATTGTGAAGCGCCGTCCAATGAGTTTTGAAGCATTTGGTTGAATACGAGCAGATAATATTGCCCGAAACACTTCAGAATTCATTCTGCTGCTCTTGTCAGCAGTCACATCATCAATAAATATAAGAGATCCAGTTCCACTGGCAGCCATACATGCCCACGCCATGACACTACCACCACCATGCTTCACTGATGAGGTGGTATGCTTTGGATCTTGAGCAGTTCCTTCCCTTCTCCATACTCTTCTCTTTCCATCATTCTGGTACAAGTTGATTTTTGTCTCATCTGTCCATAAGATGTTGTTCCAGAACTGCACAGGATCTTTTAGATGTTTCTTGGCAAACTCTAATCTGGCCTTCCTGTTTTTGAGGCTCACCAATGGTTTACACCTTGTGGTGAAACCTCTGTATTTCCTCTGGTGAAGTCTTCTCTTAATTGTTGACTTGGACACAGATACACCTACCTCCTGGAGAGTTTTCTTGATGTGGCCAACTGTTGTGAAGGGGTTTTTCTTAATGAGGGAAAGGATTCGTCTGTCATCCACTACACTTGTTTTCCGTGGTCTTCCAGGTCTTTTGGCGTTGCTGAGCTCACCAGTGCGTTCTCTCTTTTTAAGAATGGACCAAACAGTTGATTTGGCCACACCTAATGTTTTTGTTATCTCTCTGATGGGTTTATTTTGATTTTTCAGCCTAATGATGGCTTGCTTCACTGATAGTGACAGCTCTTTGGACTTCATATTGAGAGATGACCTCACCAGATTCCAAATGAATATACCACACTTGAAATGAACTGCAGGCCTTTTATCTGCTCCTTGTAAATGAAATAATGAGGGAATAACACACACCTGGCCATGGAACAGCTGAGTAGCCAATTGTCCAAATACTTTTGGTCCCTTAAAAAGGTGGAGGCACATATAAAATGTGGTGTAATTCCTACACCGTTCATCTGATTTGGATGTAAATGCCCTCAAATTAAAGCTCAAAGTCTGCACTTAAAGCACATCTTGATTGTTTCATTTCAAATCCATTGTGGTGTTTTACAGAGCTGGAATGCTGAAAATTGTGTCAGTGTCCAAATACTTATGGACCTAACTGTATGTTAGATGCCACAAAATGACTAGGCTATGCTCACCATAACACTTTGTGAATATTTGTTTCCATTTCCCCATGTCTGTGTAATTGAGAGGACAGTAAAATTCTGCTAAATCTTAAACTAGGACATGGTTTGTCCATCCATCTATCCATCCATTATCGATACACTGCTTAATCCGTAGGGTTGCGGGGAGCTGGACCCTATTCCAGCCAACTCAGGCAAAGGCAGGGGACACCCTGGAGGGGTTGCCAGCCTATCACAGGGCTACATATAGAGACAGACAACCAAGCACACTTACATTCACAGCTACAGTCAATTTGGAATAATCAATTAACCTCAGCATGTTTTTGGACTTTTATCATTATGCTGTTTTGTATTACAGATATATTACTATATGTATGTAACTTTGATTGGATCTGCTTAATGAGGAAGACATTTCTTTTTGGACCTGTCATCCCTGTTAGCATGACAGCAGTTTTTGTCTATGTGTCTCCCAGATTTTTTAAAAAACAAACGAACAAACACACAAACAAACAAAACAACTTAGGGAACAGTCCTGGTCATAGTTAAAAGAAAAGTAAACATTTTTCTTCAGGTATCTGACTGATGACTAAAGTAAACTTGTGTGTGCTTTCTGATGAACAAACTATTACTAATGGAGGCATTGTTATTACAAGTTATTGAAAATGCAACACTATTTGACATTTCTGGACTGCAATTTCTTGACACCTATCAACTGATGAATATACATGGTACTGATATATGAAATAGAATAAACTTGAATAGAATAGAAATCCTTTATTGTCTATGCATAGTGTGTAATGAAACTAAGCAGCAATCCTGTCAATGCATTCACACAATCAGAAAATTTTCAATATGAAATTAAATTAAATAAAATATGAAATATAACATTGAGTAGAAAAAAGTAGGATGTGCAAGAGCATTGATTGAAACAGTGGTTTAGCTAATTATTTCAAAGAAAGCTTATTTGGCAAATTAGGAATTATAAAAACAGTAGTGTAACTAATGTTGCACATCTGGATCTTGAACACATTGGTGAACAGGTACAAAAATGTATGGATCAAGTTGTGCAAAAATTACATCCAAGGTGTTGATGCTGTATATATGTAAAACATCTTTAAATGTCAAAGTGAGACAAAATTGCAGTAGTCACCACTTGATCTTGTTTTTTATGTCTGATTTTATTGGGTTTTATTATATGTATTTGGTTGCGGTGCATATTTTTAATATGGTTTTACGTGCGTGTTTTTTAATATGGTTTTGTGTGCATGTTTTTAGTGTGGTTTTGTATTTTTATTTTTTACATTGGGACTGAGTGCTTTGAACCTTGACTGATCAAGTGATGAACTAATTCAGAGCACCTGCAGTGACTGTGGGACACACCCTCCTCGACTCCAGATTGGTGGATTGGACTGGGTTCTTTGTTTGAAATTGGGCATTGGCAGGTGAACGGAGAGAGAAAGGAACGGGGAAGGAGACTGGACGGGACACAAGGAGCAGCGAACGTGAGGGCGCAGACGGACCAGTCGACAGGGCAGCTGGGGCGAGGAAGCAGGCAGGACACGGCGTAACGAGTCGGGCGCAGAGGACAGACTTGATGCAACGCGCACTACCAAGATAAGTAAAGGAACGTGAGCCGAGCTACTGCTCTGAGTGTATGTGTGCTGCTAAGTTGTTAGCCACTTGACAGAGGACGTTATTTCCTCCCTCCAGCGCCCCTATCGGGGAGATCGCAGAAGGAAGCGCAGCTGAGACGGAGAAGCGGGCAGGCTGCAGCGGGAGGAGCCAGACGCAGAGGACGGGCTTCCAACAAGCACGGATGATTTAAATCAAGCGCCACAGTCGGAAGGATCCCAGAGGGAAGCGGCGTGATTGAAACAGGAAGGAACGTCGGCCGTGGGACTCCTCTCCCCCCTTCGTGTCTCACCGAACTTGAGTATCCCCTTCCCCTAAGTATTTATTGGCCTCTTCCGTCAAGAACATTTTAACGGACATTTTAAGAACTTTTAGGCATTTTTATGTACTTTTACTTACTAGTTTCATTTTTAAGCAACTCTATTACTCTGTTTATATTCTGCAAATAAACTGTCTGAACAGTGACTGGTGCATTTGTGTATTTTTTTAACAGTGGAGACTCAAGCTGGTATATTCTAAAAAAAAAAGAACCTCACACTTGTGTGACATAAACATGTAGTTTTGGTAGATAAATATAAAGTGCATAAGATATTAGTTAAGTTGCTAGTGGGTACTCAGGTCCAGATAGTTAATGTGTGTTTGACAGAGTTCAGTTCTCTAATGGCTCCTGGTTAGAAGCTGTTATTGAAGTTTGTTTATTTGTGATTTGGTGAACCTGAAGGATAAACCTGTGGGCAGTGGGTTGAACAGATGGAGTCCAGGATGGGATTGGTCATTAAGAATGTTTGTTGTTCTACAGAGACAACGAGAGCTGAATAACTTCTTCGTAGAAGGCAGTGAGCAATCGATGATCTTCTGGGCGGTGTTGATGATTTTCTGGAGGGCTCTCCTGTTCACTGCTGTCAAAGTAGCAGCCGTAAAAGGACACTGTCAGCTTTTTCTGCGGGTTGATTTTCTGAGGATCATCAGAAGGGGTAGTCACTCCTGTGCCTTCTTCACTGCTGCTGTGGTGTTGGTAGTCCAGGAGAAATCTTTATCAATCTCTGTACCTGGGAACCTGAAGACGGGAACTCTTTCCATACAGTCCCTGTTGATGGTTAGCGAAACAGAGTCTGATACGTTTCTTCAAAAGTCAATGATGAGTTCTTTTTTCATTTTTGTTATTTTTTGTGGAGTTTTTTTTTTTTTTTAAATTTTACTGAGCAAAATAAAGTTTTCAAGTACAAAATAAAATTAAGGAAGAAAAAAATGCTCAAAAGGAGTAGGTAGAAGTTCCAAGAACTTATAAAAACCTACTCCTACATTACATCTGAACCAAGTTACTATTACTCATTTCTATCAATACATAAAATAGTTACAAGGAAGGCATACAGACACCAGCCAGAATTGTCTCATTCGACAGGATACAAGTATCCCTCAACAATCAACTCAAAGTGAAAATATATGATAGATAGCAATACACAAGATGACATGTATACACAAAGTACCCATCGTTAATGATCGTGCAATACAAATAATAATAAGAATGATGTGGTACCGCTTATTCATTGTTTATGATCGTACAATATAAAAATGAACAGGGAATAATGAAACAGCGCCACTCATTCTCGTTTATAATCCTACAAAACTAAATATTAATAAGTAAGAATGATGTGGAAGCACTCATTCCTCGTTTATGATCGTACAATACAAATATTAATAAGTAAGAATGCTGTGGAAATGTTAGATATACACAAACACACAATGTGTGCGTAAGTCTATTCATGAACACTCAGCATATTTTTGAAAAATCATGTTTTTATACAGTCTTTTAAAGGGTCCCAGAGTTGTACTCCTTTTAATCTCTGAATCTAACTCATTCCACACTGTTATTCCCATTTGGGAAATACACATACTTTTAAGAGTAGTACGAACACCTTGTTTTATCATGACAAATTCTCCTCTCAAGTTATAACGCCCTTCTCTAATATTGAACAATTCTTGAATATTGCCATGGAGGGCATTATGACTTGCTCTATACACCATGACCAATGTTTTTAGATCAATCACATCTTCTAATTTTAATATTCAAGATGTTAAGAACAGCTCGTTTGTGTGATCTCTAAATCCCACATTGTGAACTACTCGCAAGGCTTTCTTTTGAAGTTTAAAGAGTGGATCTAGGTTACTTTTATAGGTGTTACCCCAAATCTCTATACAATAGCTAAAATAAGGAAAGATTAATGCACAGTAGATGATATATAATGCTCTGTAATTCAACAGATATCTTGCTCTGGACATGACTGCTATACTCTTTGCTATCTTTGATTGTATAGCAGCTATTTGAGGATTGTATTGAGTATTTGAGTTCAGGACCAGATTATTCTTTGAACATCAACCCATTAGTCTTTGGACTTCATCTCTGTAGGAGGACTCTCCTCCTCCTGAGATAAGTCCAACCACAGTCGTGTCATTGGTGAACTTAATGATGGTGTTACAGTTATGGATGGGGGCATAGTCACATGTGTACAGTGAGTAGAGGATGGGGTTCAATACACAGCCATGCAGGGAGTCAGCACTGAGTGTGATAATAGAGAACAGGTGGTTTCCTTTTCTGACCACTGGCTGGATCAAGGACTTAACCAACCGGTTAAGTGGAGGTGGGCTGTGAAAGTAATAGGTATCTCAGTTTAGTGACCAGTCTGCTAGGAATGACAGTGTTGAAGGCACAGCCAAAGTCTATGAAAAACCTTCTTAGATAGCTCCCCTGGTTTTCAAGGTGGGTCAGTGCAGTGTGAAGAGCAGTGGTGATGGCATCCTCTGTTGACCTTTTGGCTCTCTAAGCAAACCGGTTAAGGGTAGCTGGGAGGCTGGCTTTGATGTGCTGTAGAACCAGCCACGAAAAGCATTTCATGACCAGTGTGAGGGCTACTGGATGGTAGTTGTTCAACCTGCTGATGACTGACTTTTTTGGCAAAGGGATAACTTCCAAACAGGGTGGGATGATGGATGTGGACAGATGCAGGCTGAAGATTTTTGTAAGGTCTGTCGAGAGCTGATCTGCACATTCTTTCAGTACCCTTCTTGTCACACCATCAAGACCAGCAGCTTTCCTCAGATTCACTGCTCTGATCTCCGCCTCACCTTATGCTTGTGCACAGTGAGGCTGTTAAGTTCCTCTACCAGTGAGGCATCAATTTCAGCAGTCACTAGGTTGCTGGCCTTGTAGTTGGTGATGTGCTGGAAGTCCTGCCACACCCAGCGGGGGCCGTTGTTGTTGAAGTGTACCTCAATCTTCCTCCTGTAGACTGCTTTAGCCTTCCGGATTATTCCCTTCACATTAGCTTTAGCAGCACTGTTGAGCCCTGTTACTGACCTGAAGGCAGTGTTATGGTCTTTGAGAAGAGATTTTGACTTTGTTATCAAAGGTGTAGCGTACAAAGGAGCAGAACATAATCCAGAGACGGTTTCTCAGAGCTGTAAATTGGGTAATAAACCATTTTAGGAGACGGCTAACCCAAATCACCCCCTTTTTGGAGACGACAGGATGTCCCCCTCCTGCACCAGAATCTGATAAGGGTCATAAAAGTGCCAAAAGGTGACGAAAACCACACCTCAGGAGAAGAGAGATTACATTCCTCCTAACACAAGGAACTCTTTGATGATTTGAACTAAACACTTCTAAATAATAAAATCAAAGAATTCAAGTCTCTGGAGTGGTGATCCCAACATCTGGACTCTGTGATACCAGGTTTCCAATTTGCTTTTATCAGCATTTTTACTTAACAGGCTATTTCAGAAGCTCTTTAGAGAGTTTTTCTTTACACAGCTCAACTTTCAACAAGGGTTCTTAATATTTTTGTGAGCTGTGTTTTTCCATGATTAACTTGAAGTTAGACTTCTTAAGTTAACTTTAATAACGCAACAGCACAGACATTTTCTTTTAACTATGAGCTTCGACTCTTAGTGTTTGTACTTTGGTACATTTTTACAACACAACTACACCAAAGTGCCACCTTGTCTCTGCGTTCCTGATCCGACTCATCCAGCAGACCATCACAGCTGGACATCCTGCAGCAGCCTTCCTCTCCCTCCATCAAGGGCTACGCAAGTATCATTTTCCTTCTGCTAAACGGGTGAATTTATAAATTACGATTGGCTTCCAATTCCAAAGTGATTCTAAATTCATCACCTTTCTATCAGCTGCTTCCGGTGACGATCACAGTTAATTAGCTTATCTGCATTCATTCATTCATTCACTGTCTGTTGTTACGTCGTTGTTTCTTGTTTGTTTGTAGTGTTAGTTAATAAATGTTTGTGTATAATTATCATCGGTTTTGCCATGTATTTCTTTGTTTGGGAACTGGAGGTCAATGAAATCAGAATTTACGACTTTCAGCTAAGAGACTGATCAACTTCATTCAATTAAAGTCTCTTTGAGACTTAATCTAGAATGATAATTTTCTCAGTAGTCTGAGATGGTGCCCCTTCATTAACGAGTGCAAATTTTCATTGTAAAGTGTAGTTACGCAACGCTACAAATTTTGGTGCGGCCGTACACTACAAAGGCATCTGATTAGGGTAGATGTGTTTGTTAACAGTGACATTGTCAGCACAGTTCTGTATGTAGTAGAGCACAGTTGATGTTTTCAAAGCAGTCCTGCAGCTGCGACGCTCCTTCAGGCCATGTTTTTATACTTCTTATGGTGGGTTGAGCTTTTCTTCAGAGTCGGGTGTGTGCTGGGGTTAGAAGTATGGACAAATGATCTGACTGGCCTAAGTGCGAAAGTGGTGTTGATTTAAAGCCTTTCTTAACATTAAAATAAGTTTTATCCAGTGTGTTTTCCCCTCTAGTGAAACAACTTATGTGTTGCTCAAATTTGGGGATGAGTGGGTGGAGCCAAGTCTCCATTACAAGCAGAATGCAATAGTCCTGTGTGACTTTGTTGATGGAGATTTGTAGTATTAGTTTGTCCTTTTGTTCGTGATGGACCGACAACATCACCTCTGTCTCCTGTGCTGCCTCTGTCTCTGATGCCTGCTGGAGCCGATAACAATCCATGGAGAGCCTATTGATCTGGATATGTCTTTTGTTATAATAACAGTAACAATTAAAACAATTTTGCCTTTATCGATCACCTTGAAATTCAAATCTGCATTTAGCCGATCCCCCACACACACACTGGGTATTAGGTTATCAGTTATTTTCCTCCCAGCTTTTCAGTCATACGGTATGCAACCATCGTGTTTCTGATATTACCAGATTCAAGACAATCTTCCCGACACAATTGTGAAAAATTATCTTCACTGCCAGCAAAACACCGCACTTTCATAATATGAAATATAATTTTTCCCTTTTTAAAAAGGATACTACAAAAAAAGCACAAATCAAATAATGGAAGGTCTGGAAAGACGAGAGTGGTCCAAAACACACACACACACACACACACACACACACACACACACACACACACACACACACACACACACAAGATACAGCATGTATGGCTGATTTTGTAATTACCAACACAAAAGTTTCAAAGTAAAAGTTGCTGAAATCAGCATAAAGATAGCTAAGAGCTTAAAGTGTTAAATCTCTTTTAATAAAAATATACTGGGATCTTGTTTAATCCTGTGTCCTTACCTGGAATTTGATCCTAGCTAACCTCATGTCTTCAGCCAACTCAATCAGTATTTGATCTTCACTCTCTCTAACCTCCCCCTCAGCGCAGTCCACTTTACTGGCTTCATCAAACAGTACTCTCCCCCCTAATCCATTGTTGAGCCATCCCATAGATACACACTCAGCCAGCTCCAAGTATGCCTTAACTCCACTCTCCTCAAGCCCTCCATGCCCAACTCCACCATTTAAATAAACCAGTTTAACCAATTGGCCACGTGGGCCCGCGACTTTAGAGCCACTTTGGACTTACAGTGCTATAAAAAAGTATTTTAAATCTTTTTTTGTATATTTCTCATACTTAAATATTCTAGATCATCAAACTGATATTTATATTTATTTAATATTAGATAGAAATAACCCACAAAACACAAAATGCAGTTTTTAAGTAAGTAAAGATTTACTGAATTTAGTCATTTGGTAGACTCTTAGCTAAGAGGACAATTACTTTTTCACATAAGGGCAAGATGGGCTGGACTGCATTTTTCCTTCAATAAATAAAAGCCCATCCATCCATCCATCCATTATCTTCCGCTTATCCGGGGCCGGGTCGCGGAGGCAACAGTCTAAGCAAAGAGGCCCAGACTTCCCTCGCCCCAGACACCTCCTCCAGTTCTTCCAGTGGGACCCCGAGGCGTTCCCAGGCCAGCCGAGAGACATAATCCCTCCAGCATGTCCTAGGTCTACCCCGAGGCCTCCTCCCCGTGGGACATGCACGGAACACCTCCCCAGGGAGGCGTCCCAAAGGCATCCGGAACAGATGTCCAAGCCACCTCAACTGACCCCTCTCGATGTGGAGAAGTAGCGGCTCTATTCCGAGCTCCTCCCTGGTGACCGAGCTCCTCACCCGATCTCGCAGGGTGCGCCCAGCCCCCCTATGGAGGAAACTTATTTCAGCCGCTTGTATCCGGGATCTCGTTCTTACGGTCATGACCCAAAGCTCATGACCATAGGTGAGAGTCGGAACGTAGATTGACCGGTAAATACAGAGCCTCGCCTTTTGGCTTAGCTCCTTCTTTACCACGATGGACCGGTACAGCGACCGCATGACTGCGGACGCTGCGCCGATCCGCCTGTCAATCTCGTGCTCCATCCTCCCCTCACTCGTGAACAAGACCCCAAGATACTTAAACTCCTCCACTTGGGGTAGGATCTCTCCACCGACCCGGAGAGGGCAAACCACCTTTTTCCGGTCGAGAACCATGACCTCGGATTTGGAGTTGCTAATCCTCATCCCAGTCGTTCGCACTCGCCTGCAAACCGCCCCAGTGCACGCTGGAGGTCCAGGTTCGATGAAGCCAACAGGACCACATCATCCGCAAAAAGCAGAGACGAGATCCCGCGGTCCCCAAACCGGACCCCCTCTGGCCCCTGGCTGCACCTAGAAATTCTGTCCATAAAAGTTATGAACAGAACCGGTGACAAAGGGCAGCCCTGCCGGAGTCCAACGCGCACCGGGAACAGGTCTGACTTACTGCTGGAAATACGAACCAGACTCCTGCTCCGGTCGTACAGGGACCGAACTGCCCTTAGCAAAGGGCCCCGAACCCCATACTCCCGGAGCACCCCCCACAGGACGCCACGAGGGACACGGTCGAATGCCTTCTCCAAATCCACAAAACACATGTGGACTGGTTGGGCAAACTCCCATGAACCCTCGAGCACCCGATGGAGAGTGTAGAGTTGGTCCAGCGTTCCACGACCGGGACAAAAACCGCATTGTTCCTCCTGGATCCGAGGTTCGACTATCGGCCGGATCCTCCTCTCCAGTACCCTGGAATAGACTTTCCCGGGGAGGCTGAGGAGTGTGATCCCCCTGTAGTTGGAGCACACCCTCCGGTCCCCCTTCTTGAATAAATAAAAGCATCGTCTAAAAACTGCATTTTTTGTTTGATGATCTGAAACATTTACATGGGACCTCCTGTGAACTCTCTCCCATTGCCAAGTTATGGTAGACCACATGACTCAGTTAAATAATCAACCTGCCATGTTTACCTCTCAACTCTCTCGTCACAACCCAAATGACCTGTTTCTCTTACTCCAATACTGGTACTGCCTCCGCCTGTTCTTCAGCCCTTGAAATCCTACATTGCAGGCCCCTTAGTAGTTTCTGGGGACCTATGAAAGTGTCAAGGATTCCTACTTGATTCCCACTTTGTTGCCCAAAAGACTCATTCCAACCCTGCACTCAAAAAATGTACTTGTTGGATGAACTTTAAAAAAATCATGGAAAGAATTTTCACATGATTATATTTCTTACATTAAACATTAAACATTTCGTTTGGTCCAACTTAAGGTACTTACACTGGTTTAACTTCATTTACTTAGGTCCATTCAACTTGTTCGCAAGGGTTGGATACAACTTAATTTACCCGGGTTGGGTTAATGCAGTTTAATATGTAATAAAACAACTACTGTGAGTTAAGTTGTTCCAACTTCAGTTTATCGAGTTGTCCCAACAAAATTGCTTATTGTTTAAAGAAAGACATTTAATCATGTGGAAATTCTTTCCATGATATAATTAAGGCAATTCTAAGTAATACATTTGAGTTTACACCCAAAAAGGATATTTCCACAATGTATACAGTCTACTTGATCTCAATTGTGTAAACATAGCACAAGACAAAGAGATGTTATCATAAACTGTATTTAAACTGTAAAGGCAGTACAGTTGCTCATTGTTAACAAAAAACTGAAAACAAGTCTTACTTGCATGTACAAACTGCTAGTACTCCAAACTGCTACAAACTGACTTTAAAACAATATTTTAAACTCGCAAACAGCAAATGAAATATCACTTCTGAAACAATAATGACAACAAAAATTCAGCACTGTTCCCTCTAAATCAGTGGTCCTCAACTGGTGGATCGAAAAGTGTGGTTGAAAAAAAATAAAAAATTTCAGTCCTTGAAATGTAACAGGTTCACATTGTTTTTCATGTTTTTATTTGATTTACAAACATTGATGATAAGAAAGATGTCCTTTAATTTTGGTATTTTTTGTTCATATTTGTTTATTTTAACAATTAATTTAATTTTTATATTATTATTTTTAATTTCATTTTTATTACTGTCTTACATTCATTTTAATTTGAAATTTAATTTTGATCAGTTTAGGTCATTTGTGTTCATAGTTTTCTTTTTACCACACACTGAATATTATTTTTTTTTTAAAAATTAACAAAACTGACCAAAATAAATCTTAAAAACTGACAAAAAATCTAAACTGAACAAAGTTAATTTAAAAATGACCAAAAAAAAAATGACAAAAAACTTGCTAAAAGAGTAAGAGTAAGAGGAAAATGTGGCCCCCAAGGTGAGACCAGTTGAGAACCACTTTGTGTTTTAAATCACCATTAGGATGGATCTTAGTACTTGGTACAGACGAAAAGCATTACAAAGGTCTTTGCTGATCTAAAGATGCTGTTGGGAAATGGGGTAATGTACTATATGTATTCTCAACACCCTTATAGAACTCAACATCAGATAATGGGAACTGTCATTCAAAATGTCAGGAACAAGATTTAGTAAGTGTTGACAAAAGCTAACTTTGCTAGTGAGCTTGGAACACCTTTACAAAAAAAAAGGAAAACAAAAGGGTTTTCCCTCAGGTGAGCAAAAATTCTCAACGCGAAAGAACTATTGTAAGGGCCTGAATTGCTACCCCTGTTTTTCCTACCATTAATGCAAATCCGTAATGTTAGAAATCTGGAGCATGTTTTTATCGTACCAGTAATACCAAACAACAGATGTTGGCAAAAATAGTGACAGAGACTACAACCATTGTGAAATGAAGTGATTAGACATCTTAATTAGCTGTCGTCTTTGGCCCTGGCCTTCTCTGCATGATGGAAAGTTGTGCTCCAAAGATCAATAGGGAGTAAAACAACAGCCACCCACCAGCCTTCTCTTAATCAACAATTGTTGTGTTTGGAAGTTGAAAAACAGAGTGAAAGCGATGGTGGACAGGTTGTTTGACTAGAAGACATTGTGTACCGTGTCTATTGGTATCTGTTCAGCTCATTATTCATCCAGTCATTAAGGGTTAAACTTTTTGCCTTTTACATAAACTATTGTTCAACTCAATACTTTTGACCTCTACTGATTTTTCTGGACAACAGGGAAATAATCACTGCAGCCTATAAGCTTCTGCAAACACTGATATACAGTTTTAGCCTAGCCTTTAACTGGCCAAATCCCAAACAAATTTACATGAAAAAGTCTAAAGTCCGAGCAGTGCTAAGTAAACAATGTACACTACAAAATATTATTCAGGGAATGTGTGTTTAAGATTCATTGGAACTGTGTGACCCTTGTTTTGGGAAAGAATCCTCATTGACATGAACTAAATGGAATCTAATAATGATGCTTAAAGCAGGATAGTGTGGCTCCTTTAATCCCAGTGTCATGGTCTTTGTAGTGAAATGTTGTGATAAATGGTGTGAAATGCAGCAAGTATACTGGGGGGTTCTTCATCTGAGACTATAACAAGATCATTGGTGATTTTCAACAAATTCTGACTGAAACACTTCAAGCAAACAATTTCTGTGCAATTGGTGATATATTAAATTTGCAACAGTTTAAGGATTTTAGAAATAAGAGGAGAATAGATATAAGTCTATGCTTGACTAAAACAACTGAATCAACAGTAGGTCTTTCTTAGTAGAGGTTTAATTACAGCAGCCTTTGTAAGTGGCCACTGGAGCACATTTTATGTTTTATTCATGTCCCGGGGTTAGTCATGCACTGGAAACTGTATAATTAAGTAAAGTGACGTCAGATGGGTTGCTACAGTGAAACTCATGCTGCATTGGAGTCATCTTTGTCAGGTGCCATCATCTACCAGTGGCTTAAGCAGGCTACAGCGGCAGTGAGAGACCTTTGGTAGCCGAGGGGTAAAGTCACCTATAAAGACACCGAACTGTTTAAGTGAATATAGAACATTCAAAGCTACTTGCTCTCCTTCTCAATTATACAAGACAATGGGCATGTAAAGAATTTAGATTTTGTCATAACCTAACAATTTTAAATGTTTGTGAACATGTGGTAATTGTCTGCATAAATGTCTGAACTGAAATTGCTGGTTAAAAAGTAAAGGTGCACCTTAAGTTAAAGCAATGATCCTTTAAATATCAGAATTGATATTTAATAAGGAAATCTTCCCGATATTGAATTCTACATAGTTCTAGTTTTCTGTGGCAATGTCTATTAACTTTGATTTGTCTACAAGGTGTAAATGTCTGATATGAGCGTTGGATTAAAGTGTCAAAATAAGTTGAAAGCCACACCTTATTTAGGTTCAGACAAAACACTTCAAGGCTATTATTGCACTACAGTCAAAATAAAGAACCCCACTGAAGTTCAACCCATAAGGTCCAGCTCTCACGAGCAAACCTGAACAGAAAAGGGCCAAGAGTTGAAAAACCAGGAAGAAAAGAAAAGGAAGAAGGCATATGAGGCATGGGGACTGGTGGCTAAAGAAATAAGAGCCAAACTAAAGACCTCATGCTCACCTGAGGAGCTTGAGGAAATTAAAAGAAATATTAAATCCAAACATGACAAAGTGTGCCAACATTATGAGCCAATCCGACACAACCATACAAGTTCTCCAGAAGTTGTAAAGAAAATGGATGAATGCAGCATCTTATCTGAGATTTGTGATCTTGTTCATAAGCGAATGGAGAATATTGATAAAAGTTTTAATGGTCGCCTTGAAAAAGAGAGGGTAAGGTTTCAATTAGATAAAAGGGAATTTGGGAGGGCCAACACAGAAACAGTGGTTTCACAGCCTCTTAAGGGATCTGATGACCAAGTAAGCGCCATCTCTGGGTCCTCCAGTAAACGAGCAGACGCCAATGTTACGAATAGCCAGGAACTCAAGCGCAGGACAACAGGACACGACACAGATGGTTTCAAAATAAAGGTTTTTAATAAACAAAGAACTATATACAAGGGTCAAACCCACATACGGTAACGCCAAGCTAGGAATGCTAATAAGGCTACAACAAAACAGAATGTGCTCCGAAGGAGAGCAGCAATAACTAGAAGCATTAACAAAAGCAGAGCGAACTAAAGATGAACTAACTAGAGCAATGCAGGCACAGATCAAAATCTGGACGGAACTCATTAACAGGGAGCTAACAAAGTACATGCAAACACGAACCAGCTAACAAGCAAACTCGGACTAGTAATATTACTAAATGCATAACTTAACTGCGGAACAGCAGAGAGTGGGGGCTGGGGTGGCTAGGCAGGTGGAGCATGGCATGTGGCGACGTGGCAGGCCGATGGTGGTTTGGCAGGTGAACGCTGACAGAGGGTGACGAGCTGGAGTCGGAGGTCAAGGGGGATATCCTTCCTAGGTGGGGGGGTGGAATCTGAGGAGGTGTCGCCAGAGGGTTGGGGGGTAGTGAGATCCTGGATGGTCCTGGTCGGGTTCTTCAGAGGGAAGGAGGGTTCGGGACACACCAAGGCAGACTGATGGACAAGCTGACGAAAGAAGAGAAGGCCATTAGTCGAGACATAAAGGTGAGAGGGCCAGACTTGCTGAGGCAGACACTGACTGTTCAACTCAACGGTCTGACGAAGACTGAAGGCTCAGAGCGAGTTAAATGTGGCAAGGGGAGAAAGGGAGGGGGGCGCTCGAGGTAAACTAGGGTGCTACAGCTACTGAGTGTAGACACCGGCCAGACAACGCCACAGTGCCAAAAACTCCAACTTCATGGAGCTGTAGTTGTGCATATTGTGCTCAGTGGGCCGCAGGCCTCTGCTGGCATATACAATTGGCCGTATCTTACCACTCTGCTCCTGTGACAGCACAGCTCCCAAGCCACCATGACTTGCGTCAACCTCAAGAATGAAAGGGAGGGAGAAGTCTGCATAAGCCAACACAGGTGCGGTGGTAAGTCTGATCTTAAGTGCCTCAAAGCTCTGCTGACATTCATTGGACCACTTTTCAGCAACTGCATGTTGTGACCTCCTCCCAGACTTGGTGCCTCCCAACTCTGCCACCAGCCTGTGAAGAGGGGCAGCCAACTTAGCAAAACCTTCCACAAACCTGCAGTAGTAACAGGCAAAGCTGAGGAACGACCGCAGTTCAGAGATGGTAGTTGGAGGCTGCCAGTTGGCCACCACCTCCACCTTCCTGGGGTCTGTAGCAACACCTTGGTCTGAGATAACATGGCCCAAATAATGCACCTCCCGCTGGAAAAAGGCACACTTTGTGAGCTTTGCTTTGAGGCCCTCCTGTTGCAGCCGCCTGAGCACCAGCTCCAATCATTCCAAGTGTTGAGCAACGGTGGAAGAGAAAACCACGATGTCATCAAGGTACAATAGCAAGGACTGGCATTGCTGATCAACAAAAAGTCGTTGCATCAACCTCTGAAAGGTGCTCGGGGCATTGCAGAGCCCAAAAGGCATGCGATTCCATTCGAAGAGGCCAAACGGAGTGCAGAAAGCCGTTTTAGGTTTGTCTGCCTCTGCGACTGGAACCTGGTTGTAACCACTGGCAAGATCCAGAGTGGAGAACCAGCGAGCGCCTGTTAACGCGTCAAGGGACTCCTCGATGCGAGGAAGAGGAAATGCATCCTTCCTGGTTTTACTGTTTAACTGTTGGTAGTCAACGCACATGCGGAGACTACCATCTTTCTTTTTAACCAGCACAATAGGTGACACGTAAGGACTGCTACTCTCCCTGATCACTTGGGCTTCAAGCAACTGGTGGATGTGCTCTTTCACAAGCTCATAATCAGATGGAGGAATGCGTCGGTAACGCTGCCGAATGGGAGTGTCGTCCAAGAGAGGAATGTCATGGGCGATCAAGTTAGTACAGCCAAGGTCTCCCTCATAAGCTGCAAAAACAGAAGAATATTTTGTGAGGAGGGACCGTACCTGATCCTGCTCACCAGCAGGCAAGAAAGAAAGATCCATGGCTGCTATCTGCTCCGGCACAGAAGTAGAAACCGATTGGGACGCCACTGTGGCCAGACCAGATGGCACTTCAGTGACCCCAGCAGGAAGACTTACAACATTCACCTCATCCAGGCTGCCCACAACTGTCCGAGGATACAGCAATACATCAGTAACTCCTACATTCACAATGGGGATGTAGGCAGTGCCCCGCGTCACTCGAATTAAGGCAGGGGAGGCAAGTAACCCAGCAGGAAGGCCAGATTCCAAAGGTTCAAACAATACAGTATTACCTGAATACTGTTCTGAGCAGGTGGCCGCAACGATCTGCATCACGCCGCCAAGGATCCGCCAAGCCTTCCTGCCACGCACCTTGACCTTACCAGAGGTAGGCTGAGAGGCCTGCACACTGGCTTGGTGACACTTTTGCAGGGCCCCCACAACCATTCCAGGATCATCACATACTGATGGCAAGTCAAACAAAGCCAGGCCGTGCTTCCCAAAGAGCTCACGGTAACATCTGCGTATGACATTCATACCTAGAACACCAGGAACCTGAGCAGAGACGCCACCAGGAGGATCCTTGACCACCAAAATCTCACATTGTGGTATTGACTTGCCACAGAGCTCAATTTCCAGCTCCATGTAGCCGATGTAGGGGATGGCCAACCCGTTTACTGCCCTGAGCTGAAGCCAGTGACAAGACTGAAGCTTTTCTGGACCCCAAGGCTCAAAGTGTTGTTGGAAGAAGCTCTCCGTTATGGTGGACACCATGGAACCAGTATCCACCAAGCAGGGAACGCTAACTCCACCCATGGTTACATCTAAATGGGGACAAGAGGACACAAGTTTACCAATGTCATCAGAATCACTAAAAACAACTGTCGAGCTGATGGCTGCACCCCCCGAACTTTGGCTCTGCAATTCGGCGGGCGCTAGTTTTCCGAAGGTTGCTTAGCCTGAAGCTGCCGGCTGAATTGTGCAGGCACAGGCGGCTCAGTGCGAGGAGCAGTACGAACACCAGCACACTCTCTAGCGAAGTGACCAGGCTGTTGACATCTCCTACAAATGACTGGGCCACGATAAAAGGGGCGACTACGCGGATGAGAGCTCTGCAGGTGAGAGCTTTGCAAGCGAGAAATGCTTTGCGTAAGTTGGTTGAGTTGCTCCTGTTGGAGTTTAAGCATCTCCCTCATCTCACTTAGCTCAGACGCCTGAGCTGGGCTGGCTACCACCTGAAGACCACTTTTGGCTCCATACTGGAGGCCAAGAACTGAAGGAACAGAATGACTTCGACCTCTAATCCCTGCAGGTAAACCCTCACGCTCCCACCGAATCGCCTCACCCCGAACCTCAAGCAAAGTAGCAGAAGGCTGCCTGCGCACAAATTGTTTTAACTCCCGGCGAAGGGAACTATCCATGACGTGCTCAACGAATTGCAAACTCTCTGCATTGGGCATTTCACTAGGTGCACGTTGTTTAACTGACGCCATAAGACTCATTAGTGCGAGGGAGAACTCAAGTAGGGTCTCTCCCTCTTGCTGTCGTCTCGAAAAGAAAGCCTCCTGTAGGGCTACGTAGGAATCAGAGCAACCATAGAGCTCCTGCAGCACCAAAATAATTTTGGCTGGGTCTCCCCGTTCTGCACTAGGACGGAACTTGAGTTCCTCACGTGCCTCTCCCTCAAGGTGGTCCAACATAAAGAATGCCTGATCGGAGACGGACAAATGACGCACCCTCATGCACGCCTGCACCTCTTCAATCCACTCATTTAACCCTATACCTGTTCTTCCTCGAAACATGGGACACTTTCTGTCACGCGGCACAAACACAAGCCTCTCTGGTAAAGGGGCGTTAACTGTAGGAGGAGCAGTAGGGAGCACAGCAGATGTGGAAGGCCCGACAGTAGGACCAGGCACGGCCGCAGCCTGTTCTTGTCGCAACCTCTCATTATCTGCTCTTAATTGTGCAACCAAATCCCTCAAATGGAACTCTTCCGCCATGGTTACACCTTAACCAATAGAATGACACCTGGAAAAGCAGAATGGGTCAGTGAGTGGAGAGACAGTGTGCACACAGAAAAAAAACAAAGGTCAGACTTTCACTTAGTCACACTGAGGGTCCATGGGAAACCTGCTGCTGCTTTGCCTCAAAACAAAATCCAAAAAAAAGTAGACTCCTATACATAAAATAAGAATGTAAGAAAATAAAACAACAAAAAAAACAACAAATGCCTTCAACAAGGAAAAAAAGACAAAAAAAACAAACAAACTGGAACACACGTCTCTGCCTGCAACAAGCAGATCCTGCCGACAACGCCAGATTATGGGGAGAAAGGGAGCGAGCCGGGGGGCGTTCGAGGTAAACTAGGGTACTACAGCTACTGAGTGTAGACACCGGCCAGACAACGCCACCCTGGGACTTTCACCCAGGGAATTTTAACCACTGTCAACAAGAAGGCAACTCAGGTTCGTTTTACTGCTGAGGCAAGAGACATGATTCCAGTGTAGACAAATAATACAAATTTTATTTTACATTATCAACCATATTCACCTTAAAAAGAATCTGTTTTTAAAAGTAATTAATCCATTCACGCAAGACTATTAAATGAAAATGTTAAGGACTAAACAGAGCTGAGGCTCTATGGTAGGGGTTTGGGCCGACGGGCGTCTCAGGAGAGCCCAAAAGAAATCATCCCACTCGCATGTGAACACACAAGCACACACGCACACCTTAGTGCAGTAATCAAAGCACAACCAGGGGATGAGCAGCACGTCACACAGGAAGGGGCTCCCACCACCCGAGG
Organism: Dascyllus trimaculatus; assembly: GCA_024666655.1. Taxonomy (NCBI): domain Eukaryota; kingdom Metazoa; phylum Chordata; class Actinopteri; family Pomacentridae; genus Dascyllus; species Dascyllus trimaculatus. The sequence goes on from CM045465.1 coordinate 28,516,789, forward strand.
ACACCAATTCCCTCCACCGTAGGCCCACAGCTTCTGTAAATCATAGAGGGGACATTCATTAACCGGGTTCCAAAATCAATAAACAAAATAAACAAATATGTATACTGAAGAGAACTACTAAACATAATAAACAAGACAACACAAGTTATCAAACTGAAACATTCAATTAAAGAACTAATGCATAGACAGTAATTTATAACTAAACAAAATCCACTGATAATACAAAAAGACTAATCAAGTGCAGTCACGTGACAAACCAATTCAAAGAAACAAAGGAAATACCTAACCGGATCACTGGCCACGTGACTGCGGAAAATGCTAAATAAACAAACAAAAAGAAAGGAAACTTCAACCCTGCTGTCACACACACACAACAGTCATTAAAATAAGCAGCAGGTGGGACAGTTGATCAGCGGCCCCAGAATCGGACTGAGGCAGCCCAACACCGAAGCACCAGGACAGGAGCCAACAACAGTCTGAGAGAGGACAAACCCGACCAAAGACGTCGGCAAAGCAGACCCACGAGGCGAAGCAGCACCCACGAGGCGAAGCAGCAGCGTCTCCCACGTCCGTCACCCAGTGCAGCCGGCACAGCCGACGACACGCGCCGTCCACCACGAGGGAACGGGGAGCAACCAGTGGCCACTGTTACGGTCGGTAACGACCCGTGAGCGGCTCACGGCTCGGATGCACACAACAGCCACCTGCGAGTGGCTCACGCTACGGACGCCCAACGGTGCCTCTGTCGGCAAAACGTGAACAGGAAGTGAGGCGAACAGGGAGCGGGGCGTGACCCTGACGTCACCGCAAGAGAAAGGTGAGTAGCATTTGCCCAGCTTTATACTGCATCTTCCTACTATGATTGGCTAAAGCGAGTCATGGGAGCAAAACACCAGCCAACCAGAAGCAAGAATGCATCACTCATTCTGCTACATAAATACAGTACCTGGCGGGAATCCACCCAGGTGCGCCTCATCAGCTGATTGCTCATCTGGTTCACCTGCCGCCAGCCAGCTGCCACACAGCGCTCCCGCCCACCTAGAGGAGGAGACAAAGGGGAGGGGGAAAGGAGAGAGCTGCGCTACCTGGACCCAGAACCAGAGGGCGTGACAGCTGAAGCAGAGCTCGTAACCAAAGTGGAGCAAGCCAACGCTATTCAAGTGGTACATCCTCAACATGCAAAGCTGGACAAAATGGAGATTGAATGGAAGCTAAAGGAAGCTCAGATGCTGGCAGAAATCACACAAAGGGAGGCAGAAATTAAATTGAAACTGGAGGAGGAATAATCAAAGTTGCAACAGCTGCAGGCAGACAGTGAAGTGAAGGTTGCAGAGGCTTTTGAATTTTGATGTATTCGGAAGCTGTGATGAAGAAACTGACAAGGTTCCCCTGGACAGCCCAAACACAGAGTACAAACCTTGCCTAAAGCTTCAAGCTGCCGCCTTTCAGCCTCAATCTGCAGCACCTCAAAGGTCAACTCTTCAGGTTGCCAGTGGTCTCAGGAAACTACTTTTTCTCAAGCACTAACAAGTTCATTCACTTTAAGTCTTTTACCTGTTCCAGAGTTAACAAACTTTACAGGTGATCCCTTAAAATTCATAGATTGGAAGGTATTCTTTATGGCCCTGATTGATCAGAAGCCCCTCCCAGTGAGTGAGAAAATGTTTTACTTGAAGAGTTATTTAGCAGGAGAGGCATGCAAAGCCGTGGAAGGTTTCTTTTACCGTAATTCAGAGGATGCATATAGAGGTGCCTAGGCTGTTTTAGAAGATAGGTATGGTAGTACCTTTATTGTCCTGAGGGCTTTTAGAGAAAGACTCCTTAAATGGCCCAAGATAGCTACCAATGACCCAAGAGCATTAAGAGAGTTTGCAGATTTTCTCTTGGACTGTGTTGAAGCTATGCCCCATGTTAAAGGCCTGTCCATCCTCAATGACTGTGAAGAAAATCACAAAATCCTTAAGAAATTGCCTGAATGGATGGTGCAAAGATTGTTGTTGAAGAGTTAGATCGATCTGGTGATTATCTAAGCTTTTTACATTTCACTGAGTTCATGCAAAAGGAAGCCAGAGTCACTTGTAATCCCATCGCTTCCCCTTTAATGATAAAATGAAAACATCAGATCAGAAGTCAACAAAGAAAGCTGAAACACTCAACACCAGCACTCAAATAAAAGGCTTCAACTTCACAACATCAGGAAGCTCAAAGCCAAGACCACCATGTTTAGTCTGCAGAAATGATGTACATGGTGTTGCTAAATGCCCAGATTTTGTAACAAAAACTATGGATGAGAAAAGAACTTTTATCCATGAACATAGTTTATGCTTTGGAAGCTTACAAAAGGGGCACGTCACCAAATACTGTAAAAGGCGACACTCCTGCTGCTCTTGCAGTGGACATCATCCCACCTGTCTGCATTGAGAAAATATATGACCTGCACATGTGACTAACAATGACCAAGTTGCCACAACGGATAATGTAAACAATAAGGTCCATGAAATTATGTCCCATGCCTTGACTCAACGTGCTTCTGCCACATCCAGCGTCGTTCCAGTCTTTGTGTCTTCAATAACAGAGTCTGGTCTTAAAATTAAGTGTGGTTACTAAGCCAGTGCAGCTTAAATTAAGTACAATGACAGCTGTAAATACAGTTCTAGCCAGTAAAACTGCCAGTGGTCTTCAGATTTGGGGTTTAACTCTGAAACACACATTAAAATAAAACAGGTTTACACACGTGACTTCATACCAGTTGATAAGTCCCACATTCCAAAAAAAGCTACAGCACTTCAGTGGCCTCACCTTAGCCACCTAGCCAGCAAGTTGCCACCACTTTAAGACTGTGAAGTGGGACTCCTCATCGGCTATGACTGCCCTGTAGCTTTAGCACCCCTAGAGGTCATCCTGGGTGGAGAAAACAAACCTTTTGCTCAACAAACTGTACTCAACTGGAGCATTATAGGGTCAGCCAACCCTCATATGGATAGACAGGGAAGCCATAGTTTTGTGCACTGTGTTGCAGTTAAAGAATTGCCTGTGCCTGCTGTTACAGGTGTGCTGAAAGCTTTGGAGTTTGACTTCAATGACAGTAGCTATGAAAAAAGTATGTGTCTCAGGATGATGTATGCTTCATACATTTTCTAAGTGATAACATCAGACAAGAAGAAGATGGACACTATCAGATGCCCCTCCCCTTTAAAAATGACAGCCCACCATCACTGCCAAACAACAAAAGGCTAGCTATTGTTTGGCTGCAACACCTGAGAGGCAAATTATCTGCCAACAAACAGTATCATGACCAATATTCTGCCTTCATAGAATAAATAATCAGTAAAGGTGATGCAGAGCCAGCTCCTGCAGCTACTGAGGGAGAAACTGTCTGGTATATCCCTCATCATGGGGTTTACCACCCAAGGAAGCCAAGTAAGCTAAGAGTTATGTTTGATTGTTCAGCAAAGTTTCATGGCATCTCACTAAATGACACCCTTCTTCCTGGTCCTGATTTGATTAATTCACTGGTGGGAGTTCTGTGTCGTTTCAGAAGGGAGGAGGTTGCTGTGATCTGCGACATGGAAAAAATGTTCCATCAATTCCATGTTTCTCCAGAAGCTTGCAACTATCTGAGGTTCATTTGGTGGGAGGGCAGTAAGCTAGAAAATGAACCACAAGAATATCGAATGACAGTGCATCTCTTTGGCGCCGCCTCCTCAACTGGATGTGCTCATTTTGGCCTGAAGTATACGGCACAGCAATATAAAGCAATCTATCCTGCAGCATCAGCCTTTGTGGAAAATAACTTCTGTGTTGATGATGGGTTAATCAGTGTTCCAACTGTCCAAGAGGCTAAAAAACTGATTGTTGAGGCACAATATCTGTGTAATGGTGCGGGCCTTAGACTACACAAGTTCAACTCAAATCACAAGGATGTTTTCTCCTGTGTTGTTCCCTCAAAAAGAGCAGAATCAAACAATCCTCTCAAATTGAATCCAGAGATTACATCAGAAGGACACGTACTTGGCATTCAGTGGTCAATGGTGAGTAACTCTTTTGGCTTTAACATCAGTATAAAAGACCATCCTCCAACTCGCCATGGTCTTCTGTCTGTCATCGCCTTCTTGTATGATCCATCTGGGTTTATGGCACCCTGAAAGTTCATCTTGCAGGAGCTGTGTTATAAAGGCATCGGATGGGATGATCCAATCCCTAAATCCTTGAGTTTATGGTGGGAGGAGTGGAAAAATGGTTTTAAAACACCAAAGGACATCACCATACCCACATGCTACCACCCACCTATTGTAAGCATCGAATTACACTATTTTTCAGATGCCAGTTGTACAGGATATGGTTCATGCTCCTACCTGAGATACAAAAATGACAGACAGGAGATTCATTGTAGTCTGGTCATGGCCAAGGCAAGGGTCGCACCCTCAAGGGTAACAAGCATCCCAAGGTTGGAACTCTCAGCCAGGATGAGTGCCATGTAAAAGGAAGAGCTCCAGATGAAAAATAGACAAAGAATGCTTGTGGAGTGATTCTCAAGTTGTGTTAGCATACATAAATAATGAGGCGCGAAAGTTCCATGTGTTCGTTGCAAATAGAGTTCAGCTTATCAGAGAAAAAACGGATCCAAATAACTGGCACTATGTTGATACAACTCAAAACCCTGCAAATCTTATCTCTAGGGGTCTTTGTGGTATAGACGTTTTTTCATCTGGCTGGTTATTGGGTCCTAAGTTTCTATGGGAACAAGAGGTGCTCCCAGTTCCCAAACTTACTGAGCTGCTTGTCGGTGACCCTGAGGTCAAATCAGTTCATGTGTCTGCAACTAGAGTGACTGAACAGGCAGACATTTTAAATCGACTAGAGAGATTCTCTTCTTCAAGGATCAACCCTCAGTGAAGAGCAAAAGTACCCCATTATTATTCCTAAGGACAGCCATGTCACCAAGCTGATCTTGTCCCACTTTCACAGTCAAGTCTGCCACCAAAGCTGAACCCAAACCTTGATGGAGCTTTGAGGCAATGGGTTTTGGGTAATAGGTGGGAGCAAAACAGTTGCAAGAGTTATACGTAAATGTGTGCAGTGCCGTAAGCAAAGGAGGCCAGCTGAAGAACAAAAAATGTCCATTCTACCTGATGAACGCTGTGAAATCTCAGCGCCGTTTACATTCTGTGGAATGGATTGTTTTGGTCCTTTTGTTGTTAAGAATGGTTGTAAATAGATCAAGAGGTATGGGCTAATCATCACGTGTATGTCTTCTCGAGCTGTCCATATTGAAATGCTTGATGACTTGTCCACAGATGCTTTCATTAACGCCTTGAGGTGCTTTATCAGTCTGAGAGGGGCAGTTTCTCAGCTTTGCTGTGATCAAGGTACAAACTTTGTTGGGGTCAGCAATGAGATTAAAGAGGCTCTCAAATATTGCAACACTAGAGCACTCGAGGCCTTCCTGGCAGACAAACAGTGCAAGTTTAAATTTAATGCTCCTTCAGCTAGTCATGCAGGTGGCATCTGGGAGCAGCAAATATGTACTATTCACAGTGTTCTCAATGTTACTCTTGCTCAGTGTCCAGGAGACTTGATGATGCATCGCTCAGAACCCTGTTCTATGAGGCAATGTCTATTGTAAACAGTCGTCCTCTCAATGTTGATGGAATCAGCCACCTGATGTCACTTGAGCCTTTGACCCCGAACCATCTCATCTTGATGAAGTCCAGAGTCGCTTAACCACCTCCCGGAAACTTTGTAAAGGAGGATTTGTACACCAGAAAAAGATGGCGTCGAGTACAGTATTTAGCAGAGCAGTTTTGGAGCAGATGGAAAAAGGAGTATCTACTGAACCTTACCCTAAGGCAAAAATGGCACATTTCTTGGCGAAATTTGAAGGTGAATGACATTGTCATTATCAAGGAGGATGTTCTTCCAAGAAATCAGTGGCACTTGGGATGAGTGGTGGAAACTACAGAAGGGCCTGGATGGATTGGTTCCTCGGGTCAAGATTCAGGTCGGAGAGCACAAGTTATCAACAAATGGCTGTTCCTCAAAACCCTCAATCACTGAATTGATGTGTAGACCATCAGCTCAGGTTCAACCAGCCTGGCAGAAATCATTTGTGGGTGTGGCTGGTGAAATTGAATTCAATTGCCAAATAAATTTGGTTATTTGGTAGATTGGTAGCTAAGCGGGCAATTGCTTTTTCACATAGGGTAACGTGGACTGGACAGGAGTTTTCTTTTAATAATTGAAATCATCATTTAAAAACTGCATTTTGTGTTTCCTTGGGTTATCTTTGTCTAATATTAAAATTAGTTTGATGATCTGAAACATTTAAGTGTGACAAATATGGAAAAATTAGAGCTTTCTCTGGTAATAGTTTTGCACTGCACTGTATATGAGCTTACCCTTCTATTCAATTCAATTCAATTCAATTTTATTTATATAGCGCATATTTACAACACAAGTCGTCACATAGCGCTAAACATTGTAATAAAGAACAGGAAACAGAAAAACAGGAAACAGAAAACCCAACAATTCAAGGTTGCTTTTGGATTCCCTATGAGCAAGCAGTCAGCGACGGTGGGAAGGAACCAAAAACCCCCATGGTAGGGAAGGGGGAAAAAAACCTCCGACAAACCAGGCTCAGGGAGGGCGGACATCTGCCTCAACTGGTTGGGTTGGGAGTGGGGAAGAGGAGGGAGGGATAGCAGGGGAGGTTGGGGTGGAGATTGGAGGTGGTGAGGCCAGCGGCTGCAGATCAGGGACGCTGAGCTCCAGATCAGGGATGTTGAGCTCCAGATCCAGACATCCACGGAGAGGACAGGCAGGACACAGAACCTCAGGGGGAAACATAGGTTAGTCATATGTAATGGTGATATATGACAGTACAGAAAGGAGAGGAGAGGAGAGGAGAGGAGCCCAGTGCATCATGTGAGTCCCTCAGCAGTCTAAACCTATGGCAGCTTAACTAAGGGACAGCTCAGGTGATCCTGAGCAGCCCTAACTATAAAACTTGTCAAATAGGAAAGTTTTAAGCTTAATCTTAAAAGAAAAGAGGGTGTCTGCCCCCCGAACCCAAACTGGGAGCTGATTCCACAATGGAAACTCTGGGAGCCACAAGTAAACCTGCAGTCTCAGAGCGAAGGGCTCTGTTAGGATGATAAAGTACAACAAGGTCCTTAAGATATGATGGAGCTGGTCATTAACAGTTTAATATGTTAAGAGCAGGATTTTAAATTCTATCCTGGATTTTACATTGAGCCAATGAAGAGAGGCTAATACAGGAGAAATATGATCTCTTTTACTGGTTCCTGTCAGAACTCTGGCTGCAGCATTTTGTATCAGCTGGAGGTTTCTAAGAGAGTTACTGGGACATCCTGACAATAAAGAATTACAATAGTCCAGCCTGGAGGTTACAAATGCATGGACTAGTTTCTCAGCATCACTCTGGGACAAGATATTTCTGATTTTGACAATATTACGTAGATGAAAGAATGCCGTCCTGCAGACTTGTTTTATATGTAAGTTGGAGGACATATCCTGATCAATATCCTGTTTTTTACGGTAGAACTGGAGGCTAAGGCAATACCATCTAAGGTAACTATCTGGTTAGATAGTGTGTTTCTGAGGTGTTTAGGGCCAAATACAATAACCTCAGTTTTATCCGAATTTAAATGAAGAAAATTACAGGTCATCCAGTCCTTTATGTCCTTCAGAAATGCATGGAGTTTGACCAACTGATTGGTTTCATTGGGTTTCATAGATAAATATAACTTGGTATCATCCGCATAACAATGGAAATTTATGCAGTGCTTCCTAATAATGTTTCCTAGGGGAAGCATGTACAAAGTAAATAACATTGGTCCTAACCCAGAACCCTGTGGGACTCCATAACTGACTCTAGTGCGGGTGGAAGAATCGTCATTAACATGAACAAACTGGAATCTGTCTGATAAATATGATTTAAACCACTTTAGAGCGGTTTCTTTTATCCCAATAAGATGTTCCAGTCTCTGTAATAAGATGCTGTGATCAACTGTATCAAAAGCAGCACTAAGATCCAAAAGAACAAGTATAGAAACTAATCCACTGTCGGAGGCTATTAGAAGATAATTGGTGACTTTTACCAGTGCTGTCTCTGTGCTATGATGGATTCTAAATCCTGACTGAAACTCTGCAGACAAGCCATTTATATGTAGATAATCACATAATTGGCTTGCAAGAACTTTTTTTTAGAACTTTAGAGATAAATGGGAGATTGGATATGGGCCTATAATTGGCTAAAACACCTGGATCTAGAGTAGGCTTTTTAAGAAGTGGCTTTATTACAGCAACTTTAAAAGCCTGTTGTACATAGCCTATTAGTAAAGAGAGGTTAATGATATTTAAAACAGCATTGTTAATTAAAGGAAATATATCCTTGAACAATCTAGTGGGGGTGGGATCTAGCGAACATGTTGCTGGTTTAGAGGAGTTTACTATTGATATGAGCTCTGGCAGATTTACAGCAGAGAAGCAGTCCAAGTATAAATCTGGTCCTATGGATGCTTCCAGAGCTGCTGCTCCTAAAGACATGTTCAGGATTTTCTGTCTAATGTGTACTGTGCTTCTACACGTGGAAAAATGGATCTTTAGAGGAGTAAGGGGTGACGTCAGCCTTTTTTTTATTATTGATGATTTTACTGCAAAGTAATAGCTGATATAGGTTGTTGTTTGCCCATCAAAATAAGAACAAATGATTTACTGAGACACAGCATTTGTCCTGGATGCTTTATAAGGGGTTCTATTGCGTGAAGGGTTTGTATACATCTCTCTCCAGGATGGAGAGAGGTTTCTCTGATGTGATAGAGGATGGGGGATCTGACTAGTGCAGTTATGGCATTCCCCAGGTTTCAGATGAGGTGGGGGAGGTGGAGATGATGAGCTGGTCACTGGAATCACTGGGGATGGTGTCGCGATTGTTCCATCGTCTTTCAAAACAACAGTAGAACTTGTTCAGGTTGTTGATGGGGTCGGGGGGCTTTTGGTTTGAAATTGGTGATCTGTCTGAGCCCCCTCCAGGCAGAAGCAGAACCAGAGAGTTGTTGGCTGAGACATGGTGTTGAAACTTCTCAGAGTACAGTTGTTTATCAATATCATTTATTGCCTTGCTCAACCTGTACTTTAACTCGTCAGCATGCCTGAAGAACCTCCACAGCCTTATTGTCCACTTTTTTTGGACAAAAAAAGGTTTAGAAAGTTTTAAGTTCTGCCTGTATGTGGGAATCAGATGGACCATAAGCAGTCCTAGTGCTACACATAGGATGGCATGATAAGCACTGCTCATTGTAGTGTAGCAGCAATCCAGAATGTTTTCCTCTCTGGTGAGGCACCTAATAAACCAGCTGTACATAGGGAGTTTGTGGGTGAGATTGCCTTTGTTTAAGTCAGTAAGGACGAAACCTAAGGGGAACACACGTATAGTCAGTGTGCATTCTGCATGTTGGCCTGTGGTGGAATGTAAACAGAGACCAATGTGTATGAGATGAATTCCTGTGGGGAGTAGAAACGTTTGCAGTTAGTAAAATGTGATTCCAGATTAGGGGTGCAGTGTTCTTGAATCACTGTCACATCAATACACCAGCCCACTGCTGGTATAAAAAGCAGATTCCTCCACCCTTACTTTCTTTAGAAACTTTATTTGTACCCGGGAAGCAGTTCAATTTTCACATATCCCCGGTCAGAGCACAAGGTCCGCCACAGTGCAGCGATCCTGTAGCAGAAGGGCACCTTACTCAGGGGCCCAACAGTGGCCACAGTGGGGGCTTGATCCACCGACTTTCCGATCGGTGGCCCAGCGCTTAACCCATTGTGCCACCACTACCCTTTCATCAGAAAGTTCCAAGTAGCAATCTGATCTGAAGAGCTGGAAACCTGCCAGCTGTAGGGCAGAGTCCAGTATCAATCCACACAGACACAGTGAAGCATAAAATAGAAGCTGAAGAGAAGTTTCTGTTCTCTCCCACCAGAAGCTGAAGTTCGTCCAGTTTGTTGCAATAATAATGTGTTAAAGAGAATTTTCCCAGGAAGTGCTATGCGGAGTCCATGCTTGCGGAGCCAGAGTTTCACTGCATGAGCATAGGTGAGGGCACCTTTGACTAGAATGCCCAGTATTTTCACTGATGTAATGATAAACATGGTAATGCACTTTGGTTGTTTGTCTAAAATTTTACAGCTCCTGCCAGTTGAAAGAGCCCTAGAAACCATAACAGAGCACTGGGTTCCATAACATAACAAAATCTCAACAACAAAACAAGACAAAACACAGCATACTGATACACCAAGCAGCCATTCACGGTGCCATTTTGGATTTGACGCACAGAGTTCAGAGTTTAGATTTATGGGGTGTAATCAGTGAACACTGAGTGCTTTAAGGTAGTTAAATTGTTTTCACAATGTGACTTCAAGATGTTAAATGTCAAAATCTAAAAAGTAACATGAGCAAGAAGCTGTTCCACTTAATGTCTGCTTAAAATCAAAGTACTTGAATACTCATTTTCCCACCTATTAACTAGTTATTACTACTTCAGACTCTTCTAACTGTGTCTGTTACTTACCCTTCTTGCACTAGTTTGAAACCTCATGCAGAACACACAGCACAGTTTTGGCTGCTCAAACCACTGGGTGAGCTGTCCCTGTCTTGCTTTGTCTTGTTCTACACAGTGATGTATTGCTTGACCGTGGTTCAGCTGTGCTTTTCTCCTGGGGTGCTCATTTATAAGACTCCCTCCTTGCACTGCTCTAAAGCAAGAACTACTTGCTTACATATGGCCCTCAATTAGTTTGGTTACCATAGGTCTTGAAGAGACAGCACTGAAAATCATAATACAGCAAATTACTGACAAGTTGTTTATAGCCAGAGGAACTGTAACTGTTTTTTAATGTCATCCCATTAGTGCTTTGAATAAAGAGAGCATCACTGATGATGATCTAGCGCACAGCACAGCTCATAACTCAGTGTTGTAAAACAACTGCAGTTCATTTAAAGCACAAATTAAATATTTTCTAACAATCCTGGCTATCAGTATCAGTAATGCACCATATCATAGTGGTGACTGGTAGGTTGAAACAGTGTATGACGTCTTCTGTTAAATTTTGAGGAAGCAAATGGACAAATTGTTTCTTAAAAATTATGTAACTTACTTGACTGAATGGGCCTGTTGTGGACGACCTTCTTTGGCAGCTGATGGGCTGGTGATGCAGAGGATGAAGAAAATGTTGAAAATTAGTCCCTTAAATGGTGACTTATGATGATTTCGGAGGAAGTAAATTGACAAAATGAGACTGAAAATTATAGATTAACCGAACCGCCTGGTGCTACAAAAGAGACCTTGCACTGGCTACTGCCTGACTGCAGAGAAGGGCTAAAAGAGGATGCTGCCTGGCAGGATGCAAAGGAGGGCTTAAGTGGGCAACTACTATTAATACCTTGTAAATAAGTTCTGCTCTTCTGTTTGTTTGTTTTAATGAACTGATCTAAAACTCTCCCATACTAGCTGACATCCTTACCTAGTGTTTTCACCATTCCAATTGCAATGTAATGCCAGGTCCCTTAGCTACTTCTGTCCTGTAGTGCTGTGGATGAATGACTTCAGCAATTTTAAATAATAAAAATACTTCTCTATGCCAGCTGAAGTCTAGTTTTGTAATTAAACACATGGGCTGATACAATTTTTGGTCTTGCCTCATCCTGCTTTGTAGATTTAAAAAACAATAGTATTGTCTGGGATTCTGCGCCACTGAGCTTCCATGTAAAATCTCTTTGTATAGAGTTCAGAGTAGTCAATTAGACCGCCAGCCTAGTTGTAAATGGTCTTTTTTTCCTGCAATTAGGATTACATTTAGTCCTACACCTGAAAATTTCTAATTTAGTTGCTCTGTGCTGTAAAATCTGTGTCATCTGAGAAAGGATCTAATGTATGTCAGTAGCGAAAACATGAACTTAATGTTTTCCAGTGTTTTATGAAGAAACGCATCAAAACCTGGACAAAAGTTCAGTGAATCAATAACAAAATAGATAACACTCATGGTATACTTCAAGTCATTTTGAACATGACCTGTGGGGCCACTGTATGTGGAGCTTATTTTGTTTGCTCTTCTATGCAATACGCAGAAACACAAGCAAGCAAGTGTTGGGCCTTGCATATGGGGGCATTATTGTAGCAAAATTATTTGTCAATTCGAATGGAGAGTTGTCTATCTGTATTTCAATCCGTGTGTCCGAAGAGAGATTTGTCAATGTGTAAAAGAATTTGTCTATGCGAACTGAGATTTGTCTGTCTGTAATTAGGTTTTCAAATGTGTAAAAAAATGCTAATCTGTATTAAAAGTTGTACATGTAATAAGATTTGTCCATGCGTACAAAGAGTTGTCAATGCGTACAAAGATATTCGTAGCTGAAAAGTTTCTATTCGGCTTCACATCTGCAGGAAATACAGACAAATCCCCAGTTACAAGTCGTTCAGCTTCACAATTGGCTCTCATTTTTACACGTGATTTTTGCTACACTTCTGCCGTGAGAGAGATTCGTATCTGAAAAACGTCAGGGTTTCGGCTCCCTGACCTCAGGCTCACAGGCTCACAGGCTCGTTCATGCTGGCTGCGTTCGGCTATGCTGCCCTGTACCCAGCAGTTCCCGTCGTCTGCAGGCCATCAGGGGGCCGCGATCCGCCAGAGTCTTGGAGCGTTCGTGACATTGTGAGGCAGGGTGTGGACAGGATGGAGCCCCGATCGCAGACGGTGAGTACATGTTAATGTTTTGAGAGGCACCTGGCTGCAGACCTCCACTGTCAGGACAGGACGTAACGGGTAAAAAACAGAAAAGTACATTTAAGGCGTCCAGTCCAGTAGGTGGCGGTAACGCATGTGAAGTTGGTTTGGTAACCGCTAATTAAATCAAAAGAAGAAGCAGCCATTTAACGCCAGTGTTTGTGGCTGTTTCTCAATATACGCACTTGTCCACGGTACTACCTTGACTGTGACACAAAATGTAGTTTTAAGATTATTTCAGGCAATAAAGTGGTTGTATAAACATCAAATCCGTGGTCAATTTATCAGGATAAATTCTGCTTAAAAATTTACTCCAACGATGTCGGAGATGTGAGTGTCCCCGTTAGACAGCTACTACCAGGCGGTCAGCGCTCACAGCTCCCCGCTGACAGCAGCCTTAGCTCGGCTAGACTTTCTGAAATCTGCCGCTGGCTCTGACGGTTCTGTAACGGGATATCAGTACTTTTACGGGAATCTAACGGTTACACTTTTGTTATTTAATGTCCCCGGTCGCCGACTTTGTCATTATATTAGTAATTATTGTGTTGTCTTCATCACCTGTAGCACGTCTTTGTTCTATTCTTATGACTGTAACTGTGCATTAAAAATAACATTTAAGGATTATTCTGTTAGCAGGAATAAAAACTCACAATGGGGCTCATTCTCAAAATAATCACAAGTTTAATATATAAATTAAAACGATATATACTATAGACCAGTGGTCGAGTAGATTATACGTTGTTTACTACGCGATTTTATTTTGTAATGCATCCCGTGCATTTACTGTCCTCACAGTGGAGGTCTGCAGCCAGGTGCCTCTCAGACTCAGGGGGATCGCGGCCCCCTGATGGCCTGCAGACGACGGGAACTGCTGGGTACAGGGCAGCATAGCCGAACGCAGCCAGCATGAACGAGCCTGTGAGCCTGTGAGCCTGAGGTCAGGGAGCAGAAACCCTGACGTTTTTCAGATACGAATCTCTCTCACGGCAGAAGTGTAGCAAAAATCACGTGTAAAAATGAGAGCCAATTGTGAAGCCGAACGACTCGTAACTGGGGATTTGTCTGTATTTCCTGCAGATGTGAAGCCGAATAGAAACTTTTCAGCTACGAATATCTTTGTACGCATTGACAACTCTTTGTACGCATGGACAAATCTTATTACATGTACAACTTTTAATACAGATTGGCATTTTTTTTACACATTTGAAAACCTAATTACAGACAGACAAATCTCAGTTCGCATAGACAAATTCTTTTACACATTGACAAATCTCTCTTCGGACACACGGATTGAAATACAGATAGACAACTCTCCATTCGAAATGACAAATAATTTTGCTACAATAATGCCCTCATACTTGCATCACTTTGCTAATGCACTACTGCAGCAGTTTTTCACTGTCAGGTGTTTCTCTCTCCTCCAATGGCCAGCTATTTTCATTGATAAAACATGTACAGCTTCCCCACTTGATAAAGGATGATTCGTTCTACTTGAGCTTGAGCTGGATTCCACTCATTTACCAAACAGTTGCTGTTTTTTGTAATTTTATTTTGCAGTTAGCCGTTTAGTTCAGCAAGTGGTAGCAAGGCAACAAGTTAGCAAGATAACAAGATGACAAGTTGATAAGTCGATAGGTTAATAAGTTGACAAGTTGACGAGTTGATGAAAACGCCATCTTGTGTGCTTTAAAGGAACACATGGAGCCAGCAGTGTTGTAGTGATGACTAACACGTGGTAGAATCATCTTGCTCTACATCCACCATTATGTTTCCCCCCCTCTCTTTAAACACACACGCACACGCACACACACGCGCGCACACACACACACACAGACACTGTCTTGCATTGTGTTGTTCTCCTTTCCTTGTTTACTTAATATTACTTGCATGAAAGAATGATAGATAGCAGATGTTTATTGTGAATATTTATTTGCTAACAAATTTTTATAAAAAACACTTTTGCTAGCTTAATAAGGACCGTAATTCTGTGTATATTTGTGCATGATTTATTGGAACTTCAACTGGTTGTCACGGTTAGTGCTTGATGCCACACCTTCATTCCTAGTTAATTGTTAAATATTTTTTACAAATATTAACAAACTTAGGTTTGTAGAGCCGAAGAACGGGAGTCGGAGGTGGCGTGTTTAATACAGAAGCCCAAGATTTATTCTCCATTTAACTCGACTAACAACATCAGCCAATAACCATGTAACACACTTGAGTAACAACCTAAACTGTCCCCCGGTACACAAAGGTTCCCCCCTGCCCCAACCCGCTGTCACTGGGTGAATTATGAACCAAATCACCACACGAGCCCCCCCAGAATTCACCCATACACAAAGTCACTGTGGCGAGAGGGTACGATGGGTCGGCCGCTGCAACTCTTTGGAACTGGAGGGGGGGAAAA
Organism: Dascyllus trimaculatus; assembly: GCA_024666655.1. NCBI lineage: Eukaryota > Metazoa > Chordata > Actinopteri > Pomacentridae > Dascyllus > Dascyllus trimaculatus. The sequence goes on from CM045465.1 coordinate 28,531,997, forward strand.
GAACTGTGCAGAGTCCATCCCAGCAGGAGCTGGGCTGCAGTGGGAGGAAACCGGAGGGCATCCAGATGTGATAGACACTCCGGGTGGGCAACCCCGGCGAGGAGGCTGGGCTAACACGAGCGGCAGGCTCAAATCCAAATGCGGGGGTTTGACACGATCCACTGAAACCTGCTCTGGCCTTCCACCAATGTCCACTACCAGATGCTTAGGCCCATGTTCCAGGACACGAAAGGGCCCGTCGTACGGGGGCTTAAGGGGACCACGATGAGCGTCATGGTGAATGAACACGTGACTCGCAGAGTGCAGCTCCGCCAGCACCCTGGATATGGGCGTGCCGTGTTGAGAAGTAGGCACCGGAGCAAATGCCTTGGCACAATCCTGTAGTGAGGTACGTTGAACAGATGCAGACCAGGGGGCTGTGGTGTGAGGCAAGAAATCACCGGGGACCCACAGCGGCTGTCCGTACACAAGCTCAGCGGAAGAGGACTGGAGGTCTTCTTTGGGCGCGGTCCTGAGGCCAAGCATGACCCACGGAAGCTTGTCAATCCAATTAGCATCAGCCAGGGCGGCCCAAAGTGCAGCTTTCATGGACCTATGGAACCTCTCACAAAGGCCATTGGCTTGGGGATGGTACGCGGTGGTACGGTGGAGTTTCATCCCTAAACCATCCGCGACAGCATTCCAGAGTTCCAAAGTGAACTGGGAACCTCGGTCAGAAGAAAAGGTCGGCAGGGGTGCCAAAACGGGCAACCCAAGTTCCAATAAAAGCCCGGGCGACGTCTGCGGCAGACGTGGATGCTAGCGGGACCGCCTCTGGCCAGCGGGTGGTCCTGTCCACCATAGTGAGGATGTAGGTGAAACCCTGCGACGGTGGAAGGGGGCCGACCAAATCAACACTGACATGATCAAACCGCCTTTCGGGAACTGAGAACTGTTCCAAGGGAGCCTTCGTGTGCCTGTGCACTTTAGCTCGCTGGCAGGTGACGCATGTGTCCGACCAGGTCTTCATGTTCTTCTTCAGCCCCTGCCAAACAAACTAAGCCGCAATCAGGCGGACCGTCGGCTTTCTGCCTGGGTGCAAGAGGTTGTGAACCGCCTCGGATACTGATCGCCTCCAGTTGGCAGGAACAACCGGGCGTGGTTGGCCAGTAGTAACATCGCACAGAAGCACCGCACCCGCATCTCCAAAAGGCAGGTCCTTGAGGTGCAACCCCGTGGTAGAGTCTCTTAGGGCCAGGAAGTCAGGATCTGAAGTTTGGTCCTTCGCCATTTGATTGTAGTCGAGGCCCAGCTGAACAGTTCCAACTGAGGCCCTGGAGAGGCAGTCAGCAACAAAGTTGAATTTGCCAGCCAGGTGCTGGATATCCGTGGTGAACTCTGAAATATACGAAAGCTGTCGTTGTTGGCGAGCGGACCATGGCTCCGTTACTTTGGACATGGCAAATGTCAAAGGCTTGTGGTCCACAAACGCCGTAAACTCCCTGCCCTCAAGCAAGAATCGGAAATATCGAACAGCGAGCCAGAGCGCTAAGAGCTCCCTGTCAAAGGCGCTGTACTTGCGTTCCCGAGGAGTCAGTTGTCGGCTAAAAAATGCCAGAGGCTGCCAAGCGCCGTCCACCCATTGCTCATGGACGGCACCGACCGCATAGTCCGAAGCATCAGTGGTGATGGCGATGGGGGCGGTGGGCGACAGGTGAGCCAAAAGGTTTGCCTGTGCCAGTGCGTCCTTGACCTCCGTGAAAGCCTTATCACTCTCCTCAGACCAACTGATGGCTTAATTAGGGGATTTACCCTTAAGTGCCTCATATAACGGCCACATGATGTGTGCTGCTTGTGGAATGAAGCGATGGTAGAAGGTCACCATGCCGAGGAACTCTCTGAGAGACCGCGCGGACTGTGGGCGTGGAAAGGCTGCCACAGCCTCAACTTTAGACATAAGGGGGGTTACTCCGTCCTTGGTGACCCTATGTCCCAGAAAGTCAATGTCTGAACGGCCGAAAACACACTTCGCCGGGTTGATAATCAGCTCGTGTTCACTGAGTCTTGTAAAGAGCGCCTGTAAGTGGGCAAGATGCTCCTCTTTGGAAGCACTCGCCACGACAATGTCATCCAAGTAAACGAAAATGAAAGGCATGTCCCGGAGAACAGAGTCCATTAACCGCTGGAATGACTGGGCAGCGTTCTTCAGACCGAAAGGCATGCACAGGTATTCGAACAGCCCAAAGGGGGTGATGACCGCTGTCTTGGGAATGTCCTCGGGGCGCACCGGCACCTGGTGGTAACCTCGGACTAGGTCCACTTTTGAAAAGACTTGCTTACCAGACAAATGGGCTGAAAAGTCCTGGATGTGAGGGACTGGGTAGCGGTCTGGTCTTGTTTTGTCATTGAGGCGACAGTAGTCTCCACATGGCCGCCAACCACCGTTGGGTTTGGGGAAGATGTGCAGGGGTGCAGCCCAGGGGCTGTCGAAGCGACGAATGATGCCGAGCTGCTCTATGTGTGCAAACTCAGCTTTGGCTGCAGCAAGTTTGACTGGATTCAGCCGTCGCCAGGAAATTTGGCGAGAAGGGAGAGATATATGTCGTCCTCGGACAACGAAGCTGAAAATCCATCATACGTGGCTTCACCACGGGAGCATGGCAGGGAGGAAAAAGTGCCCCAACCCGCTGTCACTGGGTGAATTATGAACCAAATCACCACAGGTTATGTTTTTTTCTTTGAGCCTGCTGATAGCTTGATTATTGATCCCTGATACCAGGTTGATGCTCCATAATTATTAATTGATTTTAATAATTTGATTTTAAATTTATTAATTACATTTAGTAATTAATTAATTTCTCAGTAATCAAATTAATCCAAAATGAATCCCAACACAAGCAGTCATCAAATATAACACACGTAGTCTGAATCCATATATTTTTTTCAATGTTTTTTTAGTGCTGTTTCATCACGCTATTATCATTTGGCGAGTTGGTCTGATATTCTTTCCTCCCATTTACTGTCCATCCTTCCTCCAGGCTCCAACAACCTCCAGTACCTTGATCAGCATTTCACGTATAAACCTATTCTTATATTTTAAGACTTACTGCCAACAGACAAACATGAAGAATGAGTTACCAACATCTTTCTTCTCCTACTCTGCTGGTAGGAATTATAAAAGATTCAGTATGGCAGAGGTAACCACCTCTGCTTTCCTATGTGCAACACATGGTTTAATGTCAGACATACAATTAATAATTTAAAACACTTTGTTCACATCGAAACCTTTAATCTAGAACGAGATGTGGTGTGTGTGTGCACGTGCATGCATGTGTGTTTTTCTATAGATCAGTGTGATTACCTTTTCTGCCTTTTTTGTTAGTGTCTTTGGAAATAGTAAAACATGATAATGGAAAAGACGTCAGAGGAAGCAATATCCCATCATCTTTAAGAGAAAAACTGTAAATGACTATTCATTCATTTGTATGTAAAAATGGTGTCGTAAAGCCAATATAAATGTCCCAAACAACAGATGCACAGCAATCAGGGATTATCTGCAAAAGATTAAAAGATATTTTCCTCTGCAGGCAGAGTAAATTGGTTTTGGATTAAAGCTGATTGATAGCTGCTGAGGTATATAGCAGTCTGTTTGAAATGCTCAGTTCTGAACACACAAGTCATTTCAGCCCAAGCTACTCAAGGAAATCACTTCAGATGGGATCAATAATTTTTATTTATATTATTATGTAACAGTTACCAGCACTGCATTGTCAAAAGTTATCATTAAAGACTTGCAAAAATATCATGTAAAGGTTCATCATATGGTGCTGAATGAGCAGAAGTTAGTATGAGATACAGAAACAGTTTCTGTTATGTGATGTGTGTGTGTGTGTGTGTGTGTGTGTGTGTGTGTGGTATCAAGAATGTACATATATAATTTTCATATATATTTCATGGCTCAATTTGTATTAGTAACACCAGAATAAAATGGACATGAAATGAAGCAGTCCATCTCTACAAAGTCCATGTTACACTTGAGCTGGGCCAACTACCTGGGCTGTATATTGGATTTAAACACTTTCCTCAGCAGCTACTAAAATGCATTGTAGCCCCAAAACTGTCAATGCCAACAGGCAAGAAGATCATTTGTTTTAATGAAGGTTCCCAACATACACTATCTTGCCAAAAGTATTGGTGCGTCTGCCTTTATACACACATGAACTTTAATGACATCCCATTCTTAATCTGTTCTGTATCTGTAATGATATACTTAATAATATACTTAATAATACTTAATAATATATATTTAATCTGGTAATCTGTATCGCAACATTTCGAATTCCTGGAGGGACTGACTAATCATGAATAAACCATTTATATACATTTGTACTGATTATTAAACCAGTTATAAGTAAAGTTGTACAACATTTATGTATGATTTATTCATTATTATTATTTGAATGGTGGTAGTGGATATTTTCTTAAGTCATTCAAAAATGTGTTACTACACATTAAATAACATTAGTTGATAATGAATAAACCACGTACAAACAACGCTGATGTAATGTTTCTCATAATGTATAAATCATATATACATGTTCAGGGTTTCCCCCGGAAAACTTGCTAAGCCCAGTGGTAGAGAAGCCCACCGGCCGCCCACCTTGTTTTTGTAAAAAAATAAATAAAAAATTAAAAGTTGACAAGATTTTTGAAATTATGACTACTGTGTGCTATTATAAGCCAATTAGCAATACTTAAATGTAGAGTCTTACAAAAAGGCACAATCTTGAAATAGGGTTTTAACAAACACAAAAAATACAATTAAAATAAATAATATCAGTTGTTTTCACTTAAGTTAAATGCTGATGAATTTTAAAACAAGCCGTTGCTGGTCACATTTAAAAGTAAAATAAATTACCATAAATAAAAAAAAATACATACATGGCCAAGGGGTAAAACCAGGGAACTCAGAGGCTGAACAGGTACGCTGTGCTGTGTGACCTCTACTACTTGTTGCTGCACATGGTTCAGGTTGGATCAGTGCATCAATCCATCTGGGCTTACCATCCTCGGTCTTGTAGAGCCATCCGCTAAATTTAGGGTCAGCTAACCACTTTGGATTAAATTCGCAAGTTCGATGTTTACCATCGTGGCTATTTTATATATTGTATATATAAGTATATATAAATATAACTGGGTATTATCTGGGGCTGCATGGTGGCACGGTGGTTAGCAGCATTACCTCACAGCTAGAAGATCCCTGGTTCGCATCCAGGTTAGGACGCCCGGGATCTTTCTGTGTGGAGTTTGCATGTTCTCCCTGTGCAGCGTGGGTTCTCACCGGGTACTCCGGCTTCCTCCCACAGTCCAAAAACATCCATCCATTAGCTATACACCGCTTGTTCCTCTGTAGGGTCGTGGGGGGGCTGGAGCCTATCCCAGCTGACTCGGGCGAAGGCAGGGGACACCCTGGACAGGTCGCCAGTCTGTCAGTCCAAAAACATGCTCAGGTTAATTGATTATTCTAAATTGTCCGTAGGTGTGAGTGTGAGTGTGCTTGTTTGTCTCTATATGTAGCCCTGTGATAGGCTGGTGACCTGTTCAAGGTGTCCCCTGCCTTCGCCGGAGTTGGCTGGGATAGACTCCAGCCCCCCCGCGACCCTACAGAGGAATAAGCGATGTATAGATAATGGATGGATGGATGGATGGATGGGTATCATCTGCATAGCAATGGAAATGTATGCAGTGTTTCCTAATAATTTTTCCTATGGAAAGCATGTACAAAGTAAATAAAATTGGTCCTAACCCAGAACCCTGTGGAACTCCATAACTGACTCTAGTGTGAATGGAAGAATCATCATTAACATGAACAAGCTGGAATCTGTCTGATAAATATGATTTAAACCAATTTAGCGCTATTCCTTTAATCCCAATAACACGTTCCAGTCTCTGTAATAAGATGCTTTGATCAGCTGTAATAAATGCAGCACTGAGATCCAGCAGAACAAGTATAGAAACTAATCCACTGTCTGAGGCTATTAGAAGATCATTGGTGACCTTCACCAGTGCTGTCTCTGTACTATGATGGATTCTAAATCCTGACTGGAACTCTTCAGATAACCTATTTCTATGTAGATAATCACATATTTGACTTGCAACAACTTTTTCAAGAATTTTAGAAATAAAAGGGAGATTGGATATGGGCCTATAATTGTCTGAAACACCTGGATCTAGAGTAGGTTGTTTGAGAAGTGACTTTATTACAACAACTTTAAAAGCTTGTGGTACATAGCCTGTTAGTAAAGAGAAGTTAATGATACTGATACTGCAGTGTAATTGAATTCATTGACTGCCACTGACATAAATATACGTCATTTCAAATTCAACTCCTCGCTGCCATTGACATATTTTTACGTTTATTATGTTTTTCAATGGGAGGTGGTAGGGGACATTCTGGCAGAGCTGTCCTATAAATTTCAGACTTGTACTGTAGTGTGGTGACCAACTGCAGCCCTGTAGGTGGCAGCAGTGCAATGATCTGGATGAGAGATGAGCAGAGATGGGCATATAGCCGAGAAGAGGTCGAGAGTTGACGAGGGAGAAAATGGCACAGCGAGAGAAGACAATTAAGTTCAAGCAGCTCACACTGGAGCAGAGCACGTGTCGCACTCAACAGATTATTGAGAGTGTCGCAATTGTGAAAGAAGACGATCATCAACCCAGGCCAAGCAGTGATACTCAATACTCACGACGCCGCATTTCTCCACAGCCCAGCTCAGACGAATCTGGGTTGGATGAATTCAGAACCTAATCCAGATTCTTTAGATGATCGGCTGCCGTCTGGCTCAACCGGGAGCAGCAGAGCCTCGTTCCCAGATTCTCCAGAAAGACATGAAGGAGGTAAGAACTAACTTGCTTTATAAATAAAGATCGATTTGATTTGCAAACTTGCTAGCTAGCTAACTTTTATTGCTATCACTTTGAGCGTGGTTTGAGAGATAATTGATCCCGACATCAACGCAGTCCCGACCTCCCTCCTGTCTCCCCTCCTGCAGTCCACGCCAAATAAACCCCATTTAGTCCCACAATGTCATATAGGCTCCTGTAAAATCTGTTGCCAGTTCTGATGTGAAGAAATGCTCAATTTACAGATCATGCATCCAGCAGAGATCCCACTTCTGTTAGCAGTGCTAAGAAGCAATGCAAAAACAAGGCTTCTTTCTCCACATCACACTGCAGCAACCATGTGTATTTTTATGGTAATTGCAGATATTTCTATAATTTACAGGTCCTGCATGCAGCAGAGGTCGTGGGCAAGACTCCAACCCCACAAGATTCACATACGTATATACATACCTGTAAATTAGTTCATAAATTTTTGTCAGATGTAAAAATTGTAATTGTATATTCTTCATTTGTAAAATAATAATAATAATGTCATTAAAAGCCCTTTCTCAGTGTTGTTTTTGTTGATTTACAGAAGGAACCAGTGTTCAGATGTTTGAGGTGTCACTAAAGCAAAAAACATGAGCCTCAAAGTCTCTGTTCTGCTTGAGAGGTTTTTCTTTTCACAAGAAGCCTGTTTTCTCAGCTTTTTGGTAAGAAACTAGCATTTTGAGTGAAACTTACCTATATTCGACCGCTGATTAGGGAAGACCTGGTTATGGAGAAACAAGCTGGAAACAAATTTTGTTACTGATGGAAGTGGAGAGTCTATTCTTTCAGAATCTGGTTTCAGATTTTACATGGTCATAGTACAAAATATTCTGTGGGTCTTGAAAAATCAGTCAAATTGCTCGAAAATGGCTGGCAGTGAGAGGGTATCAATTCTGAAAATGGCTGGCAGCCAATGAGTTAAAGGAAGGATTTCCTTGACCAATCTAGTTGGGATGGGATCTAACAAAAATGTTGCTGATTCACAGGAATTTACTATTGACATGAGCTCTGGCAGATTTATAGCAGAGAAGCAGTTCAAGTATAAATCTGGTCCTATGGATGCTTCCAGAGCTGCTGCACCTAAAGCCATTCTCATGATTTTTTGTCTGATATTCAAAACTTTATTTGTGAAGAAGGTCATGAAATCTTCACTCCTGAGATCTAAAGGAACACAAGGCTCAAAAAGAGCTGTGAGTCTTTGTCAGCCTGGCTACAGCGCTGAAAAGAAACCTGGGGATGTTCTTGTCGCTTTTAATCGCTTTTTTATGTGATAAAACTATCTTTCCAGGCTAGATGAAATTTTTCTGAGTTTGTAGAATTCCATTGCCTTTCCAGTCTTCTTGAAATCTGCTTTAAAATGCGCAGTTGTTCATTAAACCATGGAGCTATTTTATGATAATTTATTGCCTTCTTTTTCAGAGGGGCAACAGTATCAATTGATGTGTCTAAAGTATGTGAGTGAAGTTGCAGTCCCATTAACAAGATCATTCACCTGTATGGGACTAACACTAGAGGAGCCACTCCCTATTGTGTTGGCATATGGCATAAAAGTAAATGATGGAATCAATGCCCCATAGTCCATTATTGAAAATTCAAATGTTATTAAAAAATGATCACACAAAATAGAGTTTGTTTGAAAAATGGTAAGAAGTTAAATTTCCGTGCCACATGTCAAAACAAGATCAAGGGTGTGATTAAAACAGTGAGTTGGTTTATTAACGTTTTGAGAAAAACCAACTGAGTCTAACTGTTACGGCTGCGGTCGTTTGTGTATATATTTTGCGCTGTATTCTCTGTGTCCTTCTATCTGTGTACATAGGCGTGTGTAATTAGGTGACTGCCGTTTAAAGGTGCGCTGTACCACATACAGGATGGGCTGCTGGGGTGATGGGCCAGCACGAGATTGGTCGCACTGCCGGCGAAACCGGTACATAAGGCGGAAGGATGACGTCACCGAGAAAACAGTGGGACAGGGGGGTATGCCATCCCTTACCTGAATCTAACTAGCACTGTGAGCACAGCTTGTGCACTGTGTAGATCAGATTTGTTGGTAATGTTTCGTAGAAGTGAGCTGTCACTTTTGTTAACCTTGTTTTATCCTGTTTAAGTTAAGTTAGGGAGGTAAGACCTTGTTTTTGTTTTACCAAGTTTGTTTTGGTAGGTGGGTTTATTCTGAAGTACAGTTTGAATTTTGTTTATGTTGTCCTTGGCCTAACTCCTAAATTATTTAACATATTACCACTGCTTTGCTTTCAGCCCCGTATTTTGTTTGTCACATTCATTTTATTATAAATAAATTAATCATTTCCTGTTTAAGAGCATTGTGTGGCTGCTTGGAACATGTGTAGGATGGAGATTCATGTTGCGTTTGAGTAACCCCTAGGCTGGGTGTAACACTAACAATGCACTAAATGAGACTGTCATTCTCATCATCTACATGGATATTAAAATCACCCACTATAATGATTTTATCTGTACTGAGCACTAAATCAGCTAAGAACTCTGATAATTAAGATAGAAACTCAGAGTAAGGGGCCAGTGGACGATACACTACAACTAACAGAACTGGTTTTTGTATTTTCCAATTCAGGAGTGTAAGACTAAGACTAAAGCTTTCAAATTAATTATAAATAGGTTTAAATCTCTGATTGATTAATAAGTTTGAATGGAAGATTGCTGCCACTCCTCCCCCTCCACCTGAACTTCTAGGTATATGAAAATTATTATGACTTGGGCTACCACTCTAGGCACTGTTCTGTACTGTGCTAATCTGAAGGCCACATGAAGTTTGGAGGTCTGTAGCTGTTGACTCTGCAGAAAGTTGGTGATATCTGTGTACTGTGTGCCTCAGCATCCACTGGCCCTACTCTGTGATTTTACGTGGCACGTTATGGCTGAGTCGCTGTTGTTCCGAATTGCTTCCATTTTCTTACAATACCACTAACAGCTGACTGTGAAATATTAATATAAACCTTATCCATTAAAAACTGTACAGAACAGACATCTTTAATTTCATTTCAAGCACTACTCATATTTAGTCTTCAGTAGTTTCTTCCTAAGCCAATTTTGAAACTGACCTTGACTTACTTTCCTCCAGCTACAGTAAAGTAGGATTTCTTGATCTTGGTAGGGCTGTTTCTCAACAATCACAAGATTCAGTTCTATTTCATAGGGGCTATTTTGATGTCCACCCTAGTTCAATAGTATGTACACAGCTTTAATTTGCATTTAGTGCTCAGAGCACCATAGGAAAAATATTGCATTGTTCCAGTCGATACAACCTTGAATTTGAAATGAAACAAAATGTATCTTTGCTGCTTGTCAGATGCAGGCACTAGAATACATTACTTTTTCTTTTGAGAAGCGCATTCATAAGAGACTTACCTGGTGTAATCAAAGACTATCTCTTCTCAACAATATCATTTTTCAGCCCATGTGACATCACAAGTCTTTTTTTATTATTATCAGTGGTATTATATTATAACAAAATATTACCTAAAGTAGTGTTCATAAGGAGAAAACATGACTACTTTCAAATTAGAAGAAACTAAAAGAATATGCTTACGGCAGTAGTTGAAAAATGTTGGCCATTTTAAAGACCAGATTGTAAAAGGTTTTCATTCAAACTGCTTTTTAGTCAGCAAAAATCCATTCTATTGAAAACTAAGTCTGAAATCTTAACATGTTCTGTGGAGTATCCAGCTGAACACAAGTATACCAGGAAAAACAAGTTGGTCTGAAATTTTGGAAAAATAACCACCTCAGTAGATGTCTGAGCTTGCTGAGGTCTGGACCTTGGTAATATTTTTCTGTCTCTGGCTAAAGTTTTGCATTAAATGTCTGTGTGAAGGGAAATTATTAGGGCCCGAGCACTACAGTGCACGGAACCCTATTGTTCCTGCTGTGTTTCTTTGGCGGTTTCTTTTTCTTACGCCAATTTGAACCTCAATTTGACCCCCTAAACATGCTGAAAAACTCCCCAAATTTGGCACACAAATCAGGACTGGTGAAAAATGTAATATTTTGGGGGAATTACACATATGAATGGCACAATGACTCAATAGCGCCACCTAGAAAATTGGGCTTTAATGGAGTTAATAAAGCTAGTTTCACGGAAACTCATGAAATTTGGTACACATGTACAGTAGCACGAGACAAAAACATTCCTGCTTTTAAAATTTCAAAAAAGGCTCAAAGGTGCCCCCTAGGGCACATGGTGTGCAGACATTGGAATTTAACGAATTCCTCCCAGGATTTTGGGCCGATCTTCACCAAATTGGCTGTGTGGCATCTAGACCCAACTAGGATGAAAAGTTATTAAAATCTCGTGGATACGTCACACGGTGTGGGTGTGGCATGGCGGCCATTTTGAACAAAAAAGTTCAACGGCGCCCCCAAGAAAACGCTGTGCGCAGGCATTGGAATTTATCGAACTCGTCCCAGGATTTTTGTCCCATCTTCACCAAATTTTCTGTGTGGCATGTAGACCACTCCAGGATGAAAAGTTATTAAAATCTTGAGGCTGCGTCACACAGTGTGGGCATGGCATGGCGGCCATTTTGAACAAAAAAGCTCCATGGCGCCCCCAAGAAAACGCTGTAAGCAGGCATTGGAATTTATCAAACTCCTCCCAAGATTTTTGTCCGATCTTCACCAAATTGGCTGTGTGGCATCTAAACCCCTCCAGGATGAAAAGTTATCAAAATCTTGTGACTGCGTCACACGGTGTGGGCGTGACATGGCGGCCATTTTTTGTCCGATCTTCATCAAATTTGCTGTGTGGCAGCTAGACCCCTCCAGGATGAAACGTTATTAAAATCTCATGGCTGCGTCACACGGTGTGGGCGTGGCATGGCGGCCATTTTGAACAAAAAATCTCAATGTTGCCCCATGAAAACGCTGTGCGCAGGCATTGGAATTTAACGAACTCCTCCCAGGATTTTTATCTGATTTTCACCAAATTGGCTGTGTGGCATCTAGACCACTCCAGGATGAAAAGTTATTAAAATCTTGTGACTGCGTCACACGGTGTGGGCGTGGCATGGCTGCCATTTTGAATCAAAAAGCTCAGCCGCACCCCCTAGAAAATGTAGTGCGCAGGCATTGGAATTTAACGAACTCCTCCCAGGATTTTGGGCCGATCTTCACCAAATTCGCTGTGTGGCATCTGGACCCATCCAGGATGAAAAGTTATTAAAATCTTGTGGATACGTCACACGGTGTGGGCGTGGCATGGCAGCCATTTTGAACAAAAAATCTCAACGGTGCCCCCTAGAAAACGCTGTGTGCAGGCATTGGAATTTAACGAACTCCTCCCAGGATTTTTGTCCCATCTTCACCAATTTCGCTGTGTGGCATCTAGACCACTCCAGGATGAAAAGTTATTAAAATCTTGAGGCTGCGTCACACGGTGTGGGCGTGGCATGGCGACCATTTTGAACAAAAAAGCTAAACGGCGCCCCCTAGAAAATGCTGTGCGCAGGCATTGGAATTTATCGAACTCCTCCCAGGATTTTTGTCCGATCTTCACCAAATTTGCTGTGTGGCATTTAGACCCATCCAGGATGAAAAGTTATTAATATCTTGTGGCTGCATCACACGGTGTGGGCATGGCATGACGGCCATTTTGAACAAAAAAGCTAGGTTAATTTAAACACAAGATACTTGTTAATCCAATGAAGTTTATAGTGTCCAGAGTTTCCATAATGTTTAAATCTTTGGTGACGTCACCCACCACCTAGTGACACCTCTGATGAAGACGGAAGTTACCGTCGAAACATGTCAGGTATGTTTTTGACAAGACGTGTCTGATCACAAAAAGATTTAAACAAGATACTTGTGCTAAAAAAAGAGGATTCGTACTCAATGAGGACCTAGGATCCCTAATCTGTCTCAATACCTCACAGTGAGCAGTGATTCCTACCACATCTCAGGGGGTCATCAGGTGGAAACCTCCCTTCAACGGTGTTTCGCCTACTTAGTCCCACGACACCTCCAGGAGGCTAGGCAGTGAACTCTGGGGTCCCAGAGTCACCCCCCCTAGTGCCAGTTCACACTGCTCCTACACAATCCAAACAGCACTGTCACGTTCAACTGACCCAGGCCTGTTTAGGAAATGCTCCAGGTAGTGACCAGTGCCGATGCTACCATTTAGCTAGTGCAAATGCTACATGCTACTGCTAACCACTAATTGCTTAAAATATACTACTGACAAATCACTATTGTTAAGTGCTGCACTGCTACCCTAGCACTAGATGCCACACACAACTGCTAAGTGCTAAGTAATTATGACAGAAAGCAAGCAAAACAGGAGCACAAACGAAACAAACCTGCACCTTACAACACAAACTCACCTGAGCTGGCCGCATGGTCCCACAAAGAGGCTCTAGCAGGCCCCTCCCTCACCTTAAATACACTCACTTCCTCTTCCTGGATCTCTGCCTATTGGGAGAGGGAAAGAGGGGCGGGGAAAGCAGAGTAGAGGAGAGGTGTCTGTTTAGACTATCCTCTCCTCCTGCCGGGTTAGGCATTTTCTCTGCCCTCCCCTTCTCCCTCACTACCTTTATTTCACCCCCCAACTACTATTATTTCTCCTAATCCATACCCAGAGAGACTCTAGCAGGCCACTCCCTCACCTTAAATACACTTCCTTCCTCTTCCTGGATCTCTGCCTATTGGGAGAGGGAAAAAGGGGCGGGGAAAGCAGAGTAGAGGAGAGGTGTCTGTTTAGACTATCCTCTCCTCCTGCCGGGTTAGGCATGTCCTCTGCCTCCCCCTTCTCCCTCACTGCCTTTATTTCACCCCCCAACTACTATTATTTCTCCTAATCCATATCCACTGACTAGATCTTGCAGCCTCATCTGACATCTCCCTCACTGTCTTCCTCAAATTCTGCCCCTGCACTCCCAGCTCCCTCAAAAGTGAAACAGCTGACCCTGCAACAAAACCTCTACACCCCACTTCAACTGGACGAACCCTAGCCTTCCATCCTCTCTGCTCAGATTCTGTCTTCAAATCAGCATATCTAATCTTCTTCCTCTCATAGGCTGCCTCCACTGAATTTTCCCAGGGAACTGTCAACTCAATGAAATACACAGTCTTTTCACTCACTGACCACAAAACTATGTCTGGCCTCAGATTTGTACAAACTATTTCCTGGGGAACAACTAGCTTTCCTCCCAAGTCTACCTGCATTTCCCAGTCACTAGCTCCTACCAGGCTGCCACACCCCTGCCTCCTCCCTGACTTAGTTCCTCTATTCTTCTCCCCATCTCGAACAAACTGCACAACTAGCCTCTCCTTTCTGGAACCTCCAGCATTCACCTGCTTTCTTCTCTCTTCAATGCCTGCAGCTAAGCTTCTCAGCCCCTGATTATGCCGCCATGTATACCATGTATACCGGCCTTGTGATAAGCTAATTCTACAACCACACAAAATATGCCTTAAACTTGCCGTATCTAAACACAGCGGACACAATTGGTCGCCCTTCACCCAGAGTCTTAGGTTCTGGGGGGTTGGCAAGACATCGTATGTCGCCCCTATCAGAAATTTAATCCGACTTTCCTCCATACACCACAGGTCCCTCCAACTGAGCTTCCTCTTCTCTACACCTTCCCAGTTCAACCACTGTCCCTGTTTGGCCTGACCAACTGCCTTTGCTCCCCTTAACAATTCCTCTTGCCTGCGAACTTGCTCCACTACCAGCTTTCTTTTCTCCTTTGGACCTGCTTTGTCCCACGATGGTTTGCCTGGGCCAAGCCCCAAGCCTCCCCGGCCAAATTGACATTTCCTACTATTTCTGCCTGCCCAAGACCTGCCTCTGCCTCCTGCACTGCTGCTTTGGGGTTCCATTTCCTCCCCCTGGTAGGATTCGGAACCACCTTGCTAACTAACATGTCCCTACTCCCAGATAACAAAAGCTCTGTCCTAACCTTAGTGCATTTATACTCCTCTGTTAAACTAGATAGTGGCAGCTGAAGTGTTCCTTTCCCATATAAAGCTACACTGCTTAAACACCTAGGAGCACCCAACCATTTCCTCATGTAGGAGCTAACTAACCTTTCCATTCTTTCTGCCACGGACAGTGGGACTTCATAAACTGATAATGGCCACATTAATCTGGGATACAAGCCAAACTGCAAACACCACAACCTCAACTTTCCTGGGAGCCCTGATTTATCTATTCTAACCAGCCCTTCTGCAACATCCTTTCTAAATTGCACAACCTGTTCAACATCATTCAAATCTGCATTATACCACCTTCCTAAACTCTTAACTGACTTCTCCCTAATAGTTGGGATTTCCTCACCATCTATAGAAAACTTCCTATCACTTACTTTTCCTCTGTATATTGAAATGCTCCTTGACTTACTAGGCTTAATCTTCATACTAGCCCATTTAAGATTCTGATTAACTCTGTCTAACAACCTCTTTGTACATGGCACTGTTGTAGTTAGCAGTGTCATATCGTCCATATAAGCCCTAACCGGTGGAAGACACATCCCGTTCTGTCGTCTTTCCCCACCCACAACCCACTTGGAAGCCCTGATAATTACCTCCATGGCCATAGTAAAAGCTAATGGAGAAACTGTACATCCTGCCATAATACCAACTTCCAATCTTTGCCAGCCTGTTGTGGAATCTGCTACACTTGCACATAATCTAATATCCTTGAAATAGGCTTTCACCAAGTTAATAACTATCTCTGGCACTTTAAAGTAGTGAAAGGAACTCCAAATAAGACTATGCGGCACCAACCCGAACGCATTAGCCAGATCTAAAAATACAACATTCAAGTCTCTCCTCTCCCTCTTAGCTGTCTGAATCTGATGCCAAATCATGCTAGTATGCTCTAAGCATCCAGCAAATCCAGGTATCCCTGCCTTCTGCACTGTAGTATCTATCAGACCATTCCTCTCTAAGTAGCTGGCCAACCTCTGTGCGACAATGCTAAAGAAAATCTTTCCCTCAACATTGAGGAGAGAAATCATCCGAAACTGACTAAGGTCCGAGGACTCCTTCTCCTTAGGGATAAAGACACCTCCTGCCCTGCGCCATGCTCTAGGGATACTTTGTTTCTCCCAAACTATTCTCATATGTCGTCACAATATCTTTAAGATGCCAGGTGCTTTCTTATAGACCCGGTAGGGGACTCCATTAGGCCCTGGGGCCGACGAAGCCTTTGCACGCCTGACCACCTCCACAACTTCTCTCCATCTAGGTGGGCGAACATCCATCTCCTGCCCCACGTCCCCCAGTGGTGGCATGTCAGGTGGAAGACCTATGTTCCTATTCTCCTCTGAATCTGCATATGTCAACCTCAAATACTCCTCAATCTCTGACTTTACTGCCTTAAGTTGCCCTCCTTTTTCTTGATTAAACAAGCCCTTTACAAAATTAAAGGGGTTCCTAAAAAATGCTGACCTTGCACGCTCTTTCTTCTTTCTCTTCTCCCTAAGATGTTCTGCCCTTCTGAGCACTACTAACCTGCTTCTTAGCTCCTCCTGCAACACATTAATTCCCTCCCTTTCCTCTTCTGCCGCCTTCCTCCATAACTTCCTTAACTGCCTCCTTTCCTTAACTAACTTCTCTATTTCTCTTTGCCGCCTAGACCTGCCTACCTGCACCCTCACACCCCTCTTTTTAACAAATACCCCAAATCTCTCTAGACCATAAGAGTAAATCACATCTTCCATTTTGTCTAATCTCTCCACCACATCTCCTCTAAGCCTGCTTAATATAACTAATAAATCTCTATTAACTGCCTCCCACTCTTTACTATCACTGGCCCTCGGCCACTTAACTTTAGCTCTCTGCTCCATGCTTCTCTCCTTGGCTGGCCTGTGGACCTTAACATTGTACAATGGAACACGTTGTGCGCAGGCATTGGAATTTAACGAACTCCTCCCAGGATTTTTGTCCGATCTTTACCAAATTCGCTGTGTGGCATCTAGACTCATCCAGGATGAAAAGTTATTAAAATCTCGTGGCTACGTCGCACGGTGTGGGCGTGGCATGGCGGCCATTTTGAACAAAATCACCATGTGGAACGAAATGGGTTTTGGAGGTGAAGGGATCCATGTAAAATCACCAAATCCACACAAATCCTCATTAATCTCAAGACCTAATATTTAATATACAATTCAGGAATGGACGTGGTCAAATGGCTCCACAGCGCCCCCTACAAATATTCAAATACTCATATAAAATCACTGCTTTATTCTACAAACATGAAATTTGGTACATACATATAGTATCCCAAGACCAACAGATTTGCACAGTTGAAATTCCAATCGGCTCTACGGCGCCCCCTAGACAAGGTCGTGTGGAGAGGAGTGCGGTGAGGAGCGAGGGCCCGTCCGATGCTGCTTGCAGCTTTAATTTTATTTTGTGAATTACAGTATGTAACACTGTCACTGTCATGGGATATACAGGGACCCAGATGCAGACAGTAGACACAGCACAGGATAGCACACAATATAATAATTGGGTCAGGGAGGCCATGAAGCATCTGGTGTCTGAGGCGTCCAGTTCAATGATGAACTGAAGCTTAGGATCAGGATGAATGAGGATGGGAGCAGATGTGAACCATTGCTTGAGATCATTGAATGCTAGGGCAGCTTCAGGAGTCCAGGTAAAGGTCTCTGAGGTGTAGGTCAGGGCAGTCAGGGGGGCTGCCACCGTACTATAGTCGCAGTAAAAACAGGCAAATCCCAGGAATCATTGCAACTGCTTCTGGGTTCTAGGCAGGGGCCAATCTTGGACTGTGGTCAACTTCCGGGGGTCCATCTTCACCTGTCCTTGAGAAAAAATGTCACCTAAGAAGGATATAGTTTTGGCATAGAATTCGCATTTCTCGGCCTTGACGAATAGTCAGCTTTTCAGAAGGCATTCTAGTACCAAGCGGACGTGGGTGATGTGGACTCCGGGTTCTGGGAAAAGATCAAGTTGTGATCCAAATAAACATGTCTCGGAGGATGTTGTTGATAAGATTCTGGAAGGTGGCTGGGGCGTTTGTTAGACCAAAGGGCATAACCAGATGCTCAAAATGACCAAGTGGAGTGTTGAAAGCCATTTTCCATTTGTCACCATCTCGGATGCGGATGAGGTGATATGCAATGTGGAGATCCAGTTTGGAGAAGATGGCTGCACCATGAAGGGTGGTGAAGGTACAACTGATGAAAGGCAAAGGGTATTTGTTCTTGACTGTGATACTATTAAGGCCGTGAAAATCAATACAGGGGCGCAGAGACTTATCTCTCTTGTTGACAAAGAAAAATTCGGTTCCTAAAGGCAAGGAGGAAAGACGAATTATTCCTGCGGCCAGGGACTGCTTGATGTAGGTCTCCATAGCAGTGTGTTCTGGTTTAGATAGATTATAGAGACGGTTAGTTGGCAGCGTGGCTCCGGGAAATAATTCAATTGCACAGTCATAAGGCCGATGTGGAGGTAAAGAGAGGGCATGATTCTTTCTGAATACCTGCGCCATATTATGATACTCCTGGGGCACCTTAGTCAGATCAGTTTCATCAGGGTTGCAGGAAACTGGAGATGTCACAGAAGTCAGAGCAGAACGTAAACACTCCGCATGACAATGGGAGCTCCAGGTAAGGGATCTCGAGGGATCATTTGATATGTGGGTTGTGCAGCTTTAACCAAGGGAATCTGAGGACCAA
This sequence comes from Dascyllus trimaculatus, assembly GCA_024666655.1. NCBI lineage: Eukaryota > Metazoa > Chordata > Actinopteri > Pomacentridae > Dascyllus > Dascyllus trimaculatus. The sequence continues at coordinate 28,550,587 of CM045465.1, forward strand.
GGGGGAATTGGAATTTTCCATGATATGCAGATTCAGGGTTTCTCTGTGATTACCAGCCAGAACAAGGGTAATAAGAACCATCTGTTGTGGGATTTGGGCAAGATGTAGGCCGTTTAAGGCATTAGCAGCCAGGGGTAACTGCAGGGTTTCCGTGGGGAAGTTTTGTCACTAAGTTGCTGTCGATGAAACTTGCTTCTGCTCCAGAGTCAGTGAGGGCCGTCACAGGCACAGACTGATCTTGCCAGCAGGGGGGAGTAGAGTGTGACAGTTGTTGGGGTGTCTGAACAGCGGTTCAGCTCACCAGTATTCCCCCTGTTGCTGGTGAATCGATCCTTTTGCAGGTCTAGTTGGGCAGTTGGCGATGTAAAGACCTAGTTTGCCAAAGTACAGACATGCATTCGTGGCTCCAGTGGTTCTTCTCAATTTGGGTGAGTTGGGCTTGTCCAAGCTGCAGGGGTTTGGCCTCAGAGCAAGGGACTAGTGAGCTAAGGAAACAGGTCGGGGAGAAACAGACACTCTTTGGGTTGGCCTCACGGTTCGGAACCCTCTCTCTTGATGGCGTTCTCACAGGTGGTCATCCAGGTGAATGGTGAGGGCAATGAGTTGATCCAGTCGACACATCATCTCAAGCTGCCAGCTCATCCTTAAGAGTCTCAATACAGACATGCATTCATGGCTCTCCAGTGGTTCTTCTCAATTTGGGTGAGTTGGGCTTGTCCAGGCTGCATGGGTTTGGCCTTTAGAGCAAGGGACTGGTGAGCCAAGGAAACAGGTCGGGGAGGAACAGACACTCTTTAGGTTGGCCTCACGGTACGGAATCCTCTCTCTCGATGGCATTCTCACAGAAGGTCATCCAGGTGAATGATGAGGGCAATGAGTTTAACCAGACTTGACACATCATCTCGAGCTTCCAGCTCATCCTTAAGAGTCTTATTTAGCACCTTGTAGAATGCCCCCTGAAGGCCATCGTCGTTCAATCAATCAAATCAATGGCAAACTCCACCACACTCTGGGTTCCTTGCCGAATGGAGAGGAGGCGCGTACTGGCATCCCTGCCCTTCAAACATCTTCTTCATCTCCACTGTGAAGGCAGTGTAGGGCTTGCAAACCTCTGCCCCACTCTCCAAAACCGCAGCTCCCCAGTCCCGAGCAGTGCCTTTAAGCAAACTAATTAGGTAAACTATGCGAGAGCAATCAGTACGATATGTGAGGGGCTTCATTTTGAATACCAAGGAGACCTGAGTCAAAAAAGCCTGACATGAGCCTAAATCCCCATCATACCTTTCGGAAACTGGAACAAAAGGTTCTCGAGACCAGGGAACCAGAACATCACCAGAACCAGAGGCGGACTGATTACTCGGAGAGGGCGCATTAACAGAAATAACTGGAGGCATAGCAGAGGTTGAAAATGAGGTCAATTGCTAGTTAACTCAGCAACTCTTTTGGTTAACGAGGAGACCTGCTGTAATAGAGACTGATTATTGTCAACCAGACAGTGTAAGAGTTGATCATGCTGACCTAATAAAATACCTCAGCTAGCCAGAGCCTGATGAAACGAGGGAGCCAGAGATGCACCGGTTTCATTATGTGTTGTGTTCATGTGCTGGCTGGACCGCAATGTCACAGGATATATGGAGACCCAGGTGCAGATAGTAGACACAGCACAGAGAATATAATCATCAGGTCTTTATTACAGAACTGGTAAAACACAATTGACAACTATAATCAAAAGTGAACACTCGGGACTGAGAAATCAAAACTAAGAAGACAGGGTGTAGGAAATTATAAGGATTGGCTAAATAATCTTAATCATAAAACACAAGAATATCCAAGCTAAAGCAGAGGCGCACACAGTGCAACACAGAGGAATATTTAACCTAAAGCTGAAGCGCTCACAGTGCAATACACAGGAATATCGGAATTACATTCTGAAGAGCTCACGGCACAATATACAGGAATAACAGCGTTACGGGCGGAAGCGCTTAAAGTGTAATACACAGGATTATCAGAGTTACGGGCAGAAGCACTCCCAGCAAAACAGAACTATCAGACTGAAGCACACAGAGCGCAATACAGAAACTGCATGCAAACACGCCTGCCAAGCAGCTTACTGAAATAAAGTAAGGGTTAACAAAAATGTACACATCACCACAAAACAACGGCTGAGACTAAACATAAGAATTCCACGTGTTGTTAACGACAACATAACTTCACAACAATAGTTTGTACATAAAGACTGTGCACAAGATCGCCACCGAATACACAACGCCGATATAGGAAATATTGATTTATCAGACCACGCTCCCATCTTTTTGACATTAGAAATTAATAATGAACCTAAGAACACTCTGTGGAAATTGAACACAAGTGTGTTAAATGACCTGCAATTTACCCAGCTAATTAAAACAGACATTACTAATTTCTTGAAGGAAAACCTAAATGGAGAAGTTAGTCTAGAAATCGTTTGGGATGCATTAAAAGCATGTATGAGAGGTAAAATCATATCCTTTTGTTCACATAAAAAGAAGGAGAGGCAATTTAAATTACAGGAATTAAATAAAGAATTAAAAGAACTTGAGACAAAACATAAGAAAGATCCGAACCCAGAGCTTAATATGAAATTAAAAATTTTGAGAAGTACAATAAATGCAATGTATCAGCTAGAAATCCGAAAGAAGATGATTTACACAAAACAAAAATATTACAAATCAGGGCCCAAATTTGCTAAATTACTTGCGAATAAATTACAAAAACAACAAGCAGATAATACTATATGTAAAATAAAAGATCCAATTTCTAAAATGTGTGTGTATAAGCAGAACGAAATTCAACAAGTTTTTCAAAATTACTATAAACAGTTGTACACACAACCAAATTTACACAATGAACAATAGATGAACAATTTCTTGAAACCTCTTAATTTACCCTCTGTGTCTGAAAACCAAAATAAAACCCTGATGGCTGAAATAAATGAAAGAGAATTATCTTGGGCAATATCAAAATCGAAGGCAAACAAATCGCCTGGACCAGACGGCTTTCCTGCTGAATGGTATAAAAAATTAAGAAAAGAGCTTTCACCATTTCTATTTAAAATCCTAAATATGGCATTAAAAAATGGGAAAATGCCACCATCATGGAAACAGGCCACAATTTCTGTAATTCCGAAAGGAGGAAAGGATCCACTTAATTGCAGCTCCTTCAGACCTATCTCGGTTCTCAACATTGATTACAAAATATTTATATCAATCCTGGCTAAGAGATTAGAAGATATATTACCCACACTTATTAATACTGATCAAACGGGCTTCATCTCACAGAGACAAACACATGCACCGTCCGTAACAGTACGGTCTGGCCATGATGAACTCAGCAGGCAATGAGACCGGCACTAGGCCTGCTCCTAGTGAGATAGATCTGCAACAAGCCATTGCTCATCAGGGTGTAGTTATCGGGCAGCATGATTCCCTGTTGCAGAGCCTAGTGGAGAGTAACCACGCTTTGATAAATCAAGTTTCCCAACTCACTGGGAAGATTAGCACGCTAGCCGCTCAAATGGCTCCTGCTGCTGCAACGCCTATGGCTGCGCCCGTTAGCAATGATCCTGCTAATGCTAGTCTCGTTGTTAGCCAGTCAGCTCGTGAACCACATGTGCCCGTTCCCGAACGCTATAATGGTGACATTGGTTCTTGTCAGTCATTTTTAACTCAGGTTTCGTTAGTCTTTGACTTACAACCTCACTCTTATGCCTCTGAAAGGGCCCGAGTAGCCTTCCTGGTTAGCCTTTTGTCTGGCCGAGCGAGAGAGTGGGGTACTGCGGTGTGGGAACGCCAGGAGGCGATCTGCGGCTCCTACATCGCTTTCACCACAGAGATGAAGAAGGTGTTCAACCATCCGGTGAAAGGAAGAGATGCCAGTCACCGTCTTTTGTCCATGCGTCAAGGGAACCGGAGTGTGGCAGACTTCTCCATCGAGTTTCGCCCCCCCTAGAGGTCCGAGCCCTGAATGGACTCCACTTAGCCAAGGTACAGCAAAAAACTGTTCCTGTCACTTTGTTTTTGGCCAGCAATCATCGGGAGAAGACGACCTTTTTTGTTATAGACAACTCCAGTCCCCCCATGGTCCTGGGATATTCCTGGCTCCGGGCGCACAACCCCCACATTGACTGGAAGGAGGAGGTGATATCTTGGGATCCCCGTTGCCATGAGACCTGTCTGCACTCAGCCCTGACCCCTGCTGATGCCGCCAGGCCTGTTCCTCATGCCCCGGTCAAGCTGGATCTAGTTCCTTCCGAGTACCATGACCTCGCACCGGTTTTCAGCAAAGAGAAAGCCCTGTCTTTGCCTCCCCATCGCCCATACGACTGCGCTATCGAACTCATTCCCGGAGCCACCTTACCCACCAGTCGGCTGTACAACCTCTCCAGACCAGAACAGGCTGCCATGGAGACCTACATCCGGGACTCTCTCGCTGCCGGCATCATTCGTCCATCTTCGTCACCTGTTGGAGCAGGATTCTTTTTCGCTGACAAGAAAGACAAGACCCTTCGGCCCTGTATTGACTTTCGAGGTCTCAACGACGTCACTGTAAAAAACACCTACCCCCTGCCACTCATCAACTCCGCCTTCTCAGCTCTGCACGGAGCCACCGTTTTTAACAAGCTGGATCTCCGCAACGCCTACCACCTCATCCGCATCCGCGAGGGAGACGAATGGAAGACAGCATTCAACACCCCGCTCGGACACTTCGAATACCTGGTCATGCCCTTTGGACTCACGAACGCACCTGCTGTCTTCCAAAACCTCATCAATGATGTACTCCGTGACATGATCAACCGGTTCGTGTTTGTGTACCTTGATGACATCCTCATCTACTCAAGGGATGCCTGACGGACATGACACCCGTCATGTCCGTCAGGTTCTGGAAAGGTTGCTTCAGAACCGGCTCTTCATGAAGGCGGAGAAATGTGAGTTCAGTGTGCCTACCGTGTCCTTCCTGGGCTACATAATCTCCGTGGGGGAGGTGAGGATGGACCCTCAGAAGCTGGCAGCTGTTAAAGACTGGCCCATTCCGGAAAATCGGAAACAACTGCAGCGCTTCCTTGGTTTCGCCAACTTTTACCGTCGCTTCATTCGCGACTATAGTAAGGTTGCTGCCCCGCTCACCGCCCTCACCTCTGTTAAGCGGACCTTCTCCTGGACCCCTAAGGCGGATCAGGCCTTCCACTCCCTGAAACATCGCTTCACCTCCGCACCCATCCTGACGCAACCTGATCCCCACTTGCAGTTCGTTGTGGAGATGGATGCTTCGGACATTGGGGTGGGAGCGGTGCTGTCACAACGTTCCCCTGCCGACAACAAGTTGCACCCCTGTGCTTTTTTCTCGTCAGTTGTCCCCCGCCGAGAGGAACTACGACGTGGGCAATCGGGAACTGCTAGCGGTAAAGCTAGCCTTGGAAGAATGGCGTCACTGGCTGGAGGGGGCTGAGCAGCCATTCATTGTCTGGACCGACCACCGGAACCTGGAGTACATCCGATCGGCCAAGAGACTGAACGCCCGACAGGCCCGCTGGACGTTATTTTTCGGCCGCTTCAGTTTCTCCATCACCTATCGGCCTGGGTCCAGAAATGTCAAGCCTGACGCTTTGTCCCGTCAGTTCTCCACCCTGGAGTCCCCAAGTGAACCTGAGCCCATCCTGCCTGGAACCTGTGTTGTGGCTTCCCTCACTTGGGAGATCAAGTCTGTGGTTCGTCGGGCCCAAGAACAACATCCCGACCCAGGTAACGGTCCTACTAACCGTCTGTTTGTACCTGATCCTGTCCGCTCTCAGGTTCTGTGTTGGGCGCATTCTTCGCGGTTGACCTGCCATCCCGGAACTGCTCGCACAGTGGAGGTCCTGCGGCAAAAATTCTGGTGGCCGACCCTGGAGAGGGATGCCAAGGAGTTTGTGGCCGCATATTCCGTCTGCGCCACCAATAAGACCTCGAATCGGCCGAGTTTGGGGCTCCTTCAACCGCTTCCAATCCCTCATCAACCCTGGTCCCACATCGCGGTGGATTTTTTCACTGGACTTCCCCCGTCTCAAGGTAAAACTGCCATTCTGACCATTGTCGACCGGTTCTCCAAAGCCGCCCATTTTGTCCCTTTAGACAAATTGCCCTCAGCCAGAGAGACAGTTGATCATCTGGTGAACCACGTTTTCCGACTCCATGGGATACCTGCGGACATAGTGTCAGATCGGGGACCACAATTCACATCAGAGGTTTGGAAAAATTTTTGCTCCGCTATGGGAGCCTCTGTTAGTTTAACCTCTGGATTTCACCCGCAGTCCAATGGCCAAACAGAGCGAACCAACCAATCCCTGGAAACCTTCTTACGCTGTATGACCTCAGAGAAGATTCAAGATTCAAAGTTTTATTGTCAAGTGCACAGTAAGAAACACGTTTCCCTGCACAATGAAATTCTTACTTTGCTGTCCACTCAGATAACCAGCAACAAGTATAAAAATAGTATATACAAATAAAATAGAATAAAATCGAAATAAGAAAAAACAATGTAAATATGAACAGTAAAGTGTATTTAGAAAAAAACAATGTAAATATGAACAGTAAAGTGTATTTTAGTGCAAAGTAGTGCAAGAAAATGTAAACAGAAGATAATTGCAGTTCAAGTCTATGGATTTTTAAAGTGTCTTTAGTAGAATCCGGTCAGCTGTTGAGGATTCTGATGGCAGTGGGATAAAAAGAGTTTCTTAAGCGGGTCGTCCTGCATTTCACACTCCTGTACCTCCGTCCTGAGGGCAGGAGTGTGAACAGTCAGTGTTGTGGGTGGGTGGTGTCCTTGGTGATGCTGGCAGCTCTCCTGTGGACTCTGCGGTGGTAGACACTGTGCAGAGAGGGCAGTGAAGTCCTGGTGATCCTCTCAGCAGTCCTGACCACTCTCTGCAGGCGTTTGCGGTCCAGAGCAGTAGTGCTGCCGTACCACACGGTGATGCAGCTGGTCAGGATGCTCTCCACAACGCAGCTGTAGAAGTTGCTGAGGATCCTGGCTGACATGCCAAACTTCCTCAGCTTCCTCAGGAAATACAGCCGTTGTTGAGCTTTCCTGACCAACTGTGTGGTGTTGGAAGTCCATGAGAAGTCCTCAGTGATGTGGACCCCAAGGTATTTGAAGCTGCTCACCCGCTCCACTTCAAGCTCCCGGATAAATAGTGGCTGATGAGGTCTCCTCTCCTTCCTCATGTCCACTATCATCTCCTTCGTCTTTTCTGTGTTGAGGGTGAGGTTGTTGTCCTCGCACCATGACACCAGACCGGCCACCTCCATCCTGTAGGCCGCTTCGTCCCCCGCAGTGATGCGTCCTATCACTGCAGTGTCGTCAGCGAACTTCAGGATGATGTTGTCCTTGTGGGAGGCGACACAGTCATATGTGAACAGGGTGTAGAGGATGGGGCTGAGGACACATCCCTGTGGAGTTCCAATATTTGTGATAATGCTGGCCGATGTCCTATTTCCAATCCTGACAGACTGGGGCCTGCCAGTCAGGAAGTCTAGGAGCCAGTCACAGAGGGTGGGGTGGAGACCAAGTGTTGACAGTTTGTGGGTGAGTTTGTGGGGGACAACCGTGTTGAAGGCGGAGCTGTAGTCCACAAAGAGCATCCTGATGTAGGAGTCTTTGTTTTCCAGGTGGGACAGGGAGTAGTGGAGGACAGCTGAGATGGCGTCTGGGGTGGACCTGTTGGGCCTGTAGGCATACTGCAGGGGGTCAAGTGTGTCCGGTATGCTGCTCTGAATGTGGGCCAGTACCACTCTCTCAAAACACTTCATAATGATTGGAGTGAGTGCCACTGGTCTGTAGTCATTCAGGCAGGTAGGTGGGCTCTTCTTGGGGAGGGGGACGATGGTTGTGGTTTTGAAGCAGGAGGGGACTGTGCTCTGGCTGAGGGAAAGGTTGAAGATGGAAGTGAAGACATCAGCCAGCTCGTTGGCACATGCTCTGAGAGCGCGGCCAGGGATGTTGTCTGGTCCTGCTGCCTTATGGGGGTTGATCCTCTTCAGGACTTTGTGAACCTGACCTGATGAGACTGTTGGTGGCGGTGAAGGGGGTCCGGTGGTCCAGGTGTGTGTGTGTGTCTCTGTGTTGTTGTTTGTAGCCTCAAAGCGGGTGTAGAATGCATTGAGGTCATCTGGTAGGCTGTCTGTGGAGCTGATGGTGCTGGTGGTAGTCCTGTAATCTGTAATGTGCTGCAAGCCCCTCCACATCCGCCCGGAGTCAGCAGTGGAATAGAAGCCGTCCAGCTTCTCTCTGTACTGCTTCTTTGCAGCTGTGATGGCTTTCCTCAGTCCGTATTTGGCAGATTTGTACTCGGCCTCATTGCCTGATTTAAATGCAATGCAGCGAGCACGCAGCATGTTACGTACCTGAGTGTTTATCCAGGGCTTCTGGTTGGGGAACTTCCTGACTTGTATGGTGGGTACGATGTTATCAACACAAGTGCTAATGTACCCAGTCACATACTCAGCATAGTCCTGTACGCTGACACAGGAGTCCTCCAGAGTGGCTGCAGCTTTAAACACATCCCAGTCTGTCACAGCAAAACAGTCCTGCAAGGTGCTTTCAGTCTCTGAGTTCCAGACTTGGATGTGTTGTCTCCACATGCTGTCCTGCTATCCACACCCCAACCTCTCCTGCTATCCCTCCCCCTCAACCCCACTCCCAACCCCCCCGGTCGAGGCAGGTGGCTGCCTTTCCTGAGCCTGGTTCTGTTGGAGGTTTTTTGTCCCCCCACCCTATCCTAGGGTTTTTTTTTTGCTTCCTTCCCACCGTCGCTGACTGCTTGCTCATAGGGAATCCAAAAGCAACTATGGATTGTTGAGTTTTCTATTTTTTGTTCCATCTGCTATGTAAAGCGTTATGTCATGACGTGCTGTAAATTTGCCCTAAGCAAATATAACTGAATTGAATTGAACTGAATGAAACAGTTCAGAAAGTCTCTACAAACTTCAGTGCCTCAATGTTGCAGAGGAATTGGTTATACCAGACAGCTTCACCAGGTACTCATAATAAATGGGGATGGTGGAAAAAGGCTGTTTTCTACTTCTAACACTCATTTTATCTTGGTGAGATAATATCCATTGTAGTGATCAAGTTTTGTAAACAATGGGGGCTCCTTAAAGGAGGTAAAAAGGAAATGTGATGAATGGCGATGGATACTTTTCTTGACAATGATGCTAGTTAACCCTCTATAGTCAAAACAAGGGTGGGGTGTAAGATTTTTTGTCTCTAAACAAGAAGCTTGCACCAACTGGAAAAGAAGAGTGTGTGATAATAGCTGTTCTCAGGCTGAGACAGTTTCTTTGACTGAGGGGAAAGGACTCAAAAAAGTAAAACAAAATGCATTTTAAAATGACAATGGTTACTTTAAAAGATTTACGGAAGTTTTGTGGGTCACGCTGTACACCCTTGATTTGCATTAAATGGCCTAGACTTCCACTTTATACAAATGAGGAGAGGCCAACTTGGTGCCCTGTCATTCATATAGTTGCATAACCAGAATGTATTACACAGCTGCTTACATGAACAATGATTGGAAAACATAGAAATGACATTTCCTCTGGATGCGTATCATAACAATGAAGTAGATCGGATGAACAGTTGTCAAGAAATATGAAGAACACATACACAGAGCCTCCTACTTCAATGGTCAAATTTAATTGAGCACCACTGCTTTATCAGATGCTGTTGGTGATCATCACTTGTTGATGGCTTTTTAGATTTCTGATGGCGTAATTTTTAAATTGTTGTTGCATTAGTGAGAGAGACTTACACATATAGAAACCCTGAACTTTTCTTCTTATGAGTGAAAGGCCTGAAGGAGCTAAGATACTATGCAGGGTGATTATAGAATCTTACTTTTCTAACATAGTCAATATGCAACATCAGATTTTTCCAGTATCATTTAATTTAGCTTACCGGTAAGTTAAACTGACTTGGTGTGTGGATGGTTTAATATATATTGTCTTTTATTTACAGTGTTGCATTAGAATTTTACAGATCTGTTCCATAAACATACACAGATCTGATATGAATATTCAGTGCATTTCAAAGGTAAGCTGTAGTGTCTCTGAGAGCTACAGCTGTGTTGTTTCCATCTTCTACCTGCCACTGGCCACTGTCTTTTATTTCCTGTTCAGAATGAGACAGCCTATTACTACATTCCCAGCTCTTTAACTGCTGCTGCTGTCATTTTATATTCAGACAAAATGAATAGGCACTAGAATTAAGTAATCTCCATTAACTCTCAGTGGAGTAATAAGAAGGGTCAATACTCTTTGGCCTAGCTATTCTTTAGATTTGGAGAACTCCCTTCTGACCTATTACTGTAGATTCTTCAGACTCTTTGCTGGAAGGTGGCTCTGGAACTTCTGGTACTTCTCTTTCTGCCAAAAGGCAAAATTGGCCTGAGGGGGAGAGGAAAAGTTATCATTAAAATTACGTATCCCTTGACCCCACTTGAAGGTCAAATACTGGCAGCAATTACTGAATGTGTCTTTAAGAAGAGGATCTGCCGGTCGTTAGTGTAGACAGTCCCTTGGCATATAACCCTGAGAGGTGTGTGTGTGTGTGTGTGTGTGTATGTGTAGGTGTGTGTGTGTGTGTGTGTGTGTGCACGAGGAAATGTCAAAGTCTCCAGTTAGGAGACTGTGTCTTAGAAGGACAGAGATCTGAAATGTTACTGATGGGACAAACCACTCACATCTGTTAGTCATGACATCATTATATCAGTATATAAAAGAGAAACTTGAAGTTAATCAAAAGAAACAATATGGTATGACTAATAGAGCATCTTGCGAGAGATGAAACAGAAAGATCACAGGAATACTGAGCATACAATTATATGTGGAGAAAAAAGATACACCGTATCTATTTGCATTTCTCATGAGAAAACCAGCAATGGAACTAACTGCAATTAATTTACTCAAGTACAGTACATAAATTTCAATATCAGGTACTTAATTTATTATTATTATTGTTGTTGTTGTTGTTGTTCTACTACTACTACTACTACTACTAATAATAATAATAATAATAATAATTTGATTTTATTTTTTTACACTACTACTCCATTGCATAAAACTTTTTTTTTTTTTTTTTGCACATTTTTGAGACAGCTTTTTAATGTTGGTTTGTGTTTGTTCAAGTTTTTGGTTCTCCTTTTTGTCCCCCAAATTCTAGGCATTGCAAACCTTTTAGGTCTAAGAGTACAGGGCACACTAAAAGATTATGCAGTATCTTTTTAAACCAATGCATTTTTTAAGATAAGATAATATGAGGTAATTGATGTGTAAATGTTATGTCATGCTGTGTTACATTGATTGTAATTATCTACTAACTTGCATGTATGTTTTCTGAAGTGAAGTTGAAATACTAAATTACCTGGAAACAATAAACATATTTCAGAAATGGTATTTAATTTTGGAGATACTGTAATTTCTGATAAAAGATACGGTAATCCTTTCAACACTGAATTACAATTACATATTTCCTGAAATTGAGACCAACCCAAGACCTTAAGTAATTAAAGAATAAGAATTTTACCCAAAGTTAAGGCAAAAATGTGAGTTTCAAGTTTAAGTGAGTTTCAAGGCCTCAACAGAATTAGAGGTGCCTCCAAGGGGGGCCACAGCCATACCCAAAGACTTTCAGGCCACCCTTGTGGCCACCTCAGATCTGATAGGTCAAGTTCATTCATTGACACTCTGATGTTCATGTTTCAGTGACTGCAACAATGGTACCATGTAAAAGTGAAAGCAAAATTGGCTATTTGTAACAGTTGTGTAGTAGCAGTTAGTCAGCTGTGCAGCCATTCATGACCATCACAAAGAGCAAAGGCCACAATTTGCATGTCTTTAGTTGAGGGAGGTGACACATACACCAACCTCCAAAATTTTCATTGTTCTGTTTGTGTTGTTTGTTCTCTATCTATCCCAACCACTCCTGCTATCCCCCACCCCTTTCATCCCCAATCTCACCCCAACTGGTCAAGGCAGATGGTTGCCTTCCCTGAGCCTAGTTCTGTCAGAGGTCACAGATCGGGCTGGTGGGTCTGGGCTTGGCGGACTTGAGACTCAGCTTCCCACGTGTGTGGGGAGGTGAAACAAGTCTGTGGGTTAATGGATTCTGGTTCCCTGGAAGATTCTTCTTCAGAGAATTGTTGAGATAAGGCATACAGATGTCCAAGTGTCTGCGTGGACAGAGTTTCCTCCTTCAGGTACCTTGGGTTGCTCATTGCTGACGACCTAATATGGTCCACCAACACGTCAGCAGTGGTCAGGAAGGCTCGACAGAGACTGTACTTTCTTAGACTGCTGCAGAAATGTCACCTGAAGGCAAATCTCTTGCAGACTTTCTATTGCTTCTCGATAGTAAGCGTGCTTGCATACTGCATCACAGTGTAGTATGCCAGCTGTACAGCTGGCGACAGAAAAGTCCGGCAGGGGGTGGTAAGGTCAGCACAGAAAAGAATCAGCTGCCCACTACCCTCCCTGGAAGACATTGCCAACTGCCGTGGTCTCAGCAGGGCAAGGAAGAACCTGTCTGACACACACTGGCTGTGGTCTCCTCAACCTTCAGTCTTCTGGCAGGAGATACAGGAGCACTGCATGCCGTACAAACCGGCTGAGGAACAGTTTTTGTCCGTGGGCGATTAGGCTTTTAAACTCAAAGGAGTAACTCCCACGGATACTTTTGGACAATTGGACAATTTTTCATTTTGACTAAACATGGGACAGTGCAACAATGCCAGTCCACGTATACACATATATACATATGTGTTTATGTGGACTTTGTTTTCTTTATTTATTCCCTTTAATTTTGCAGATTGTATTTTGTATTTTTTAATTGCATGACAGGAAGATGCTCCTCCAGTTCCATTGTACTTTTTTTGTACAAGGGCAATAAAGAGTTATTCTATTCTTTTCTACTTTTCTTCACCTCAAATCAGTGACAGTTGCACACAGAGTCAAAGTTTGTCAGCTGCACTTACGTCACTTGTTACACAGCTGAATCGTGAGCTCAGGCAAAGTCGATATTATTGTACTGCAAAAGTCTGATCCATTGATTAAGATCAAAACATTTTTCTGTCATATTCACTTCATATTAATATTCCAGGCAACCAGAATCCATCCACCCACAGAACTGCTTCACCTCCTCACTTACCTGAGAAGTTGAGTTTCACGTCCAGACCCACCAGTCCGATCCGGGACCTCAGACAGAACCAGGCTCAGGGAAGGCGGCCATCTGACTTGACCAGTTGGGTAGACCATGCACTATTCAAACTGTGAAGGCAGGCTGGTGATTCCGTCATTATCTGCAACCCAGTCTTCCTTCTCAGCAAGCCTCTTGAAATCTTTTGTCACATGTAGCAGAGTCACCATTAGATTAGATTAGATTATATTTCACTAATCGCACAACGGGGAAATTTCCTCGTTACAGCAGCAGAGAAAGCAGAAAAACACACAATATACCCTATACAGACAAAGAAAAATAAACAATCTGCTGTAAAGACACATTTTAAATATACAATAAAATACAACAATAAGTGAGGTATGAATATGAAAGTAATATTTAACAAGAAAAAATAAATAAATAATATTCCACATGGTGATGAATAGTGCAAAAAAACTACTACACGTTCAGGTTTTGCTAGTGTTGTGTGTTGTACAGTCTAATGGCAGTTGGAATGAAGGACCTGTGGTAGCGTTCCTTCTTACACCGTGGGTGTATCAGTCTGCTGCTGAAGGAGCTGCTCAGAGACCCCACAGTGTCATGTAGGGGATGAGAGGGGTTGTTCATGATGGATGTCAGCTTGGCCAACATCCTCCTCTCACCCACCTCCTCTATGGAGTCCAGTAGACAGTCCAGGACAGAGCTCGCCCCCCTGATCAGTTTGTTGAGTCTCTTCCTGTCCGTGTCAGTGCAGCTACCTCTCCAGCAGACCATGGCATAGAAAATAGCAGACGCTACCACTGAGTCATAAAAAGTCCTGAGAAGAGGCCTGCACACACTGAAGGACCTCAGTCTCCTCAGCAGGTGGAGGCGACTCTGGCTCTTCTTGTACAGGGCGTGAGTGTTGTCAGTCCAATCCAGTTTATTATTGAGGTAACCACCCAGGAATTTGTAGGACTCCACTACCTCGATGTCCAAACCCTGGATGTTCATCGGAGTGTTGTGGGGTGTCATCCTTCTGAAGGTGATCACCATCTCCTTTGTCTTGCTGGCGTTCAGTTGAAGCTGGTTGACCTCACACCAGCTGACAAAGTCCTTGATGACCGTCCTGTATTCTAGTTCGTTGCCCTCGGATACACATCCAACGATGGCTGTATTGTCAGAGAACTTCTGGATATGGCAGTTTGTGGAGTTGTGTGAGAAGTCCGAGGTGTAGAGGGTGAAAAGGAAGGGAGAGAGCACCATACCCTGAGGGGCTCTTGTGCTGCACTGCACCACTTCAGACACACAGTGCCGGAGCCTCACATACTGTGGTCTGTTGGTGAGGTAGTCTATTGTCCATGCAGCCAGGTGTTGGTCCACCCCAGCTCCTTCCATCTTCACCCTTAGCAGTGATGACGAGATGATGTTGAAAGCACTGGAGAAGTCAAAGAACATGACCCTCACAGTGCTCCCATTGTTTTCCAGATGTGATAGTGATCTGTGCATCAGGTAGATCACTGCATCGTCCACCCCGATATCAGGCCGGTAAGCAAACTTCAGGGGGTCCATCAGTGTGCTCACCAGGGGTCGCAGGTGTCCTCTCCATGGTCTTTATCAGGTGGGAGGTCAGGGCAACAGGCCTGAAGTGGTTAGGCTCCCAGTCATTGGTACTGGAACCACACAGGAAGTATTCCACAGGACCGGGACTTTCTCCAGACTCAGGCTCAGATTGAGCATGTGCATAACCACCCCACAGAACTGGTCTGCACAGTCCTTCAGCGGTCTGGGGCTGATGCCATCCAGGCCTGAGGCCTGCCTTGCCTTGATCTTCTTTAAATGAGGCACTAAACTCTGCATTGACTGTCAGTTAAGTAGTTAATTTCATAACATGCCTTAGATTACATTATGTGTTAACTGTGTTTTTGGGCTCTTGTGCTTAAACTAGTTGTATAGTTCTTTCTGAGTAGTTTTCTTGTGCTGTCGCTTGTGGCAACATAATGCTCTGTGTAGTCAGTATGTAGGCTATTGACAACCTACACGCAAACTACATCACATAATTAAAATCATGGCTAGGGAGCCAATAAAGGGAATGTGGCTGAATTTTCTAGTGTTAATTATAATTCTAACTGCAACATCTGAAGACTTGTACTACTAGTAGACCAGAAAGCAAAACATAACATTTTTGCTATGTTGATGAATAAAAGTGGTCTTATGCTGAATAAAAGAGAGGGTGAGATCAAATGTAATACAAAGATTCTTTGCTGTTACAACTTGAGAAAGTCAAAAATTGTCAAGATATGCTTGTTAGTCAATAACCAGCAACACAGTAGAAGAATATAAGAATTTGGCATAAGAAAATTATATGACATCTATTTTTTCAAAGCAGATATAAACTAACTAAATGATACAGTTAGTCAAATGACTAACTGTATCATTTAGTCATTTGACAGTTAGCAGTCAAGTACATACAGTGAGTGATTTAATCAAGAAGTGAGCAATTTAAAGACAGAAAAGTGGAACACTAAGAATGGAGCAGTGAGGCACTTCATGTTTGGCACCAGAAAATGTTGATGTAGTATTGTAACAGATAATGATATTATGTTCTTTCAGATCAATGAAACTTTATGCAAGCAGGCCATCGATGTCAAATACATTTTTCAATCAGTCTAGGAAGATATAATGATCTATGAAATCTCACTGTGATCCAGTAAGAGAGGCACTAAAGTGAAATCCATAGTGTGCAGAGAACTTTAGTAAGTGTAGTTTTAGTGGAGTGAAAAACCCAGAATGCAAATTTGTTCAAAAGGATTAGTATTAGACATGTGAAGAATGAAAAAAGAATGAAGATTGAAAAATGGTAAATGGTAAATGTTTAGAGACAAAATAGGCACTATGTAGGATTCAACATATTGCACTGATGGCTCTACAAAAGCATCTGAAGACTATGCTTGCCTGCTCTACTTGTCTGTCCCGCCTGCGAGGCCGCTTCTGCCACTCCACACACCACACTCCAACTGCATTCCCTTGGCTTCTCTCCCTACCTGTTTGCCAGATAAGTAGCACATCCTCTTGTAGCTGGTCCTCACTTTGTGTTATATTCTGTCTAGTGATCAGTTTAGCGGCAATATTCTGTAAGTTTTATGCTCCCACTCATTGCACGTATGTTTTGTGTGCCCAGCTTTCCTAGCTTGGTGTTACCAAGTCCTGGTTAGTCACTA
The DNA here is from genome assembly GCA_024666655.1 of Dascyllus trimaculatus. Classification (NCBI taxonomy): domain Eukaryota; kingdom Metazoa; phylum Chordata; class Actinopteri; family Pomacentridae; genus Dascyllus; species Dascyllus trimaculatus. The sequence continues at coordinate 28,567,011 of CM045465.1, forward strand.
ACATTAATTATCATGCTCGTAAACTTTATTCTGTCTGGTTGTGTGCATATGGTTAGTTCATTGTATTCTGTTAAGTTTGCTATATCTTGTAACTTAGCCTTCCGCCAGTAGTCTGCTCCCTCGAGCATTGTCCTGTCCCTTACTACCCATTAGTTATCATCACTTTCTGTTACCTCCAGTCATTCTCCTGTGTACTTTTGTAAATATGCATTCTGTAAATAAATTATCATTGTATTTAAAATTCTGGTTCTCTGTGTTTTGTTGTCTCGCATTTGAGCCTCTGTCCTGCTACATGACAAGTTGACAGGAGAAGTTGGTTCCTAGATGGTTTAAAACCCTGGCTGTCATGATTACATTGTAGTTTCAAGATGGAAATGTTCAGCCATGGCACTGGCTGCTTATTTTGGTCATGATACTTCTTTCAGCATAAAAAACAAAACATGGACACATTAACAAGGTAACAACAGATTTTTGGATAAAGGCGTTAAGAGGGGAGAGTCATAGGAATCAAACTTGTTGTTGGCCTCAGCCAGGTCTGTCATCTGAAAACATCACTGCAAAGTCTCCACATCTAGTGACCACATCCAAACAGTTCTGGTGATCACTGTTTGCTGCTGGAAAGTAGATGGGCTTGAGGTGGACCAGGTTGTGATCTGACCTGCCCAGGTGGGGAAGGGCTATGGAGTTGTATGATTTCTTAACATTAGCTTGCACATTAGCTTTTATGGTAGGGTTGCACTTCTCTTTGTTCACATAGTGAGCAACTCCCTCTCCTCCCTTCTTGCCGCTCTCACTGCAACTTCTGTCCACCTGCACCAAATGAAAGCTGGCTAAACTCATGATAGAATCTGGTATGTAGTCATATAGTCATGTCTCTGTGACACAAGACAGAGCCCTGACAAAAAACACTCTTCATCTTTGTGAGTGATGTTAACTCATCTTAGTCTCAAGAGACCTTACATTCACCATTGTGATAGAAGGAAGATACAGTCAGGTTCTCTGCTTCCTTAACCATCGCCTCCTCCTGGCCCTACAGCCCTTGGGATATCGTGTCTCACGCCAGAAGCAGCACACTGTCAGATTCTCATCAGTTGTTCCTGAGTGTAAACAATTGGAAGTTGGGTCTCCACCAGGACGGAAATCAAACTGGAAAAATCCAGCATGACAAAGTCTTTTGAAAGTGACAGTAACATGAAACAAAGTCACTTTGTTCTGCTGACAAGTACAGTAACTTGATACTATGGATAAAAAATAAAGTGCCAACAACGTAAAAAACAAATCACAAACACACGAAGAGCAGCTCTGTCTGGCAGCCACCCAGGACATTGCTGATGGTGTTTAAGATAGATAAAACTTTATAACTCCCCTAGGAACCTGTTGAACAAAAGTTAGATGGATTTTTGACTACAATTATAGCATTGAGATTGTGTGGATAGGTGTCAATCAGTCTTGTCTCTCTGGACACTGATTTTTTTTTTTTACAGTATCTTTATTGACTTTTGATATAAATTGTACAAACATAGTATTATTTTGTCATATTATGTACTACAAAAGTCCTTCTGTTTTTTTAACAAACATAACACACACCCCTCCCCCTACACATGCACTTATCTCTCTCCCAAGTATTGCACACATTGTACACAGTCTATAGGTTCCAATATTTTCAAATAATTAAAATGTACATTTACATATACAGAGAGTTAAATTACAAACATTTTCAGTGTCTTCATCCTTTCTCTGGGATGCGACCACCAGTTACATTAAGCATTTCATTCTCTGTTTTCATCCTGTAAAAGTCCTTCTCTATCTCCATTTTAATATAATCATTGAATGGTTTCCAGATTCCCTCATAAAAATGCCAATTTGTTTGTCAAAATAAAAGTTATTCTCTTCATTGACATACTATGTGCCATATTCTTGATCCAAGGACCTACTGAAGGTGCAACAGTTTTCTTCCAGTCAGTGCACGCCAATGCAGTATAGCAAAATCAATAAACTTGCATTCTTTGGTTCTTAAATTAAGATCCATCGGATAAAGGTAGAATAATATCATCTTGCAATTTACTGGAATGTTCCCTATCAAAATAGTCCTGATTTGATTGATCACCTTCCTCCAGAAGCTTTTGACCGAGTCACACTCCCAAATACAATGTAGAATGGTTCCTTGAGCATCATTACACTTAAAGCAACTATCAGCTATATTGCTGTTATATTTATTCAGTTTGACAGAGGTTACATAGGTTCACATCAACCAGTTGTATTACAGTTATTTTAAGTTGGTGTTAGCTGTTTGGGTCTGAGCTTTCCTACAGATTGTGTTCCAGTTGTCATCTGAAATATCCTCCTTCAAGTCTGCCCTTCATGCCTCAAGTTTGGGTAACAAATTTTCCTCTGAGCCAGATATAAGCCAGTTATACAATAAAGAAATCAATTAAATGAGACATTGCCTCAAATTGGACTGAACTGAGACAGGGTTAGGGCAAATCTGCTCTATTGCAAATCTGCAATAGAGCAAATCTGGAGAATATCACCCTATTCTAGCTGAGATAAAGAAGCATTTCCGGGGATGCCATGCTGGTGCAAAAGTAAAGGCAAGGAGATGGAGATATATGCCCTTTCCTCAATCAGTCATCATGGGGAACATCAACTCAATACCTAACAAAAGTGATGAGCTGGAGATATTGGTGAAGACCGAGAAAGTATACCGTGAGTGCAGCCTCAATGCTTAAAGGCTGGCACACACTACAGGATTTTTCAAATCTTCGCAGATTTAGAGACCACACACTTGAAGATAACAAAAGACAGATCGCACAAGATTTCTCACTTCTGATCTTATAGTGTGTGGTGTTCACTACAGAGCACACCACACACTATAAGATTCTAAACCGATTCTTCAGCAGACTATCAGGTTCTTCACGCTCAATATTCCAAATCTCGCGTAGTCAAACGTGACTTCAGTGTAAACAAACATGATAGGAATAACGGTGCTATAAATAACGACGTTACTAACGACGTTCCTTTTTTCAGTAACAAGTAGTTTAACTGATTACTCTTCCCATCATTATAACGGCATTACCGTTGCTGCCAAAAGTGCTGCGTGTTACTAAAATTGAAGCTGTTTTTTCATCAGACCATCAAGATCTCTAAGCCGAGGGGCAGAGATTTTTTAGGGCTGTCAAAATTGACGCGTTAGTGCGGAATAAATACATCATCATGATTAATTTGATTATTTTTTTAGCGACGGTAACTCTACTTGTTTGTTTTTACTTCCTGCTCCGTCAGTCAGCTGAGTCAGCTCGCGTTTTGATTGGCTTAAATCTGGTACACGTGGCATCACACACTGTGCGTGCTCGGCTCCTCTCGGAGGACCCCACACACTACAGGATTTCTAGTCGCAAATATTAAACATGTTCATTATCTACGATCTGTCCTTCCGAGACCTTCCGAGCAGATCGGAATGGACAAAATCACTCTTAACATACCCCACACTACAGGAAAATCGGACCCGATGTTGTTTGCAAACATCCAACAATCGGGCCTATGCTGGCTTTGATCGTAAGGGGCAGATCGGGACAAAAATTGGCCTGATTATCGTGTAGTGTGTGCCGGCCTTTACTGAAACCTGTTTGAATCAAAACATTTCTGGGTCTACCTGGCTTCACTCTGATACGTTCAGACATTCATGCTAAAGCTAGATGCAAGACATAAGGAGGGAGACTGTCTTTATTTATAAATCAGGGATGTTGTTATCCTGCTCATGTTAGTGTCAAAGAGGAGCTGTTTTGTTCAGACATCAAACTATTGGCAGTTGGTATAAGACCATATTGCCTTCCAAGAGAATTCAGTCATATAATAACAATCCTCGTGTACATTCCGCTCAAAGCAACTACTGAAGTTTCATGTGATGTCATCAATGAAACTGTTTCCAGGATACGGACTGAACATCTTGAGGCACTCATAATAATATCAGGAGACTTCAATCATGATACCCTCTCCACCCACCTGACTGGATTTACACAGTTTGTTTATTGTCCAACCAGGGAGAATAAAACACTTGATCTTCTGTATACCCATGTCAAGGATGTCTATAGAGCTACTGCCTTACCAACACTGGGCAGGTAACCTGGTTTTCTTGCAGACCTGTTACAAAACCTGTGTATTGAGGCCTGCAACTACCCTCGCAGTCAGGAAATGGACACCTGAGGCTTGTGAAGCTCTAAGGGACTGCTTTGAATGCACAGATTAGAATGTGCTGCTGGAAACATATGAGAACAGCATGGTCATCAATAGACAGGTTGATTGTTTTAGTGAGTACATCAACTTCTGTAGAGACTGGGGGTGGGAATCACGCGGTACCTCATGATACAATACAATACGCGATACATGGCTCACGATACTAATACTATCACAATACAGTGATACTACAATAATCGATATATTGCAGGACAATCACATAACGATACATCACGATACCTCTAACAGAAAAGCACAAAACACCTATGGAAAGATTAAGTTCACTATCTTTTTGTGAAGCAAACAATGTGAAGAACATCACATAAGTTATAGCTTTCCCTTTTTTGTCCCCAGGATGAAGCTTTTCTGAAGAACACACAGAGACACTAACCTAGTACAATAGAACAATGGGGCTAGCAATGAACCCAACTACACTCCACACTTATGGTGTCTTGCATTAAAAAACTCCTATAATGCATTGCAGCACACAGTTTAGTCTTTGCTATTGGCTCTGCGACCATTAAATTTATTTATTGCAATTTGGTGTCACTTTCACAGGATTTGACACAAATTTGGATGAACCACTTAACAAAAACTGGCAAGATGGCTGCTGTGAAGCAGTCACACAGTTTGGCAGGTCCTGTGTGTTTGCCACAAAAGCGCTTTAAAAACCTTGGCTTTTGCCATCATCCTATCTGTTACTTGTTTTTGTAGCTTTTTATTTGCTGCTGTGTCTAACATTTCCACGAAAAAAGGATAAAAAGGATAGGATAAACCTCTCTTGGGAGTTGTACACCTTCTGTTGATCCTGCTTCTTGCTGGTGATGTTGAAATGAACCCAGGACCATTACAAGAGAACATAAACCACCTGGATGCTACGCTACCTGGGCTACATCCATTGTTAATGGCGCTACTACCACTTCTACCTGGACTTCAACCACTGCAACCTGGGCTACATCCATTGGTAGCCTGGCCCCTTCCTACGTTACCTCTACTGTCATCTGGGCTGGTTCCACTGCTAACTGGGCCTCACCCACGGCTAACTGGGCCTCAACCACAGCTAGCTGGGCTCCAACCACAGCTGGCTGGGCCCCAATCACCGCTAGCTGGGCCTCAACCACCACTAGCTGGGCCTCACTCATCACTAGCTGGGCCCCAGCCACCGCTAGCTGGGCCTCAACCACCCCTAGCTGGGCCCCAACCACCGCTAGCTGGGCCTCAACCACCGCTAGCTGGGCCTCAGCTACTGCTAGCTGGGCCCCAACCACCACTAGCTGGGCCTCACTCATCACTAGCTGGGCCCCAGCCACCGCTAGCTGGGCCTCAACCACCCCTAGCTGGGCCTCACCCATCACTAGCTGGGCCCCAGCCACCGCTAGCTGGGCCTCAACCACCCCTAGCTGGGCCCCAACCACCGCTAGCTGGGCCTCAACCACCCCTAGCTGGGCCTCAACCACTGCTAGCTGGGCCTCAACCACCCCTAGCTGGGCTTCAACCACCACTAGCTGGGCCTCAACCACCGCTAGCAGGGCCCCAACCACTGCCAGCTGGGCCTCAACCACCGCTAGCTGGGGCTCAGCCACCGCTAGCTGGGCCTAACTCACCGCTAGCTGGGCCTCAACCACCGCTAGCTGGGCCTCAGCTACTGCTAGCTGGGCCCCAAGCACCACTAGCTGGGCCCCAACCACCGCCAGCTGGGCCTCAACCACCCCTAGCAGGGCCTCACTCACCGCTAGCTGGGCCTCAACCACCGCTAGCTGGGCCTCAGCTACTGCTAGCTGGGCCCCAACCACCACTAGCTGGGCCTCACTCATCACTAGCTGGGCCCCAGCCACCGCTAGCTGGGCCTCAACCACCCCTAGCTGGGCCTCACTCATCACTAGCTGGGCCCCAGCCACCGCTAGCTGGGCCTCAACCACCCCTAGCTGGGCCCCAACCACCGCTAGCTGGGCCTCAACCACCCCTAGCTGGGCCTCAACCACTGCTAGCTGGGCCTCAACCACCCCTAGCTGGGCTTCAACCACCACTAGCTGGGCCTCAACCACCGCTAGCAGGGCCCCAACCACTGCCAGCTGGGCCTCAACCACCGCTAGCTGGGGCTCAGCCACCGCTAGCTGGGCCTAACTCACCGCTAGCTGGGCCTCAACCACCGCTAGCTGGGCCACAACAAACGCTATGTGGACCTCAGCCACCGCTAGCCAGGTCCCAGCTACCAAATACGGAGACAAAAATGAGAAATCCTATTATGAAAGATTTTTTTTTCAACAAAAATCTTTCAGACTTTTAATCAAGCAAGGACTATCTGGGACCCATATCCAAAACCCAAAGGGTTACTTTGAGGTCATTTGAATATACGAAGCATGTTTCCAAAGCAAGAACAACTTGAGCACTTAATAATTCAGTCCAGCATAGATTTTATTGGGTTGACTGAAACATGGTTGACAATTTCTTTACCTAAGGCTGCCATACATATGCTGGGTTATAATGAATTCAGGAAGGACAGAAGTCAAGGCAAAGGAGGGGGGGTTCTAGTTTATGTAAGAGATACCCTTCAATGTTCAGAAATTGTATGGCCTGAGGACATTACACTTGAATGTGTGGAGTAAATATTGTCCTTTCAACGGAAATTAATTTTACTGTTATTTGTGTTTATAGGAAACCATCAGCAAAAATTAATTTTTATGACCAGCTAAAAATGCTTTTAAACCTTTGTAGTTCCAGTAAGGAGGTGATCCTAATGGGCGATTTTAATATTAATTGCGATAATAAGAAAGAAAGGAGTAAATTAAAACAAATAACAAACCTCTGTAATATGTTTCAATTAATTGAAAACCCCACTTGTATAACTAACCAGACTAAAACAAGAATTTGCAAATAAGCATCTTGAGAACTTACAATTTCTTAACTGGTCTCTCTGACCATAATGCAATCTTTTTCACAAGGAAATTGAGCAAAATGCAAACCCAAATGTCTTGTACCTCCTTTTATAAGGGGTAAGGGTACCTCCTTTTATGAAGTAGTCCCGAAAAACCAATATCAAAATCTGGCTAGAGCTGTACATGAGATTGATTGGAATTAAATTGTTTAATGTGATGATATTTCAACAATATTAATTTCTACTCCAAAATATAAAAAACATGATAACTCTATTTGCAAAGAGGAAAAAGAAAAACCAAGACAGTAGAGGTGTTTTACCATGGCTCAATGATCAATGCAGGACTTTAATGAAAACTAGGGACCAATAACTGAAAAAATCTCTTAAAACTGGTCTTGTCTCTGACAGACAACTTTTTACGTCAGTGCAAAACAGAGTAATTCAAACACTGCACAAAGCCAAGGCAAACTTTTACATGTCAGTTATTGAGTCCGCCAAAGGTAACAGCAAAAAGATTTGGCAAACAATTGATAAAATAATTGGCCAGATAGATAAAGGCAGGAAACTAGAATAACAAATCAATAATCAACTGGTGAATGATCCTATTGTTGTGGCTACTGAATTTATTGTTTTTTTAAAAAAAATTCAATTCTGGAAATCTCACAACTCTTTTCTCCACAGGAAAATATATACTCTGTCAATAAGTCCTCACTTATGTTTACAATCGCAGAAATAAATGAGTTTGAGGTCGTTTCTATCATAAATGAATTAAAACAGTCAAAAGCTAAAGATGTATATGGTCTGGACACCAATTTCCTTAAGGTACACAAAGATTCCTTAATATGCCCAATAACACATATGATCAGTTTGTCAATTAGAAACTGTCGTTCCCCCAGCATGGAAAATTGACACAATTACTCCCATTTTCAAATCTGGGAACAAAACGATTGTTAGGAATTACCGGCCAATCAGTATATTACCTGTCATTTCAAAAATTATTGAGAAATGGATTGCTAAACAATTGGTAAATCATCTGAATACATCTGAATACTCCTCTTCATTCTATGCAGTTTGGTTTTCGTTCAAACTACTCAACAGAAACTGCAATAAATCGTTTTCTAGAAAAAGTTAGATATTATTTGGATTCTTGTCCCCTTGTTGGTGCGGTTTTTCTTGATTTGAAAAGGGCATTTGATATGATTGACCAACAAATTTTATTATCAAGGCTACTAAAATTCAGTTTTCAGAGCAAGCTATTCTTTGGATGAAATCATACTTCTCAAATCGAACAAATTGTGTATCTGTCAGTGGTTTCAAATCCCCTTATATTGGCAGTCAGGTTGGAGTTCCTCAAGGTTCCATACTTGGACCCATTTTATTCTCTTTATACATTAACGATTTGCGAAATGTCTGGCAAAATATTGACACACAACTTTACACAGATGATGCTGTAATTTTTACAAAAGCAAAGTCTGATATAGAAGTATCTGAAAAATTGACATCTGCAATAATGTCTGTGGACAAGTGGCTCACCAAGTCATGTCTTCTTCTAAATTCCAAAAAAACTGTCTGCATGGTATTCTCAAAACGTCCAAAAGTGTGGTCAAGTTCAAATGTATTTCTAAAAGAAGGGGAGCTCCAGCTTGTACATTAATTTAAATATCTTGGCGTCATCCTTGACTCAACTTTAACTTTAAAAAAACATATTTACATTTATATGTTCATTAATATGCACTGTCCCTTTTAAATAAAATAAAGTATAAGTAAAGTATAAGTATAAGTGCCGATAGTCTTGCCATAGGACTCTTTTACAAACACACTGGCTGTAACTTGTATACATGTGCCATCACGTAATGCTGGTGGCCTTCGGGGACGAGAAAAGAAGCTTTGCTTCAAACATTGTATTAACAGCTGTAGGGCTGGGCCCGAACATCTGAATATCCCAATATTCAGTCGTTGTGGTGGTATCTGTATAATTATTTTGAGATCCGAATACTTGTGCACACACCTCCTGACTGCCACCGCCGCCGTGGTCACAGACGCGGCAGCCTCAGCTTAACGCTACATTCATGAAGCACTGGTGTATTTCAGTCACTTACTGTGTTAATAAATAAAGAAATGAATAGTTTTATTGGACATCACTATCCCCCCACATGAGCTGCCGCCACACGAGATAAGAAAGCAGCTGATGCAGGTAATGTTTCCAGTCATTAATGACGACTTGAAACGTTAGCTGCATCAGCCGCTTTCTCTGCGAGGAGTTCAGAATGGTGGTGTTGCAGGTGGGTTTGTATGTTGGTGGTGTTACCTGTGTACTTTACTTTTGCGAGGCAGTTCTTGCATATGGAATGGTCTTTGTTGAGCTTGCTTGCATCTCTTGCAGTAGCATTACTGCCTGCCATTATACCAATACAAACACTTCTTCTGCTCAGGTTTCCCTCATTCATGTGATTACCGCCACCATGTGGAGTCTTTAAGTAGTGACGCTGGGGAAATGGCAGCTGACAGGGGAATCTGGCAGGGTTTAGAGCGCCTTATTAGAGTGCCTTATTATATTAATTAAAGTATCGATATTTGCCGCCAGCGCATTGATACTCATATCGCACGAGGAGGGACGACGATATTTAGCTGTATCAATATTTTGTCCCATCCCTAGTAGAGACACAGTCATACCAATAAAGACTGCACGCTGTTTCCCAAATAACAAACCCTGGATCACAAGTGACATCAAGGTGATCCTCATCCAGAAAAAGGAAGCTTTTAGAGATGGGGACAAAGAACGGCTCAAAAAGGTACACCATGAGTTGAAGAGGAGATTAAGGGAGGCAAAGGTGGAATACAGAAACAAGACAGAGAGAAACTTACGACACAGCAACATCCGTGAGCTGTGGAGAGTAATCAATACCATCTTTGGCTACAACAAAAAGAAAAGACAGCTGATAGTGGGTGATGTAAAACCAGCCAATGAACTCAACCAGTTCTTCAACTGGTTTGACACAGTAGTCACACCTTCTTCTGCTGTTGCTCCTTCTTCTTCTTCTTCTCCTTCTCCTTCTCCACACGTGTGCATCTCCACCACTCCAGCTATACCCCCTCTCACACCTCTGCCTCCTCCACCGTCTATCACTGCAACAGGGGTGAGGGTGAGGTTGGAGCTAGGGAGACTGTGCCCAGGGAAGGCAGCTGGCCCAGATGGTTTGTGTCCAAGGCTGCTTAAGGACTGTGCTGCCCAACTGTGTAAGCCTCTACAGAGGATCTTCAACCTGAGTCTACAGTTGGGGCAAGTCCCGACACTGTGGAAAATATCTTGTATTGCACCAGTACCAAAACTTAAATGTCTGGTTGAATTAAACGACTACAGGCCCTCACTTCACACATCATGTGCAGCCTGGAGCGGCTGCTTCTACACCTGCTGAGGCTTGAGGTCAAAGACACACTTGATCCCCTACAGTTTGCATACAAAGAACACATTGGAGTCGATGATGCGGTCCTCTTCATGCTCCACCGTGCCCTCTATCATCTCGAAGAACCTGGTGCTTATGTGAGAGTTATGTTCTTTGATTTTTCAAGTGCATTTAACACCATTCAGCCCAATATACTCAGAGACAAGCTCAAAGACATGGGAGTGGACCCCTCCTTTGTCTCATGGATCACAGATTACCTTACAGAAAGACCACAGTTTGTCAGGTTGGGGAACTGTGTCTCTGGGACAGTAATGAGCAGTGTGGGAGCTCCTAAAGGGAATGTTCTTGCTCCATTCCTGTTCACAATGTGCACAGCTGAGTCCTGCCACATCCAGAAATACTCGGATGATACTGCTATTGTGGCGTGTATGCGGAATGGACAGGAATCTGAATACACGGGTCTAACAAAAGCCTTCTGTGACTGTAGTCACAAAAACTGCCTCCTACTGAAAACCTCGAAGACAAGGAAAATGATAGTAGATTTCCAAAGATCCAGGCTCTGCCATCAGCCAGTTAACATTTGTGGAGTGGACATTGAGGTGGTGCCAACCTACAGATATCTAGGTGTACACCTGGACAACAAATTGGACTGGTCCTTTAACACAGATGCACTCTACAGGAAGGGGCAGAGCCGCCTCTTTTTTCTTAAGGAGGCTCAGATCCTGAGACATCTGCAGAAAGATGCTGCAGATGTTTTATCAGTCTGTGGTGGTAAATGTGTTATTCTATGCTGCTTGTCTGCTGGGGAAGCAGTATAAAATACGAGGATGTGAGGCATCTGGACAAACTGGTGAAAAGAGCTGGCACTGTGATTGGAAACAGGTTGGACTCACTGGGGGTTGTGGTGGAGAGATGCACACAGAAGAAGGTAGAAGCCATTCTCAGTTGCACTGATCACCTGCTTCACAACATCTGTGTGGACCAGAGAAACAGCGGTAGTGGACGGCTCATCTCTCTGCACTATAGGACTGGAAAATATAGAAAATCATTCATGCCTACAGCCATTAGGCTTTATAATTCTCTAAACAATGAGAGATGAGCTGTTGACACCTGAATTTAATTTAATGTGCATTTAATATGATTTTTTTTCTTTGCCAGACACTTGAATTTCTCTTCAGGGATTAATAAAGTATATTTTATTCTATTCTATTCTATTCCATTTGTGTCCTCAATATGATTAATTGTCTTTTCTGTTTGCTGTTGTTTGATTCACCATGCAAGGAGTCTGCCAGATTTTTCTCCTTGATCGCAATAATTTTGTTCTGTTGTAGTGATATCCTTTAATACTACTGAGGAGTCCTGCTGATATCAAAAAATAGTCTATTCTGGAATAACTTTTGTATGTGCTTAAGTAACAAGTACATACAAAAGTACTTTGATAGGTTCAGGTGTCCCTATATATCCAAAAAGTTCAGTACCTTTATAAATTAGTGTAATGTTTTCATAGTTCTTACATGAGTGTTATCCACACCAAAAGATCTATCTTTTCTTGGATCAAGGACACAGTTAAAGTCCACCACAGTTATGTACTTACCTAGCAATGCTGAAATTCTCGAAAACAGGTTGCTGTAAAAATTGACATCATCATTATTTGGACCGTATATATTTATCACGTTGAGTTGCAAAGAAAAAAAGCCATTTTTTTATGATTAGGAATCTGCTGTTGGGATCTTTCGTTACTTCATCAATTTGCAATGGAATAGACTTGTGTTATAAGTCTAGCATTAGTAGGAAGCTGACAGAACCTGTCCTGGCCATCTATGTTGTATCCTAACTGTTTCATTAGCTAACAAGTGCGCTTCTTGTAGGGACCGCGATCTTGGCCCTTAATTGATTTATCCTTTTGATGGCCTGCTTGACTTTTGTAAGCTTATGAAGGCCTCTGCAGTTCCATGAAATACATTCAACTGAAGTGTCTGCTATTTTCATACAGTTAAACAACTGTACAAAGTGGTATTCTCCCTTTTTGTTAATTTCCTGTTTAAAAATGTGAAGAGAAAAGGATGATAAAGAAACAGAGTAAATAAAATAGACTGGGTACCACAAGGTGGCTGTGGCTCAGGTGGTAGAGCAAGCTGTACACTGATCGTAGGGCTGGCGGTTCGAGCCACATGCCAAAGTGTCCTTGGGCAAGACACTGAACCCCAAGTTGCTCCCAATGGCAGGCAGGCACCATCATGGAAGTTCTGTCACCATTGGTGTGTGAATGTGTGTGTGAATGGGTGAATGCAAAACACTGTAAAGCACTTTGAGTACCACTAAGGTAGAAAGGTGTGACATAAGTGCAGACCATTTACCATAACACTCCGAGAGAGAAAGATTTCCCAAACACAAACCCTGAACAACTCCAGTATGAACACACAGGCAACCCTTAACCCTTACTAAACACGTTCCCTCTTGTACTTGAAACGGGTCCACATTGTGATGAGGAACCATTCTCCTACTTATCTTTTACATTTTCTGCTCACGTTGCTTGTTAAACTGAAAGTCTAAAAGTATTCTGCATTATTTATTTTTATTCATACGGCATGTGTAAGAACAATGTAACCTTTCCAAAGCCACTTGTCCTTAAATAATTATTAAGAGACAAAAGACATTTTTGAAAGTACTGAAACAAAATAAAACATATAATAAAGTGTGTATAGAGGCATATCAGCCCCAAGTCTTTCCAGACATTAAAGGTATAATGTAAAAAAAGATTGTCTTATGTTAAAGGTCCCATATTATGCTTCTTTTCAACAAGTTCATATGGGTCTCAGAAGTCCCAGAACAGTCAATTTGAAGTTTGTTGCCTAAAACCCCACTTTGTTCCTGGACTTCAGTCAGCCTGTAATCTCACTCTTGTGAGCCTGACTGAGAATGCGCTGTTTCTGTATCTGTGATAATGAGCTGTGCCTGTCCACGCCTCCCTTCTGTGAAAGACGTTGTCCGGTTCCATGTGCTAATGTTTACACAGAGTGTGTAGGTATGGCATGTAGAAGCGCTGTGGTTCAGCCATACCAATTTAATCCAGAGTCTGACCAAGAAAGGGAGGCCCCTGAAGAAACTCAAATTCAGCAGCTGCAGCAGGACGTTTCTGAATGGCTAACTATGTTTTTTTTTTACCTTTATTTGAATGAATGTCAGCAAAAAATGAATGTACAAGTACATTTGTCAATATTTGTTTTACATATTGAAATCGCATTAATGCAAAACCCACCCACCCGCCTAACCAGACATCACTTTCAAGGATGTGCAATGTACTACTACCGTATTTTCCGCACTATAAGGCGCACTTAAAAGCCTTTAATTTTCTCAAAAATCAACGGTGCGCCCTTTAATCCGGTGCGCCTTATGTGTGCACTGAGTTCCAAGCGCTCCGCTTCATTGACTGTCGGACCATAGACATATATACGTAGACGCCGCATTGACTGTGGAGGGACGTGCCTAAAGCTCCGCCATCTTGGTACAGGGCTAGCAGAGGCAGGAGTGAATGTGCGTCTATGGAGGTAAGAGGTACTCCACAATCTTAAAGTAGAATTATTCACTGAATTTTCGACCGATTTCCAAACGGTTTGGTTTGTTAAAAACGTCACACATGTAGCTTTGACACAGGATGCTTGGATGCTTTTGTTCTATTTATGTCTGCCTGTCCATCCTCCATGTCTGACGTTTGTAAAAAACGATATATGTTGATCACTGATCGGTTTATGATCACTTTTATAGTGCAGACATATCATTCCTCTATAGACGTAATGCACTGTAGGGGCGAGTGGCACTGTACCAAGATAGCCGCCGCGTAGGCACGTCGGCTCCAATCGGTAGCAGCAGTCAACGCGGCGTCTACGTATATATGTCTATGTGTCGGACCATCTCCCGCCGACATCGGTACATAAAGTATGTACACTAAGTACGCTGGCAGCGATAAACCAAGGTATCTGACTACGGTATCTGCTTTGACTGTTGCACGAGCTTTCGCGAAAGCCGGCATCATTGCTGAACAGCCAACCGGCAACGAGACTGACTCCGACAATGATGAGAGGGAACCCGGCATGCTTGATGGCGAAATTGCCCAGCTGTTCAATACAGATACAGATTGATCAAAAAATAATGTGAGTGTATTTGTAAGTACGGTACGTAGTAGAATAACGTTCAACAAACTCACTGTTTTACTTCCGTTTCCTTATTTTAGCATGCACCTTTTAACCCGGTGCGCCTTATGTATGGCTTAAGTACAGAAACAGACCCGGTAATTGAGACTGCGTCTTATAATCCGGTGCGCCTTAAGGTGCGGAAAATACGGTACATATATACTACGTATACAATCATTTTTACAGATGTGTGTTTACAAAATAGAAATAATAATTAAGAAAGAAAAAAAACTAAAAAAGAAGCAATGAAATATAATCATATATTCATTATTCCTGGGGCCCCTCCATTTCATAATATACCTCTTACCATTTGGGAATATTTTCCGTAAATATGGTATCCAGTTTCATTGCTTCGCAAATGACACCCAGCTTTGTCTCTCCATTAAGCCAGACTCCACTCTCCCACCCTCCTCCCTCACCCTATGCCTCTCAGAAATTAAATCCTAGTTCACCTCAAACTTAACGGCAATAAAACAGAACTCCTTCTTATCGGCACCAAAGCCAACCTTTCCAAAGTGGACAGTTATTCCCTCACCATCGACACCTCTACAGTGTCCCCCTCCCCTCAGGTTAAGAGTCTGGGTGTCATCCTCGACAGCTCACTTTCTTTCTATGCTCACATCAATAACATAACCTGGTCTGCTTATTTCCATCTCCAAAACATTAATCACCTTCGCCCCTCCCTCACACCACTGCTATCCTGGTCCACGGCCTCGTCACCTCCTGTCTTGACTACTGTAATACACTTCTCTGTGGTGTCCCCCACAAATCCCTCCATAGACTTCAAATGGTCAAGAACTAAGCAGTTTGCATCATCACCAAAACCCCCTCCTTTCACCACATCACCCCCATTCTCCAGCAGCTCCACTGGCTCCCGGTTAAATTCAGAACCACCTTTAAAATCCTCCTCCTCACCTTCGAAGCCATCCACAACCTTGCCCCCCACCCATATGTCTGATTCCATCCATATTGCCACCCCCTCTCACTCCCTCAGGTCCTCTTCCTCCCTTCACCTCTTTTTACCTTCTGCCCGTCTCAGCAGCATGGGGAGCAGAGCTTTCAGTCATTCTGTTCCCCAACTCTGGAAAGCACTCCCACCAGACATCTGGAACATTGGCTCTTTACCCCAGTTCAAGTCCAGACTCAAAACCTATCTGTTTAAAATTGCATATGGTCTCTAACTTCACTTTCATTTTAATGTTATATTCTTTGTCTGTTGTTTTATTTATTGTGTAATTTATTTTATTGTGTTTTTATCTTCTGTAAAGTGTCCTTGGGTGTTTTGAAAGGTGCTGCTAAATAAAATGTATTATTATTATTATTATTATTATTATTATTATTATATATACTTTAAAATAATTAAATAAGTAAAATAAAAACAAGTAAAGGTACACAAATATAAAATTAGTCATGTTCAGCATTCATCTCATCAAGAAATATTTGTAATTCCTCAAAATAGTTTAGAAAAGGGGTCCAGGTCTCTAAGAATTGCTGAGTCGTTCTTTTTAGAGTGAATCTTATTTTTTCTAATTTCAGAAAATACATTGTCTCTCTAATCCATCTTGTAAAGCTAGGTGGGTTTGCCGTTCCAATTGAGCAGGATGCTTCTCCTTGCAATGAGAGTTGTGAAAGCAACGACATCACATGCATTGCTTAGTAAATCCAATGGACTAATTCCAAATATAGCACTTGTGGGACGAGGGTACACTTTTTTCCCAAAGATTTTTTGTAAATGCGTCAAAAATATTTGACCAGAAAATGGAGAGTGTGGGACATGACCAGAACATATGTATGTGGTCTGCCAGTTGACCCTTGCAACGAGGGCAAGAGGGGTCTATATCAGGATACATGTCTGCCAGCTTTGCATTAGTGAGATGAGCTCTTAAAACCACTTTCAACTGTATCAGACCATGACAAGTGCAGATTGAGGATCCAGGTATACTGTATTAAGAGTGGCGTCCCATGTTACATCACTAACTGTTAAACCCAGGTCAGTTTCCCATCGCTTCAGAATCAGAATCAGAATCAGAATCAAGTTTATTGCCAAGTAATTTTTACATTACAAGGAATTTGATTTCTTCTTGATTTCTTCAAGTGAGGTGGGATAAGTGAATGGCTAACTATGTTACCAACAGTAACTTACGTTAGCTGCCATGCTAAAACCACATTCAACAGTCTATAACGCTAGGTAGGCCTATACAGTAAAGCAACATAAAATGGTAAAATTCACAGCTCCCACATTTGTAGTTGGGTCATGGTCAGCTGGTACCGATCCATGCTTTATCTTCAGATTCTTAGCAAATCCTGCTTTGTTCTGGCCCTGGTTGACAAAGCAGTCCACAGTGAAATGGTGAGCACACACATCAAACATTTTAGGTGTTGTTGTGGGTACATATCAATCGAAAATTAAATTAATCCACTGGGCCTTTAAAACCTCAGACGAAGAAGGACGTAAAAACAGACTTCTGTGCTTGTTTGTGCAACTGCCGTGCACTGTGGTGTGTTCACGGGAAGTCCGGGAGTGCTGAGGACTGTTTTGAATGTGTATAGCCTATGTGTATGAATGTTGATTTGTTTACTCACAAAAAAGCCTATAAATGGGATTTATATCTTGCTACTTGTGGTGATTACCGTATACATGATAGCCTCTTAAATGTTCTCACGGATTGAGTGAAACAGACTCCAAGCCTGTCTATTAGCTCAGTCATAATGCTGCAGACTCCTGCTGTTGCAGACTTTACGTGATGACAGTGAAGACATCATAGACATTACGTACGCCTGAAGTCCACGAGGCTCAGTCTGCAAGTCCAGAAGGTGGAGATTTGGATTCAGTCCCAACATTTCTCTGGGGCGGTGTCACCAACCTGGAGGTGGTGTTATTGCCCTACATGAGGTCATAAAGAGCAAATCTCAAACCTGCTTGTTTGAGCACACATTTTCTGAAAGGTGGAGAAAGCAAGAGAGGGAGAGGAGAGACTTTTCTCATTTCAGGGGGGTTTGCAGACACACTGGGGATGTATCGAAGCGAATGTTGTCCAATACTAAATTTAAAATGTAATAACAGAAATACTTTTTCATTTTCAGAATAACACTGCATTTGTTGACTCATAAATAAAATGAATAATATATCTGCCAAACTGCATTTTCTTCTTCAAAACTGCTCATTCTGTTACTTAATTCAAATGAAAAAGAAAAGAACATTTAAGATTTAATTATCAAAAGATGCCCCAGCAAATAGTTACCAAAATTCAATTTGAAATGTCAAATTTGAAAATTAAAATGCATTAGCAGAAATGCTTTTTCATTTCAAGGTTTTGACTTTGCAATCCCTGGCAGGGGCGCAGGAGAGTGACGTCAGTGGCCCCTCTGCTTCTTCTGACCATGCTGCGCATCTGATAGGCTTGGAGGTGGTGTGCATATTTGAGTTGATCTCTGCCTGAGCTGCCGAGGGAGGCCGCAGGCCGCCTGCCTGGAGACTCTTTTTCCAGATCACCGGTCTCAGCCACACGAGCTGCTCAGATTCTGCCCACGGCCGGCTCCCGATCTGTTTCCTGCCACACTGTAAAATGTAATAGTATACCTTACTTAAAACAAAAAGTGACCTTAACTCATTTCAGCTTACTCTGTTGAGTCTCCTCACTTAAACTTAGTAAAGACAACTTTCTACTGAGGCAAGTAAACAAACTTGCCAGCAGCAAGTTACCTATACTTTGAATTACGAGTGAGCAAGAAGAGTCTGCAAAACCCGGAGAAACTCGGCAGCATTCGGCATCTCTCGCTGAATACGCATGCGCAGTTGCGCCATGCTTTGAATGAGGCGGTCAAACGTCAAACAAGCGGGAAGACACACATTGCTGCACAGTGCCACGGTAAGTTTAACTGGCTTTATATGTAGCAGACAATTTTTGTGTCATAATTTATTCGTCCAAGTTTTGAGGTGAACTTTATGTTTTTATTTAGCCATGTCTGAGACTCTCTAGCGGAAATTATGAAGTTTATTTCGTGGCGTTTTGTTGTCGTTGCTGTTGCCCTTTGCAGTCAGATAACCAACAATACCGCATTTAAGTCAAACTAAAGCTAAAGTTAACCAGCCCTTCACATAACGTTACACGATGCACAACTTTAAGGAAAGTGTACATTTAGAGATAAGTGGAGTTTCAGTAAACACAGCGTGCTTATTAATGGTTGAAAACATAAATGCAAATCAGTCACTTTTCGTCGAAATTCGCCGTTTTAAACTTAAGACCCGTTGCTGGGTACACTTCACAAGTCGACTTTAACGGTTTAGTTGTCCTCTTGGCCCCGTTGCGGGCGTTTGTGGGGTTACGACGGATCCGGTAGCTGGTTAGCTAATAAGTGGCTAACGATATGCCGGTTCGCTAGTTTACTGCTCCGGCGGGGGTAAGTGTTTAGCTAGCTAGCTGGGAAGGCCTAGGAGGGAATTCTGGTTGGGTTCGGGGGTTATCTTTGTTTTTGGGTCCGGGGTTAATGTTTTAGAGATCTCATTTTTTAGCAAGGATCACACTGGGTCTCTGCCGCTTGGCCGTACTCGGCGGTAGTCGGCGGCGCCCGTCGGAGTTCGGAGGCGCGCACAATTGTTAGACAATGAAAATCAGGACATCACTTTATTAAAAAAAAATCCCCGGACGGCCAGGCCAGGCCAGGCCAGGCCAGGACGTGAAAACAGGACATTTGGTCTCCATATCATAGCAGGGATACACACGTTCATAGCGGGGTAAAAAACATTAAAACACACACAAATCAACGTTAAAAAAAACTATAGAACACTATGAAAAACTGTCGGAGTTTGATTTAGGGGGGCTTACTAGTTGATTAGTGGGGATAAATATATTTTTTGGGGGGTTAAAAATTCATAGATGGGACTGTGATTAAAACTTCCTAGTTAGGGACCGGGAGTAACAAATCATAGTTAGGGACGGTGGGTAAATAAAATGAAGGGAATTTTGTTTCATTTTACTTAAATTTAAAAATAAAGGGAGGGTTAAAATACTTTAAATAGGTTCCTGATTTAAAAAGCAACAGGCGGTTTATTAATTTTTGGGCCTTATTTCATAGTCATTTGGGTTTTATTTTATATAAATTGGGATTTCATTGCTCTTTAATAAATAAAACACACCATACCTTATTGTTTATGTATAAACCCTTCTGTGGATGCTAATGTGTATTTTGCTTTATTGTACTCCTCCCGATTGCTTAATTTATGTGTTAAAATAATTTAAAAAAAAATCTGTGGGGTAGGATCCCCCCAGACCCCCTACAATGTTTTTTTGTCACCTTTGTCATGCCTCTGATGTTTGCATGTCTGTGAAAAAAGCAATTCTGCAGATCTTTCAGGGTCACTCTTCAACTCAGCAAGCATGTAATTAATTTCTCAGCTCTTAATTAAACAAAAAATAAGTTTGTTGTTATCCATGGCTCCTTTTTTAACTTGGCAGAGATGCTTTTTAGTTTACTGTTGTCCCTTTTTATACTGGCCACATATGTAACAGTTTAACTGATTGGTTTTGTTGTTTCTTTTGTAGGTTTTGATTTCTGAAGACAGAAACCTAGCTATGCATTGGAAGTGTAAGTACTGCTTGTTTTCTTCTGAAAAGAGGGCTCAACTATTCAAGCACTACCGCTTAAAACATGGAAGCTACGCCAGAACTACTCCAATTCCATGCCTCCACACAGATTGTCTGTGTTCATTCAAGTCATTTAATGCCCTAAAAGTGCATCTAACAAGAAATCACTCCCATGAAGTACGCCATGGGCAGATGAGTGGAGCTGATGAAATCCCTGTGATATTCCATTGTCCTCTTTGCAATTTTCAAGAACCCTGCACAGAACTAACTTTTTTTCCCATTTGCGTCAACATCTTAAAAATAAGGAAACTGTGAAGTGTCCATATGAAAACTGCATTTTTGAGAGCAATGTCTACTCAACATTTAATGCTCATAAGTGCAAAGAGCATCAGCTTCCCAGTCAAAAGCGGTTGAAGCCTGACATTGCCTTCCGCAGCACACCTCATGATTCAAATCCAGACATGGCACAAGATCTACAAGAAGTTGAGGATTTTTCTAGTGATCTTATGGACCAAGACAAAAATGAAGAAGAAGCTACAATCAAAAATTTGGATCACTTACAGCATCAACTTGAGCATAATTTAGCCTCAGTCTTTCTTAAACTACAGGCAGTCTTGCATTTATCTGACGTGGCAGTACAGGAGGTAATTCAACAACTAAATCAGCTTGTTCTTCTTTCAGAGCCCCTTTTGCATAATGCCATTCAGCAAATTCTCAATGAACATGGTATCCGTGACAATTCAGTCGTGAGAAAGATTGTGAATGCTGTCAAAGAGAATAACTTGTTCTTGAAAATGACTGATGCTGGCCAGTCACTGTCCACAGCCAGTAAAAGGGCCTCATATTTTCAGAGAGAATTTCCTATGGTCATGCCAGTTGAATACAAGCTTGAAAAAGACTTACAATCTCTCTCTTATGTGCCAATTCTGAAAATGTTACAAAAACTATTAAACAGAACTGATGTTCTAGATAAAATTCTCACACATGAGTGCACCGTTGATGGATTCAACACTTACAGAGATGGCACTCACTATCGTGGGAATGATTTTTTTAAGACTGAAACCTTAAGGATTGTGCTTGGCCTTTACATTGATGAATTTGAGATAGCCAATCCTCTGGGCACTTCCAAAAAGAAACACAAACTGTGTGGTATTTATTGGGTTCTTGCCAATCTTCCCTCAAAACATCGCTCCTCTCTCCACTGTATTCAGCTAGCAATGCTGTGCAGAGCAAGTGCAATGAAACAGTATGGCTATGCAACTGTCCTTCACCCACTTCTTCAAGACCTGGTCACTCTTGAAAAACACGGTGTCTATGTTGAGCGATTAGGCGAGTGTGTGAAAGGAACTGTGCTCTATGTGTCAGCCGATAACTTAGGTGCTCATTCTTTTGCTGGTTTTCAGGAGAGTTTCACAGTGCAGCACCCCTGTCGATTTTGTATGGTAAAGAGGAGTGACATCCAGCAGAGAGAGGTTCGATCAGGAGCATTTAAGTGCAGAACCAGCCAGGATCATGACAGGCAAGTTTCAGAAGTTTTAGAGAATCCAAATCTGGTGAAAGAGTATGGTGTGAAAGGTTCTTGTGTTTTAAGCGACAATTTGGAACATTTCCACACTGTCACTGGGTTTCCACCTGACATAATGCATGACCTCTTGGAAGGTATCATCCCTGTTGAGATGTCTTTGTGCATTAATGACTTGATCTCCAAGAAGTACATCACCCTTGAGTCCTTGAACAAAGTCATCAAACATTTTCCTTACAAATTCACTGACAGGACTGATAAGCCTCAGATAATCCCAGCCACATTTGCCTCTAGAGGTACGATTGGCGGTAACGGCCACGAAAACTGGGCACTCACAAGACTTCTTCCACTCATGATTGGTTTTGATGTCCCACAGAATGATCCAACGTGGGAAATTTTAATGCTTTTGAAAGACATCTTAGAACTGTCAGCATCATTCAGACTAACAGAAGATTCTCTTGACTTCCTTGATGCTAAGATCTCAGAGCACAGAGGTTTACTTTTAACAGTATTTCCTCACTTCACATTGCGCCCAAAGCACCACTTTGTGGAACATTATCCACAGCTGATGAGGATGTATGGGCCGCTCAGAGATATGTGGACAATGCGCTTTGAGGGAAAGCATAAATTCTTCAAACAAGTCATTCACAACACAAAAAACTTCAAAAACGTCCCACAAACTCTGGCTGTCCGGCATCAGAGAATGATGGCATACCATGTAGACTCCTCTTCATTTTTCAAGCCATCCATCCAAATGGACAAGGTGACACTTTCTTTGGTTTCATCTTTACCTGAGAATATTCAGAACTTGTTGAAACAGAGGTATGCATCTGAGAACACTGTCCTTGTAGCATCATCTGTGAGCGTTGATGGCATCAAATACAGTCCAGATATGATTGTGTCTGTTGGTGCTTGTTCATGCTTACCCGAGTTTAGGCAAATTCACAGCATCCTTGTCGTTAACAGTGATGTTTTGTTTCTGTGCAAACATATGACATCATGGTATAATGAGCATCTGCGTTCTTATGAGCTATGCAGTCATGTGTCATCAATGTCAGTCAGCATGCTCTCTGATCTGAATGACCCTTTTCCTCTGGCAGCCTACAGAATCAGGGGCAGAACATTTGTTACCCTCAGACATTATATTTTGTGCTGATTGG